>OZ014438.1:38749632-38830632 GCA_963966035.1 Acleris laterana | reverse complement strand
AATTCGTTATTTTTGTTCTTTAACTTATTTTTATTTTTTTTTCCATAACTATGATATAATAATGTTATATTCCTCTCCTAGATTATTTGAACTCAATTGCTAAAAACTAATGTCACAGTATTTGTTTGTAGGCCTCAATAAACCTGGAAAAGTCCAAAATAACAACACTAAATTTTAGTGACAGAGCTAGAGATAAAAAAAATCCACTGCAATGATAACTTATGCATCCTATAAATCATAATGATAAATCAAGGATTCATATTCATTGACAATATGTTTTATTAGTGCTCCAGAACTTTCTCTGCACCGCCACAAATTATTACAAAACTAACTCTTATTTATGACGTCTTGTAAAAAAAAACACACAGATGTTTTTTGTTCAGCTATCACCGAAAAAAAAATGAACAATGTAGATTTTTTTCTCTAATTTTAGTTTGATTAGTGCCATGGTATATTCCACATTAGAAGAATATCGTTATGAGGATAGTTCATACTGATTCTCAAAACTTATGGATCAACCCTCGTAAATACCGCACTACCATTTTCCATAGCCACCTGGCCATCGTCATCACACTTACACTCACATATGACAATATATAGTGCGGTATACAAAGAAAGTGATTTAGGAACCGTTCGATAGATATATTTGGTGACCTGTTTCTCGAGGAAGTGAGCTACGCGCGTGCGGTGGTCGCGCGGCACGGTGGGCAGCACGCGGTCGGCGGTCTCGAAGTCTCCGCGCATCACGGCCGTCTGGTACTCCAGCACAGGCTGCAGCAGCGCGTACGAAACCACGTTCAGCTCCTTGTCGTTCAAGTACAACCTGTGACACAACCGACACGGTACCTTCGACCAATGCTTTTATACGACATATCCGATCATCGACATTATTATATAGCTCACCTGTTCTCCTTAGCGACGTAGCCGAGGATGTACATAGTGTGATCGAGATGTGAAATGGTCACTATCTCTCCACCGACGTAATAATTGAGTCTGTTCAGCGAGTTTGTGTAAATGAAACAATCTCCCACCCACAACCCAGTTTTAACTGTTTCATTGACATCGCCGACCACCTAGGAAATAATTACAAATATTTTATATACTTAATAATAATTGTGAACTTCAGACCGAGAGATGTACAGGGGTAGATATAGTCAAACGTTAAACATATTAGCACATACAATCCAACAATAACGTTAATAAAATGGATACTTAAGTCTCATTTGCCTCGACAGTCTCGTGATAGTGTAACCCGCTAATTCGTCCGAGGGCTATAACTTTCAAACAAGTCCAACGTCAGTGTCATGCCGAGTTTGGGGTATAAGGTAGTAGTTTATGTGACTGTACATAATGAAGGGCATTAAACACGAGTGTGGGTTTATGAAACGAGCCAAAGGCGAGTTTTATAATAACATCACACAAGTGTTTTAATGCATAATTATTATGTAAAGTTACATACATTATTTTATCCACCCACATATCATAACTCATAAGCCTCCATGATGTATTCAGGAGCCGCATATTATGACCGGCATCGCGGCGTTGTTCAGGGCCACTAACAGTAGTTATTATGACGTTAGTTGGTTTATCACGGATATCAGGAAGCGTCGCCGAAATATCTATATCATCTTGATCGCTCATTTTATGGTTTAAATTCAACAAATCGAACAATTTAATACACCAAAACAAATTTTAACCTGTGATGGCGGTAATGAACAGATTGAAAAGTTTTCTGAAAGCTGACATATTTTTTTTTTAATTCAGAGACAAATTAGAGTCGGCTCTAACTATCATATCATACTTAACTGCGACATTTGTCAAATTTGTATGCAAATTGACAATTCATATCGAACTAAACGTCATCTCGACTGATATTACAATAGAGCTCAAATCAAATTTCTTTGTTTTTCAGAGATGTTCGAATTTGAATGAAATAATATCATCGAAATGTTATTATTTAGCAATAATAGCATTTTTACAGATAAGAAATTTAATCTAACAACACAGTATATTTTTATGGTGGTCATAGTGTGCAGTTTTTGAACGCATCATGGAGGGTTTATGATATTTGGATAGATAAATAAATATGCACAGACAGGCGGGTTAAGGAAAATATGTGAGATGGGGATGGGGGCGCACCTCGAAGGCTTCCTCAATGCCGTCGTCGCCCGGCGGCGTGCCGGAGGCGCGCGCGGCCGCCAGCACGCCGCCGTCCAGGCGCAGCACGTAGTACGCCTCGTCGCCCGCCAGGCACACCAGCGACCCGCTCTCCGACCAGTACACGTGCCGCGGTTGGATCTCGATGCTAATAATCATAGTCATATTTATTCATACATTTTGTATCACAGGTCAGCTTATTTGTATGATCGTAAAACGATATCTTACTTGAAACATGTTTGCATAATAATGCAATATACAGAGTTATTGGTAATTCGACGTATTCCCGCTAGGAGGTGATAGGGGTGACTATTTGCAATGATTTTAACCCCCATATGCATTATGCAAAAGTGAACCGTTCTTGAGTTATCATGTTTTTTAGCTTTTTTTTAAAATGAGTCAAAAATGCAACTACAAAAATTCATTTAAAAAAAAGTATCAACATAAATCTATTTATTTTTCTTCTGATTTATAAAAAGGATGAAACACTGGTTATTTGTCAATATTGAAACCACAATTATTGGTCCAAATTTAAAATTGCGAGACGAAACACGATATTACTTCAATATTTTTTCGAGATTTTTGTCCACTAAAATTACTTAAAAACAAAAAAAGGTTATGAAACTTGGCTTTCAGATAATTTTAAAAACATAACCGTTTTCTTAGCTCTCCAACAATGCATAAAAACTAGGAACTTATTTCAAAAAAACTGAAAAAAACCTATCACAAAGGAAGGAAGAAACTAAACTTAAGGTCGTTCTTTAAAATTTCCATAAAATTTATTAAAAACAATACCCAATTAGTGCATGCAGTACCGGGCCCGGTTCCGAGAATTCCATTTCCGGGTTCTAGGCAGGGACTGTACCGGGATTCCCGGTTATCCCGTTCTGTTTTTTTACCTCAAATCACTGCTTCCCATGAACATTTATAGAAAGAAAATAGAAATAGAAATATTTATTCGACGATCACAAGTAAAAAATAAAACACAGGTTAAATTGAACATTAACAAAGAATGGCAACACAGAAAACAAAATTAAACAATTTTCAAGGAATTTAGAAAAATAAACAATTGTAGTATAATGTTGCCATGGGTGATTTCTTGACGTCGAAATTGACACCACTCAGCACTATGTCACGGCCTGAACTGCGACGCTGATTTTCAGTGGCGCCAACGTGACACACGAACGAAGAGACAGCGGTTTTTGCAGCATTTGAGAAACAAAATGATTAAAAAACCCATCACGGGTTACTTTTGTCGGACTTCACGACTCGCCGCTGCACCGGTAGGAGACTATACGGATCGCGTAATAATAGTAGGCACGACCTTCACCGGGCTTTTTAGTCGAGAAAATATTATATTTTATAATCAATTTAATATGTCTAGTAATATATGGCGAAAATCTAGGCTGAAAAATTACAGACCAGAATAAAATAAAAATAAAATATTTTTTTTGGCGTCTGCTTCTTTAATAAACAAATCACATGCTAATCGAAAGTATTGAAGCCTATAGCATATGCAAACGTTTGGTTGACTATTTTTTACCCGTCATAACTATTGGATGGGCAGGTATAAACAGGTAAGTCGATACTATATAATAGTTTGCACCGGTCTGTTTATTGAATAACATTTATACCAAAATGAAGATCATTTTATTGCAAACACGGTGATTATATGGTTGCCTGCGAAAAATAATAAAAAATGCGGGTAAATTCCGATAGTCGATTAAAAAAAAAACAATATTGCCGCGAATAAATACTGCGAGAGATCCCAGCGAAGCATCCAGTGCGATAGAAAAGGACGCAGCATTGTAGTTGCTATTTGTCCGTGAAAATGAGAAGTAGTAGTAGTAGTAAGTAGTCATATATTCCATATTGAAAATTACATTATTATATGTAAAGATAAAGATAAAGAGACATTTCTTCGCAACAATACAAAATTACATAACATATTTATATAGACAGATTGTATGTCGCATAGTTGTTATAATGAATTCACAATAAGTCCGAATGTGTAAAACTAAAAAGAAAAAATTAAATAATGTCAATGTGTACAAAAGTAATATCAATAATGAAAAAAAAAACAGTCAAGGTCATGTAAGATGAAAAAATATTTCTATCACTAGCTAGATTGTGACATAGGCCATGCATTCGAATATTCAAATAATTCGAATAATAAATTGGTTTGAATATTCGAATATAAAACTTGCGATATTCGAAAATTCGAACCATTCCATTCCATTCCATTTTCCGGAACTTCAAATTCAGAATTTGATGCGTACTAAATACAACTTTCAAAGTTCGCGCGCAAGTATCGCGATGTTTCCGCGGTCCACCCAACCCGACATGAATCCCACTTTCAAGAAAAACGTTAACGAACAAGCCAAAGTTAGACGATAAGATTAAAATTAAAAGTATCTTAATTTTTGAGCAATGTATCGTTGATCTGATCTCATAATTCAGATAATTACCAATTATCTTATGTTTTCTTAATTAATTTTCTTTCTTATAAAAGTTTTGCGTTGTGTTACGAAGATCCAAAAATAACGGTTAGAATTACTAAACTGTAATTCTATGGAACTTGCTAACTATGTAAACAAGCCGCCATACTAAAATTGACATTAGATGTCAATTTCAATATATTGTTTGTTTACATAGTTAGCAAGTTCCATAGAATTACAGTTTAGGTACTTATTTCTAGTAAATTAAAAAAAAATAAAAAAATGTTAATTATTGTATTGTTTGATTTTATTATAAATATTATTGTTGTCTGCGTAACACCTCGGTTTATAAGACTGATTTTATTATTAACCACCAACTATTTTGTAAGACTGCGATAGTTTAGTGCCTTGCATCAAAATAAATAAAATTGTTCTTAAACTTTTACCAACATTTTGTTTGGATACATATAAATAAGACATTGGCAATAAAAGACTTGATTATTACAACAGTTTTTATCTATTCGAATAATTCGAATAATAAGGTTACAGGGGGCTATTGCGTCTGAGGGGCTTTTGTAACTTTTCATACGAAGACGTGCGCTACTTTTAAAATTAGTATGAAAAGTTACAATAGCCCCTTAACAGAAAAAAAAGAATACTTATTCGAATACCGAAAGTTATGTAATGTCTAATAAACAAGCCGTTGCAATTAAAAAAAAACATTTCCAGGAACTATAGCGTTAATTAAGAGGTACACAGTCGCTTTGTAACGGTTGTAACCATGAATAACCAATAAAAAAAATATGACTCATTTTTCATTGTGGTGATAACCCTGTTACACCTACCCAATACGACTTGACTATGAAAACTCGGAAACTACGCTTATTTCCGAACGTTGACGTTGCCATAGGCATAGTGATAAGGTGATAACTTTGTGATGCATAGACGTCAAATAATCCATGGACGAAACGAAATGAAAGTGAGTAATATTATTTGCACAATTTATTAACCATTAGTTTATACATTATCATGTTGTTGGTAAAATCTAACACTACGTATACAAAAATCTTACATTACTCTCACATTCGGTGTTCAAATGTCCCTCCGCGGGTTGTTATACACGCTTCAGCCGGAGTACGTCGGTGCGCCCTTGACAAAATATGCTCTTCATCTTTTTTTTTTGCGCAGATCGTTAAAGGCATCAGTTATTCGTCGTCGCATCTCGTCCGCAGTGTCACATTCCGTTTTGTACACACTATCTTTTACAGAACCCCACAGGAAGAAATCTAGACACGTGAGATCCGGGCTTCTTGGCGGCCAACGGTGCGGCCCAAACCGGCCAATCCAGCGATCCCCAAACTCATTGTTGTTTAATGAGCTGGAGCACCATCTTATTGGAAGCAAGTGACTCGTCTTTTAGCCAGTGGTAATTCGTCCAGATAACTGTCTAACTCGGTGTTCAAAAGAGACATGTATCCGTCTCTGTTTAGAGTTGAAGGCAGAAACACAGGTCCTATGATAGTTTCTCCGTGAATCGCCGCCCAGACGTTAATAGACCAACGATACTGGTGACTCGAGAATCGATAAGCGAAAGTATTCTCCTCGGGATACACATGTTCGTTTCGTCTATTGAATATTCCGTTGCGTGTGAACAAGCTTTCATCACTCCAAATAATATGCCTTATGAAATCTCGCTCTTCTACTATCTTTTGTAATAGCGATCGGCAGAAGGCTTCGCGGATATGGCCATCCCGAGGAAGTAGAGCTTGAACCCTCTGTATTTTGTAAGGGTGAGGGCTGGCACGTTTGAGAATAGGCTAAGTAAAGTTTTTGGAAGATATGTATATTATATTTATTTTCGATAGTCGTCATCCTAAAGATCAAGAAATTGCAGCTCTTTTATTTTTATTTCCTCTAATATTTTAGAAATTTTTTTTTTAGTTATGAAGTTGACATTTGTACACTTTAATGACCGACTAGCTTGTTGCCTTCGTACTTAATGAAAAAGAAAAAAAAACACTTCTATATCTGTCATTGTCAAATCAAATCAAAGTAAACAAACGATTCAATTCAACGGCTCTTTTCTGTTTGCTTGTGTTTCATGTGATCAGTGTTTTTAGAAATATTTTTAACGATCTCAGAACGAACTCCGGACTTTCGTTTTGCCGCTTTGCTCTAAGACCTTTGCACGATATTTGGTCTACGATTTATTTTCGAACCCTTTGGCACTTCTTCTTGGACACCGATTTCTTCCTTTCTCGACGACTCTTGCCCTGCTTTTTGATAGCCACGAGAGCACTTTTGAATTGTACAATCCACGCAATGAATTCAGGCAATCCCACACGGACTGTGGAAATGGAGATTTACTTGAATTTACTTATTTGAATTGAACTGTTTGTTTACTTTGAATTGATTTGACGTTGACAGATATAGAAGTGACAGTTTTTTTTTTCTATTTCATTAAATACGAAGGCAACAAGCTTGTCTGTCATTAAAGTTTACAAATGTCAACTTCATAACTAAAAAAAAGATATAATATTAGAGGAAATAAAAGTAAAAGAGCCGCAGTTCCATGATCTTCAGGATGACGACTATCGAAAAAAAATATAATTTACATCTCTTCCAAAAACTTTACTTACCCAATTGTAAGTACTGCAGTATGGGTTATTCTGAAATGTCGACCCGCTAATCTTGAACTCGCGCTCGAATGTCTTCTAAAAAAACGCAGCACCCTTTCTTCAAGTCAAGCCGCAATTCGAACAACGCCTCCTCTACGTTGGTCGTTCTGGGCTGTTGCTGGTACAGTCACGATCTTTAATTTGGTACCCACCTTAGGTCCAAAGTCAATCTAACATTCTACAACAATAAGGTTGAGTTTCCTAAAAGATACAAGTGACGTGACATCTCTAATGACATTGACGACTTCAAGCATATTTTTGTTGAAATGGGTCCCAAATTAACGATCGTGACCGTACAACGGGCTGGTTGTTGGCGATACGATCCAAAGCCCTTAAAATTGTCCTATGCCCAGTTGGATGTGGTGTAGGATATGTTTCTCGGTATCGACGCAAAGCTTCAGCCGCGTTATCATTGCACGTCGCGTACAATAAATAAATAAAGAAAGCAAATTCAAATAACCACGAGCATCTAGCAAAGGCATTTTTAATTGAAGAATGACACAGGTAAATTTAATAAAATTTTCACTTTAACATATAATACATCAATGGCCAATACAATAACGCAAAGGGGTTCATAAGTTAACTACCTAATCTGTAGTTCTTAATAATGTTTTTTTGATAAACGTTTCACATGCACGTTTCGAAGAACACGGATGAAATATGCCTACTCAGCAGCACAATTTCAATTTATTCGGAAATAGTTTTGTTCAACTAGCTAAAACTTATTTATCAATTTAGGTAAACTAAGATACGATGAAAGAAGGTTCTAATATCACCTTTAATTGTTTATGAAGATTGAGTGTACTTCAGTGTCTGATGTCGCTTTTTCAGAAATGTGTCAGGTTGTGCTTAGTAGGTAGTTATTATCAGTGTTCGGAATTTTCACGGCAAAACAAAAGACTGTCGCAAATTTACTAGGGTAAGAAATAATTTTTCATCGATATCGATACTAAAATAAATAATGGTCTACCAAATAAATATAAATATATTATAAAATACATTAGGTTTGTGTAAAGTTATATCGAAACAGATTCAATTTTTTCTTCAAAATCCACATCAGTACACACAGCAGCACATGCCATTTTATTTGGTTTCTGATAGTGATAAGAGTAGATAGTCATTAATTTTTCGACGTTCTCTGGGAGTAAACGGTTCTGTTTATCACTATAAAGCCATTTATGTACACTGAATGATCGTTCCACTTCACTCGACGTCAAAGGGGCAAATTTGTAAAATTCATTGTAGGCGGTTTGTTGTTCAGGTTTAGTAAGTTTTAATAATAATCTGTGAATTACTGTTTTTTTTTGCATATTATTTTAAATTATAAAATATTCCATATGGTAATTCTCGATATCGATGAAAAATTATTTCTTACCCTAGTAAATTTGCGACAGTCTTTTGTTTTGCCGTGAAAATTCCGAACACTGGTTATTATGTTATTATTTTATTCATAAATTTAGGATTAAAGTAAATAAAGTTGCTCAAGGTGTAGCTACAAAGAGACTCATAAACCCTGCAATATTTCATACCGCATTGCAAGCCGGTCTGAGTATGAATCAACGACAAAAAAAAAGGAATGATATCCTGTAATGAAAAGGTTGTTTACAATTAAGTTCATTGACCCAAACATATGTTTAGGGTTGAAACAAGTAGTTTTTTGTGCGAATGTTTAACCGGCTGTAATTTGAAAACGGCTGCTTAAAATCACATATAGGTCTACCAGAATCTGATGGCATTTTTAAAAGTAAAAAAACATTGATTTTCATATGACAACTGTCAACTGGCAGCCGTGTCAAATTGTTTGTTTACCGTTGCATACATTTTGAAATTCACCTTCAACGATTGTTATCTGGTAAAAATGTCGAGAAAACCGCTTAGATCTCAAGCTAGGAATATTGTATGTGTGTAATACAGTACGCGAAGAAGGAGGTGTAAATCAAACACAATCTTCGATTTTAAAGCGTATCGTGGAGTTGACTGGTAAGTTGAAACGAACTGTTTTGATACTTTTGGGTTTAGGTATATTTTGTCTTACATAAATGCTACTTATTACAGAGGTTCCCAGCACTACCATACGTCGAATTATAACCGAGGGCACTATGATGATCGTTGGCGTAAATGTCAACTACTTGAAGCCGTGTAACAAAACCAGTCTACCCTTATATGAAATTAATGAATTATTGAAATCACATGGCCACGAAGTTTTAAGGCTCCCACCTTATCTTTATACATTAAATTCCATAGAAATGATTTGGGGTATAATGAAACAAAAAGTTGCAGAGAAGAATGTAAACAGACCTGCCAGCAATATTGAATTATTGACAGAAGAAGCTTTCTCAACATGTAGAGAAAATGTTAGAAGAGCGGTTTATTATAAATACTCCTCTCTCTTCATCGCCCTCAGCAGATGAAGAACAAGAAATGACAGTAGAATTTTTGGAATCATTCTCTAGTTCTAGATGAGATTTCAAGTTATTTCTTATACTCATTATAAGTATATCAATTTGGCGAGTGAGAATTGTGTTTATTATTTTATTTGTGAGCAATAATTATTATCCTATACTGGAAGTTTAATGTAATAGACCTCTAGTGTCATATATTTTATGTTAAAAATCCTAAAAACATTAAAAAAAACAAATTCGTCGAATCTTAAACTTCCTCGTTTTTTTTAAGCCGATTAAAAATTACACCGTATCAATACCGTTTAGTCCAATTTCCCCAGTATTTCCCTCTACATTTTATAATTTCCCTATTTGCCATGAGATTCTGTTACACCTATAGTTTGTATGGGGGAAATAAAGTGCATTTTCGGGAAGGTCCACGGTACTCTTCCACCCTGTATATACTGGACTGAGAATTTTCACCCTACCTATGCGCCATAAATTACTTAACATACCGTAAAACGGGGCTATTTAAGGATATATAGGGCTATATATATATATATATATATATATATATATATATATATATATATATATATATATAAGGGCTATTTGATAAACAAATTATAAATTTTGAGATTATATACTTTTTGTCATGGCTAAGGCAAAAGGTTTTGACGTTCTATTTGTGTTGTTACAAAAATTAGTTTGTTTTGTTGTTTATAAATGAACTATCGCATCGCTTTCGTGAAAAATGAGCGATCAAAATTGTGATCGAGATATTTGGGAGACGCCAACTGACATTTGCGACAGAGCAACGAATGTTATAAATGACTTGTTACCAGCAAAGTCAAGAAAGTAGAACGAAATAAATTACCAAGATTTTATGGAATGGAGAATGACGAAAAATACGTAGGCCTTATCAGAAAACGTACTTTAGGCGTATTTCGAAGAGCTGTCCACTAAATTTAAATCCACAAGCATGTGGACTTTCTATTCAATGCTCATTGATCAATGCCGCAATGACGGTCGTAACATGCGGTTCCTGAACACGTCATACAGGGCTTATAAATCTTCTTCCAGAAAAAATCACGCGTATAGTTAACAAAATTAAACCAAAACAATTAAAACATTTTTTTTCATTTTTACTTTAATTATGTTACACGACACTAAATATTCACAAATAATATAAAAGTTTAGTCTAAATTTCCGTGCATCCAGAGATTTTTTTTTAACACCTGCCATCAGATTGTGTACATCGTCATTAGCAATTAATTTAGAAGCTTCCTTCCACTTTCTCTTGAACTCATTAAATGAAATGGCATTACTCTTGTGTCTAAAGAGTCTTTGCTTTACAAGAGCTCAATATTTTTCAATTGGTCGTAGCTCAGGACAGTTGGGACGATTTAGGTTTTTTTCAACAAATTCGATAAAATTTGAATTATACCCATTTATAACTTTTTTCGTGTAATGGTACGTTGTCAAATCAGGTTAAAATGAGACTGGGTTAATATGACGCTTTAAAATTGGCAACAATCGTTATTTAAGACACTAATTTAGTCATATTTTGCCATTTATAGTGCCGTTAGCAAGATAAGGTGTACTACGGTTTCCACAGGAACAGATTACTTGCCACATGAGAACTTTCTTGGCAAAGTTATCTGTTTTAATCACCTTAAACTCTTCACCGACTGTTTTTCTATCTGTTCTGTTTCGGAAATATAAGGATGACCAAGCAGTGACGTGAAGTCGAGTTTGCAGTATGTTTCGTCATCCATTACTATACAATAACTTTTTTTGGTAAGTTTTGAGTAAAGTTTTCTAGACCGAAATTTGGCCGCAGTTTTTTCTGTGGTGTTTCTGTTAGGCACTGAGGTGTCTGCTGATAGGTTAGTATAGAATTACTTTTATTTATTATTTGCACCGTCGAATTTGACGTTTTAAACTTTTTAGCCAAGTCTCGTAGAAGATTCTTCTATAATTATCTTTTTTAAATGTTTGTATCAACTAGTCCCGGTCTTAGGTCCACTTGCACGCTGTCGTCGTATGCTACGTATACCGTTTCAGTACCCTTTGAACGCTTCTAGTAGAAGTTTACAGCTCCAATGCTACTTTTTCCGTAGAAATACTTCGAGATTGAACATATTTGTACAATATTTTATCGTGCAACTTTTTTGTGTCGACGATATTTTTTACAGTTTAAACGTGACAGCTTCAGGTTTTTCAAATGATGTTGTAAACAGTCAAGATCTTACTAAGCGACATTCAATAATATTTAAAGATTTCATCCTCACTATAATTAAAATAAAATATAAGCGTAATTTTTTTCTGGGAAAAGGTTTAATTATGTATGAGATCAAGTGGGGTAAGGGGAACTACTGGGAAAGGGAAACAGTAGTTGGTATATAAAAAACTATACATCGCAACGTTGTGATAACTCGATCGATAAATAGTTAACTTAGATTTAGTTCAAAAAAAAAGATCACGGATGGCGTTACGGCGTGAGAATGTGCGAGTGTGACAGAAAACATCTTCAGTCGCCAAACTACGAAACCACGTGTTCGACGCAAATTATTTAGATACGGATTTATGTGCTAAAAAGTTTTGAAACCAGTCTGCAATTGTGAGTAGCGTTGATTTTTAATCGGTAATCAATAAACATCGTTATCAACGTTCAACTTTCATGGCAGAGTATTTCTGAGACCGTATTAATTATAGCAAAAATCTAGCCCAGGAATACGTCGCTTGCAGATTTTTCAAAGCTAACGCTTCACACGTCTAGTGTTAAAAAAATCGTAAACCACAAACGAAGTGATTTGCATCTATGATTTTTGGAGACAATGTTTATGTTGGAATTTGCCTTAAATATTCATCAACAATAATAATATATTTCAATAAATGTCGACACAGCTCAAAACTTTCGGATCGGCCCTCGTACAGTTTGCATAAAAACAAATACAAACAAATACATTTAGTATCTTTATTTTATAAAGAAAAAGAAAGACGCTAAAAATGTATAAACGGTTTGAATGAATAACTAGAATTTGTTCCATGAAAATTGCTGTCAACCTTTAAGACTGCGCCGAGCGTATGCCGGATGTACAGTGGCGCCCTCATTACTTTTATGTGTTTTCTAATAAACTAAAGTATTTTCTTGAAATTGGACGAAATGTTTTTGTACTACAAATGAAACACAACTTATAGTTTAATAACATTATATCATAATAGTTTAATAACAATTCACCTTCGAGTTATTAACTTAACGGAAAAAAGTGGCCACCTTTTCCCGTTAAGCTGACTACTCAAAGGGTAATAGTTATTAAAGTTTGTTACGTATCCCATATATTGTGTTTTTACTTGCGCTACAACAATGTATCGTCTGGTTGCAAGAAAATTCTTTAGTTAATTAGAAAACACAATAATAGTAATGGGCGCCACTGGACGCTCGACGTTTGCTCGGTGCAGTCTTAAGGTTCTATGACATTATTTAGAATATAAACCTCTTTAACTATAAGTACAGTATAAATATAGGTACAGTTAGCTGCAGCATAATTAAAATAAAAATAAACGTCAGTATTCATTAAATATTCAAATGTAATTCTTTTTTTGTTACCCTTACCGGGTGCCATGAAAATTTAACGTTGGTACCGATGTTTAGTGATCAGGAGTTGAAAAATATGAATTACTAACAAATATTGAATTCAATAGGTTAGGTCTCATGCAATTACCTAACGGTTAAATTAATTACAAGTAATGATATTGTTAAAACCAATAATCACTGAACATACTGACATAGGTTACCATATAAACCTATATTCATTAATTTCATTATTGAAGGGAAGTAGATACGACAAGTCAAGTGCCATCGTTTTGGCGGGAAATTTGACAGATCTTACGTCAATAAACTTTAGCATTTGAGAGCCAGGTCTACCAGCCTGACATGACAACAGAATGATTTCACCCAAAATTAACCAATTGCGGGTCTTGAAACCGTAACCTAGCGTCCTGAGAAACTATAATTGGTAATTTCCACATCGGAAAAACGAAAAACCCACGATTTTATCCGAACGCTGATAGTTGCTACGGCTACATTTAAACAACAGCTACTCACTCCGCGGGGGTGTGCTGGGCCGTGTCGTCTGGACTCATTGTACTGCGGGCCGGGCTCCCTCCCGATGTTGTGCTGGTAATGACCGAAGCATCCGTGTCCAGTCAATACCTGCACAAGCCGGTACGATGTAGCACCGACTGCTCTCCCCAACCAGGTTTCTAACCAGGGGAGGATCGCCCCTATGGTCCGGGTTCCATAGGGAGCGTCCTCCAGGTTGGTTTTCCACCTGCCCCGCAGTCGGCGCTCCATCATCCGGCGCGTCTCCTCAACCTCCACTGGGTCCAGGCATTCACCCCTCGCCCGGGCCCTGGACCTAGCTTCTTAGGTCTCTGCCTGCACCTCTGCGTCCAACTCCCAAGGTGAAGTGCGAGGAGGCAGGCCGCGGCGTGGACCACCGTCATGTAGGCCCCCACAATTGACAAGATTTCATATTTTCAAGACTTTAATTTTATTCGTTTTATAGATACTGTTTGGAAGGAGGAAGACACTAATAGTTTTAAATTTTCTCTAGAATGAATAATTATTTTATTATTAATTTATTAAGATGTACTTATTCTAAAAGGGCGTAACTTCATTTCTACGACACAATGGACATATTACGTTAGTCCAATCTCTATATAAAAAAGTATCATGTCAACCGATAATTCTCTAAGGGCCACTTGCACGAAAAGTTTAACACTAACTCGAGTTAAAATGACTGTTTTCGTATGAATCTAACGTCTACTAACTCGAGTTAGTGCCTTAACCCGGGGTTAAATTCTGCGTGCAAGTGGCCCTAAGTATCTATCCATTTGTCAATAGTGTCAATGTCAAATTTGAAGTATGACAGCTTTTTTTCTCGTGAAAAAGGCAATGGTATTATATCTATTCAGGCATAGTATTGGTAAAACTCGATATTTTTATTAACTTACTTGTAATTTTGTAAGTAAAGAAAAATAAATCTAAATAAATATTTTGCCGTGTTCAGGAGGTAAAACCCTTTCGATTCGTATAGTAATTTGCAGGTGTCACCAAAATGAAATGTCAATTCAGAAGGCCACCACCCGCTGTGGCCTCTGTAGCAGGGCCGTCTTCCGAGCGGACAGCAACACAACACAACAGCAGCAGTTATACAACGCCCAATCAGATATTCTTACTGAACACAATCGTTATTGCCGTTATTGGTTGTTTTGATAGGGTTGCTATGGCCACGTTTCAACAAAACTACCAAATCACATTGACGTTTTCGTTATAACTGTGCCTCCTGTGACAAGTGATACAACTTGAGTTGTAGCAGTTAACGTGTTCTTTCATGAAACAACTTAAAAAAAAATAACGCATCGTTTGCTCCAACTCCCGTGTTCCTAGGCCTTCTAGTTTCCAAGATTCTTTCGTGTAAAATGATACAATTAACCCTTTTTTTTCCGATTTTCCGTGTTTAATGATATTTCTCTAGTTAAAACACTTCAAAAAACCATAACTATATTTTTTTTTTCGTGCCTCATGATATATCTAAAAATGTATCATTAATCACGGTTTTTATGCCTTTAAAAATGTCTGTGTCTTTTGATATAACTCGAGTTATATCATTTATCACCAGAGTTTTGCGTATTTTGAAAGATACAACTAGAGTTAGATCAAAAATTAAACCTATATTTGCTTCACTTGGTATGTGTTAATTGATACAACTCGATTTATATAAAATGTCTTCAAATATTTCCTAATATTTGCAAATGAATAAGTCAGTTGTATCAAAAATGTGAGAATATTACGACCATTTAGAACCTATAAAGTTTGGTGCACAGTGATACAATTACTATAAAATAATAAAATAAGCATACGGGGACAATCTCACACCAACTGACCTAGTCCCAAACTAAGCTCTAGGCTTATGCTTTGGGTACTAGACAACGATATTATTAAATATTTAAATAAAGAAATATATCTTAAATATATATCTAAACAAATTTATTGATACTTACCATAGAACCGTGTCATAAAAAAGTGTAATACGAGGGCAGGATGATAAGTATCTAGCCTAACAATTAAATACTACAGTTAATGTATTTTTTTTATTATTATTTTTCTATATAATCTCCATTAAGCTCTACGCACTTGGTCCACCTTCACTCCAACGCTGTTATACCCTCCATAAAATGGCTTTTCTCAAGGCCTGTAAAATACTCCTCTACAGCAGCTATGACTTCTTCATTAGTTTTAAATTTCTGTCCCCCCAAAAAAGTTTTGAGTTTGGGGAACAGATGGAAGTCTGACGGTGCAAGATCAGGTGAATAAGGTGGGTGGGGCAACAAATCATAATGCAATTCGTTAATTTTGGCCATGGCCTTAAGACAAGTGTGAACTCTTGCATTGTCTTGAAGAAAAATTATTTTTTTTCGTGGTAACCCTGGTCTTTTTTGCTCAATGCAATCCTGCAGCTTATCTAATAGATTAGCATAGTATTCCCCGTTTATAGTTTGACCTTTTGGGAGGTAGTCTATCAACAAAATTCCGTTCGAATCCCAAAAGACCGACGCCATCACTTTTCCAGCTGATTTCACGGCTTTGGCTTTCTTTGGAGCCGAGCATCCGGATTCTGTCCACTGTTTCGATTGCATTTTGGATTCTGGTGTATAGTGGTGAACCCAAGTTTCATCCGTTGTTACAAATCGTCGTAAGAAATCCGATTTATTTCTTTGAAAACGGTCCGAACAATGTTGAGAGTTTTGCATTCGAACTCTTTTTTGATCGAGTGTAAGCAATCGCGGCACCCAACGGGCGGACAGCTTTTTCATTTTCAATTCTTCACTAAGTATATGATGTACCCGTTCTTTTGAAATACCTGTGTTATCAGCTATCTCGGATAGCTTCAACCGTCGATCTGCCAAAACCATATCATGCACTTTGGAGACAATTTCCGATTTCGTGACGCTTTTTGGACGTCCAGGACGGAGTTCATCTTGGACACTTGTACGTCCTCGTTTAAACTCGGCCACCCAGTTCTTAACCGTAGCATAAGAGAGAGCACATTCACCCAAAACATTTTTTAAGTCGTCATGAATATCCGCCCCTTTCATACCTTTCATATGAAGAAACTTTATCACAGCTCTTTGTTCAATTTTACCCATTTTTGAAAAATTCGCCAGAATATTTTTTCAAATGATAGCTAACAAAAAAATATGGACGCCATCGAATTCAAATTTAGAACACAGACAGCCGGAAACCCTATTATGAAAAGGAGGTTGTATATTTTGTAATTAAACCTTTTGAAATTGTGTAGGCCAGTTACTTATGTAAACAATGCTATATCAAAAGTAGTAGATTGGTTTAGTGTTAATAATTTATTACTAAATGAGAAAAAGACTAAATGTATTAAATTTATGACTACCAATGTGAAAAATAGACAAACTACTGTAACTATTAAAAATGACAAATTAGACTTAGTTAATGATACAGTATTTCTTGGTATAACGTTAGACTCAAAACTCCAATGGGGTCCTCATCTGGCTAAATTAGCGAATAGACTAAGTTCTGCAGCTTTTGCAGTTAGTAAAATTCGGAATCTAATAGACTTGAAAACCGCTCGATTAGTTTATTTTAGTTACTTCCATAGTATTATGTCATATGGTATTTTACTATGGGGTAGTGGTGCTGACGTAAACAGCATCTTTGTTCTACAGAAGAGGGCTATTCGTGCTGTTTACAAGATGGGTCATAGAGACTCGCTTAGAGATAAGTTCAAAGAAACGAATATATTAACCGTATACAGTCAATATGTTTACGAAAACATTATGCATGTTCATAAGAACATCAGTAATTTTAGAAAGAACTGTGACATACATAATGTTAATACTAGAAATAAACATAAGCTCGCAGTGCCCTTTACACGGCTTCACAAAATAAAAAACTCTTTCATGGGTAATTGTATAAGGTTCTATAATAAGCTCCCAAGTAGTGTTACTCATTTATCAGTAAATAAATTTAAGAGATACGTTAAACGTAAACTAATTTCTAAAGCTTATTATAGTATTAAAGATTATATGAATGATGACAATGCTTGGGACTGATTTATATATATTTTTTTTTGTATTACAATTATTAATGACCGTGGAGACTATATACATCTCCCTGTATGATTACCTATTATTTAATATGACATCTGGAGACTCTTTACATCTCCAAAATTGACCGTGGAGACTTTCTACATATCCCTTATTTTATTTTTTGTTTCTTTTTTTATTTATATATAATTAAATTATATTTAATTCTTAATTTTAATTTGACATTTGGAGCCTGTTTACATCTCCGAAATTGTATTATTTATTTTAATCCGACATTTTGATTTATTTAATTATTATTACTACTGGGACCTGTACATCCCTGTGACATTTAAATTATGTAGCTTGAGTTTAGTATTGTAATAAGTGATTTATTTTAAAAAAATGGCTTACTGTTGAGTTTCTTGCGGCGCTTCTTCTCAACAGTGGTCTCTTTGGAAGCGCTGGTAGACTCAGACTTGTAAAAGTGCCTACAGGGCCTACTTACAGAATAAATGATTTGAATTTTGAATTTTTGAACTTATCATCCCGCCCTCGTAAATGTAAATCGTAAGGTCTACTAATATTACTTTGTTGTGAAGGTTTAGAATAAAATAGTTTATCTTTAATAGTTATGCAAAAAGAGACCAATAATAAATATCCGGTTTCGAGGTATAGCCGTTGTTAGGTAAAAATAATAATTTATTACTTTCTAGTATGTTTTCTTAAACATAAATAACCCAAATTGATAGCACATAGTATGATGTAGTTTATTAAGCACATTTTATACAAATTAACTGGAGTATTCAAAGGTTATTAAAAAAAACAATGTAGTAGGACGTTTTCTATGCAACTAATATTTGCTATATTGCTGTCGATCGTAATTCAATGAAAGCGACCATTTTTATGCTGATTTATGCTGATTACAAAATCGCATTCTTGTTTTTTGGAGTATTGATAGGTTTTTTTTAAAAAACAATGTAGTTGGACGTTTTATATAGAACTAATATTTGCTATCCTGCTTTCGATCGTAATTTTAATGAAAGCGACCATTTCTTTAACTGGCTTAACTGATTACAATATTACATTCTTGTATTTTTATAAAGAGAGCTATATGCTATTACTCTAGTTGTCTCATGCTCATTATAAATACAAGATTGTAGTATTTATTTAGAAAGAGCTATATGCTGATTGTAATAAGTAAAACACTCATTTAAATTATTTTTATTTTATCAAAGGTTATAAAAACATCACTGCGAAAACTACCAAACATGAGGTAGAACGAAAAACAAAAATTGCTCAAAGCGACTATCTGCCTAGTCGTTGTAAGTAGATTACTTACATAAATGTGCTCACTTGATAAGTACATTTGTTTGTATTCCGACTAATCGACTAATAGTAGATTGGCTGTGTTCTGCAGATTAACCCTTAACCAGGCTGACAGATCACACATCACAGTAGAGATTCAACCTTAGATATTAACATACAAGGTACTATTGAGTAGATTTTATGTGGTTCGCATGGGTCCCTTGCCTGGTTAAGGGTTAAAAATATCATCTTTTAACGGACAAAATAGACTAAATCAAGTACTTTGGCGGCTTTTGACATTATAGAACCCACATATCGTAATTGGCGGTTTTATACATAATGGTATAAATTCAATGAATTGACGTGGTAAAATAAGTCACTTTCAACTTAACTAAGGTTAAAAATTCTAATTTACGATGGCATAGCTAGCTCATTTTCCGGTAAAAATTGTTTGGTCTCTTTCTACATAACTATGGTCATAGTGTCTCTACGTCATCGAGGGTGGGAGCGCACGCTCGCTGTGTCGCCATGAACCGACGCGTAAGTATGATTTCTATTGTAAGTAACTTAATGTTAATATCCTTTTATGGTTGCGATATATTATGATCTACATGTGTGCCGCTAACTAGTTATTTGTGTAAAATATTATGACAGAAGATAAAAACGGTAAAAATCTCTCGACGGAGAGAAAAAGGTATTTACCAACCAACGTATTTTATTTTGTGAAGTGGCAGGTTAGTAAATGCTACTGTTCTGTGGTGACTTAAATTACTGTATCAAATTCAGTATGAAATTCAGGTGGACAATGCGTTATGTCACTTAACTACCTACTCATACTTCCTACTTCGACTGACGGCGAGCTTAATTTAAATTACTTTATTTCTTACCTAGCTGAGGCTTAGTTATCATTATTTTCATGTTTTGTAGGTGATTATTGAGAATTATTATTTGATTTGTTATGTAGGTCTATATAGTTTTTGTTTTGAATGACAATATGCACAGTTTAATTTACCTACTGTATGGTTGCAACATCGTAATGTTGCTTTGAAATTAAACAGTGTAAGTTAATTTGTTTACTCGGTGATTTAATGTCATCATGTTTAGTACAAAGATATCATGATTGCTATTATTTGTTTTAATCAATTACTTACTTGTATTATTTGACACAAGTTTATTCGAAATTAGACCCAAGAATAACTCGATATGTAACATTAGTCACGGTTTAAATTACGTTTTTATTTTGTGATAAATGATGCAACTCACTAAAAATCCTTATATTATGTCCGTTAGTTTTAAGAAATATTACTAATTCAATTCCCTACAACTTGTGTATACAACTATACAGGTTAGGCCTCTAACTCAAGAAATAAGAGAAAAATGTAGGTTTCAAAAAAAAGTTGTATCAGTCATCACCAGAGCTCCTTGATTACACTTTTTTGTGTTAAGTAATACAATTCGAGTTGTATAGGTCTACCAGAACCTGATGGCATTTTTAAAAGTAAAAAAACATTGGTTTTCATATGGCAACTGTCAACTGGCAGCCGTGTCAAATTGTTTGTTTACCGTTGCATACATTTTGAAATTCACCTTCAACGATTGTTATCTGGTGAAAATGTCGAGAAAACCGCTTAGATCTCAAGCTAGGAATATTGTATACAATGTGTGTAATACAGTACGCGAAGAAGGAGGTGTAAATCAAACACAATCTTCGATTTTAAAGTGTATCGTGGAGTTGACTGGTAAGTTTAAACGAACTGTTTTGATACTTTTAGGTTTAGGTATATTTTGTCTTATATAAATTAATAATAATTATAATTATAATATAATGATTTAATACCTTCTACTCTGACGTACTATAGTAAATGTTGGGTGTGGCATGACAAGCATGAAACTCGTATAAATAAATAAATAAATATGCTACTTATTACAGGGGTTCCCAGCACTACCATACGTCGAATTATAACCGAGGGCACTATGATGATCGTTGGCGTAAATGTCAACTACTTGAAGCCGTGTAACAAATCCAGTCTACCCTTATATGAAATTAATGAATTATTGAAATCATATGGCCACGAAGTTTAAAGGCTCCCACCTTATCTTTATACATTAAATTCCATAGAAATGATTTGGGGTATAATGAAACAAAAAGTTGCAGAGAAGAATGTAAACTGACCTGCCAGCGATATTAAATTATTGACCGAAGAAGCTTTCTCAACATGTAGAGAAAATGTTAGAAGAGCGGTTTATTATAAAATTTGTAAATACTCCTCTCTCTTCATCGCCCTCAGCAGATGAAGAACAAGAAATAACATTAGAATTTTTGGAATCATTCTCTAGTTCTAGATGAGATTTCAAGTTATTTCTTATACTCATTATAATTATATCAATTTGGCGAGTGAGAATTGTGTTTATTATTTTATTTGTGAGCAATAATTATTATCCTATACTGGAAGTTTAATGTAATAGACCTCTAGTGTCATATATTTTATGTTAAAAATCCTAAAAACATAAAAAAGTACAAATTCGTCGAATCTTAAACTTCCTCGTTTTTTTAAGCCGATTAAAAATTACACAGTATCAATACCGTTTAGTCCAATTTCCCCAGTATTGCGCTCTACATTTTTTAATTTCCTTATTTGCCTTGAGATTCTGGTACACCTATATCATCTTACACGGGTTAAATAAATCAATCTGAAATGTAAAATGATACATCATGGACGTATCTTTGAATATCTCAAAATCTATAACTAGTATCATTATTTTTGTCAAACCAGTTAATAAAGTGATATTATATGTTACCAAAATCGGTAGCAATGTTCAAAAAAATCTATTCGTTTAGAAGCAGTATTTATTTTAAACTTGTTTTCGCTCTCCTGAAAAATCGTGTTTTTCGAGTTGTATCACTTGTCACAGGAGGCACAGTAAGTTATATTATAACAGAAAACTATTTTCTTCTTTTCTCGATTAAACAGCATCTGTCTTGTAGAATATTTTGCCTGTGTCAATTTAATTCTCAATACTCAGTACTTTATTGCAATCATAATTAGACCCCGGATTCTTGTCGCAATGACGTAGCAATAGGGTAATTTGGGGAGCAAATGGAACGGTGGCACAAATGATACATAAAGAATAAGATAAGCTAAAATGTATATTTATATCACCAAATATTCATTCAGGACATGTAATAGTAGATCACAATGTAATATATTAAAATTAACTTTATCAATTTATGCAATCTATACTAACTCAATAAAGTTTGACCTTAGATAATGTGTATATACATATGGATATTTATATTGACGTCACCTTGCTGAGCTATATTTGAAATTTTGATATTCATTCGCAAAAAAATGGTTTTTACTACACGAAAAAAATCGCAAGTTTTACCACATTTCTCTTCGAAGGGTCGATATACCAAAAAATAATGAGTAAAACTTTCGTATTAATGAACACCATAAGACATTTTGTTTTATTTTATCTTAACTAAATAAATCCGTATTAATTACTACCGTTCCATTTGCTCCCCAAATTACCCAATTGTGACGTCATCGCGACAAGAATCTGGGGTCTAATCATAATGTAATAAAATAATGCCAATGAACCTAATTTGTTTAACCTTCATGCTGTGCAAACGTAAGAATCAGAATCTCTTTACCGAAGTGTAAACTGGACAATTAGTAGGGTAAACATTAATTTCGATAAAGTTATTTTCTAAACAAAAATTAAGTATTACAAATAAAAAGTTTGGTTCCATGTAACTCCGACTCTAAAGTGATCGACATCAATTACTGAATTAGAAAAATTGGTACCAGATCACTGATTAAAAATCACGGTGTTATATACAGTGTGTTACCGGCATGCGGGCATTTATTAAAACTGCCGATAATATGTTGTGTCAGGAATTGTTTGCAAGTATTATCAATTAAAAATTAATTAAAATAACTTCACAATTAATTTTCTTAGATACTGTCCATTTTTAATGTAGTGCATGTGCTGCGTGTTCATCGTTATCAGTATCGCTGTTGCTTGGTACAGGGCATGTCGTGGTACGGGGGCAAGTCATAATAATCAAAGTATCCGTCGACTGTCATTTACACTCGTCGAATTGCTGTGGTGTACATTGCTGGTAATTCAAATTTTGTTAGAAAGTTAACAAAGCCTGAAAATTTGTTTATTAATTAAATTATTATTATAGTTACGTTACAGGTATACGTTATTTTAACCTACTTTAAAATAAGCCTGGGTGCTGGTAACACACTGTACAGTGATCGGAATAGGTAGAGCAAATTTGCCTAAACTTGATGCACCTTCATTCAATAATGTATTCCCATTTAACTCACGCATGAATGAATATGCCTCAAGTTTAGGCAAATTAGCTCTACCTATTCCGATCACTGGTTATATATTTTGTTTGTATGCATATATTTTTTTGCTAACTATACCTACTATATTTCCCCGTGTGGTAGCCGGATTAGAATAGTGCCACTTCGTATCTTTCCGTGGATGTCGTAAAAACCGACTAAGGTAATAAAGGCGTGTAGTACTGTTTGGCGATGGGCTTGCAACCTGTCACTAATACACTGGTAAACATCTTCGCCTCAGTGTGCAAAATGTGGTTACAGAATTATCAAAAAGTTTTTATAGTTGTTGGAAATTCTGTAGCTTTGCCTACCCCACTCTGGGAATAAAGGCGTGAGTTTATGTATGTATGTATGTAACTATACTATAAACATCAAATTTTAATGTGATTGGTGAGTTTGATAACATAACCTACAAATGCATAAGCGGGGTAAGGAAAACTATCATGGCTGGGTTAAGGGGGACGTATTTTTCTCTTTCCCGATGTCAGAAGTCACAAACATTTTGAGAGATTACATTTATAAAAAGATAAAGTGCATCAGTAAGAAACTCGCACAAGCACCTCGCAAGAACTGGGAGAATGTACTCAAAATGAATGAAGACGATTGTGATACCGATGCGCCATTTCGCGAGGGTGCACGGGCGATTAGCTATTGATAAAATTTTGCATAAACATTATGTGGGTATAGCTCATGCAATTTATGATGGCGAGTGGGCTTTACTTGTGGTAAACACATATCTGTATACGTGTCAAAGTGTGCGTGACAGCGAGAGCGGGTATTGTAAGCATAAAAAATAAAGAGAAGTATTGGACACATCATACTTATTATACAGTCGCAAACCCTCTAGCAAATAATGATAAGAAACAATGCAATTAAGTATTTTAAACCGACTTCAAAAAAGGAGGTTCTCAGTTTGACCGATTTAATTTCTCCATCAATTATGGTCCGATTTAAAAAAATATTTTTTTGTTTTGTTTGACTGAGTTTACAAGATGACATTTCAAATGTCTCCGTATTTTCTGTCTTAAAATTACGTACAATTTTATGTTACTTAAAATTAAAACCTATCTGTAGGTTTGTCTTTATTTTAGAGGGCTTATTATTGCCGTGTTTCTTGGGTGACTAAACGTGGATCAAACATCCGTCACTCTCACACTTATATGTATGTACCTACTTGTCAGAAAGTATCGAATGTTTTATTACCGTTTTGTCAAGCGATAAACACGGATAGGCCCACAGTTCTAAATAAATTTACTATTTTTATTTTAGGATACTTCAAAATAAAAATACGTTATACCTCGCTATGAATAACTTTGCGTTTTTTCCGGATATTGGACATGCTGACGGTAGTTCGTGGCAGTAAGCGTCGTGGAAACAATATGCACAAGTAACTCGAGCGACGGCGCGCTCGCGACTGTTCGCTCCGTCAGACACGCACACTACCGCAATGTGCATGTACACGTTCAACCACTAATAAAGCCCACTCGCCATCGTGAATTGCATGAGCTATACAGTGTTAAGTATGAACTCCCATATTAAAATACACAAGAAAGAAATCAAAAACAGAAGTTGAAACTACTTTTTCTTGCCCAGTGCTAGACGATTATCTTTAAAGTGAAACGCACGTAGTTTACAGTTACATTGTCACAAAACTGCCTAAACGTGCAATTGGCCGTAGAGGCCAAATTGTATTTAAAATGTCTTTTAATTCTTTTAATTTACAGTTAGACCTCTTTCGAATAAATAAATGGTCTTAATTGAGTAGGTAGTAATTTTGTAATGCCAAAGAAAAGTATAAATATACAGTGTGGAAATTAAACTCGGGCCCTGGAGGGAATCTACTTTAAATCCTTAAGCTAGCTCATTTTACTTAAAGGAGACATTCCTTTATTTTTGAAAAGAAACAAATCTGCATTAAAAGATTTTTTTAAACTTGCTTGCTTCGCCTGGGACTCGAACCAACTAAAATTTAAAAAAATAAACACTCTTTATTTTATTATACTAATCGGTAGTATTAATATTCAGGATAAAGTTTCTCTAACAAACATTTGGTCTTAAAAATAAAAATAATCGTTAAATCTAACATCAACTTTATTTTACTATGAAACTTGCTATGAAACCGTTCAAGAGCTAAGGATTGCGGTAGAAAATGTTATTAGGGGCATACACCACAACACTTTGCTGAAGGCTACAAGAAATGAATTTCAACGGCGACTAATGTTGTGTAGCCGGAACGACGGGGCTCATTTCGAACAATTTATCAGTTAAATAATTTAAGTGTTACAAAATTGATAATCCCGCAATCCTTAGCTCTTGAACGGTTTCATAGCAAGTTTCATAGTAAAATAAAGTTGATGTTAGATTTAACGATTATTTTTATTTTTAAGACCAAATGTTTGTTAGAGAAACTTTATCCTGAATATTAATACTACCGATTAGTATAATAAAATAAAGAGTGTTTATTTTTTTAAATTTTAGTTGGTTCGAGTCCCGGGCGAAGCAAGCGAGTTTAAAAAAATCTTTTAATGCAGATTTGTTTCTTTTCAAAAATAAAGGAATGTCTCCTTTAAGTAAAATGAGCTAGCTTAAGGATTTAAAGTAGTTTCCCTCCAGGGCCTGAGTTTAATTTCCACACTAATAATTATTGATTAGTGTGAGGCTATTTTATTTGAACTACTAGCGACGCGTCCTCGCTTCGCTTCGGTTTATGTGAGTATGATATTTTTCAAATCGGACCAATACTTCCTGAGATTAGCGCGTTCAAGCAAACATTGGTTCAAACTGAACTCAAGTCTTTATTGGTCGTTACAAAAGTGTTGCTATGATCACGTATAAACAACGGCCACTATTGGTTCAATATTATTTCTCTCGTCTGTTACACAGTATAAAAAGAAAAAGGTAACATGTGGTTGCAACGCGTAAATGAATTTATTTGAAAACTGATCAACCTTTTCGTTCCGCGACTGTATAAGTTGTACTCATGTCAAATATACAAAAACTGACCAAATTTTTGGTCGCGTTAGTGCGCTATACCCGTTCAAACATACTTTTGTGCACAAAACAACGGTAAGAGAAATGGCTCGACTATATTATTTGCTGTCATTAATAGGTAAATTGGGGCCATTTTGAATCTTTATTTTTCTCGTAGGAGTCATGGTATAAAGTATAGTATGCAACTCTTGAATAAAACGGATTTATAGCGAGGGCCATGAATCACTCGCATCGCTCAGGATTCTAACACTTGAATCCTCCCTGCGATCGTGATTCAGTCGTTAGTATCCTTCACTTGATTTGAGTCATCTATGGCCCTCGCTTTAAATCCGCCCTTTATTTAATAATTGCATAAACTATTAATACTCGATTGTAAAAAGGTATCCATAAATTACTTTTATTTCACTAAGCCTTAGGGACAGAACTTATGGCAGGACTATGTATAATAATAATAATTTGCTGTTAACTCCTACGAGTTCTATTTATTTTAATATTGATGTGTACTTTTCCCCGGAATCAGGTGAGTGTTGCGTACTTATATTTTCTATCTTTTTGTTTATATGAAACCTTTCGTTTGTGACTGCCTCATCCTTCCATATTAACTGGTGCTTGGGGTTCCACTTAACCTGTCTAACGCTTCTTCTTAATGTCCTTAATGTCGCAGTCACAAACATCTAGTTAACCTACCATCCTGTAAATGCTTCTTTTTACGCGGGATTCGCAGGGAACAAGTCTGGGCGAGTTTTTGACTCTACAGTCCTGCCGCCCGACTGTATAAGGATGTTCCCCTAACTTGAAGTTCTTAATCCCGGGAGTCCTGAACTAGAAGTTACCTTGCTGGATCGATCTTGGACTAGCATTCCCAAATCCGGACTGCGACCGAGGCTACGCCGAGGACAGGGGAGTGAAACCTTTTTTAGGGGATTTTATTATATTAAGCTCAATTTAGTAAAAACCCGCGACCTAGTCGTTCCATTCCTATTGTACATATTATTTCATCATCTTGTAATAAATTGTTCCTACTATATTTTGTTTTGACCTTCTACATTTATCTACCGCGACGCTAAACGTCACATGTGTTTTATCACGTCCTAAGATCCAAAAGCTATTTGGTAGGTCGCGATAAAACAATTATTAAAATCTACTCGCAAGACAGTTAAAGCGTTGTAATGAAACGACCTCACCCGAATAGTCGCTCATGTGCCCAGGGTGCTCTGACCAGGGCAGCGGCAATGCTGCGTAGGGCATGCAAGCCTGCGCACTCGCACACTCACACTCGCCGTGACGCCGCGGGGTGACGCGGCCACCGACACCCGTACACACTTGCCGCAACGACAACAGCCAACGATAACTACACACAGTGTTGGGCACTCAAGAATAAAATCATTATTTCAATGAAGATTCGTAAGAATAAAATCATTTGGATTTTATTCTTGTCAAAGTTATTCAAATAATTTCGTCGGGAATAATTTGTACGTGGGACAATTTAATAAAAATAACTTATTCTTAGTCAATTACATTTATTCATGATTTTTTATTTTGAATAAAAGTATCTGAATAAAAATACAGTAGGTAAATGTAACTTACGTAATATTTACGTACAGTACAGGTAGAAACTCTAGTACTCTGGTCTAATTTAAACCCACTATGCTATCTTAATTAAATCTTGTAAATCGAACGTTATATGTTATTACTGCTTTATGGTATAACCATACGCTGGTATACTACAACTTCAATAAAAACCTCCGCTATCTCCTGGATTCATTATCAAACCAATGACATCAAATGTATTCGACTCATATAAACAAACATAACATATTAAACTTGAGATATATTAATGCGAAGGGTTCATTTAGCCATGAAAGAATTCCGGGATTCACTTCATCACCATCGTATCAAAGGTACCAAAAAATACGTCATAAAACTTACTTACACGTAAGTACATTAAAAAAATGTGCCAAAACCAATATTTATTGTACTACAAAATTAGTTTTATTCCAAATAACATGTTAGTTGAATAAAACGTTAGTTAGAATAATCCCATTTCCAAAATAGTTATTTCAAATTTTATTCTTCATTTAAAATAAAAGTACCATGATATATTCACTAGTTTTCCATTTCAACTAACGAGGTACAAGAATTATTCTTATTCAAATCGATTTGAATGAGAATAACTTTTCTGTTTTATTCTTATTCTTATTCAAGTTAATTTTTGCCCAACACTGCTACACACGAAACTAATAAAGGACCAATTTTTTTTCATTCGAATTAAGCACCCGTTACGCGATTCCGTTGTTGAGTAAACGGCAACCCGGCCGACCATTTGTTAGTCCTTTACCTCAAAAGCATAAATTCCTTGTAGCGATTCGCCGAATCGCATTTCACCTCGAACGTATATTTAATTATCGCGTTGTGTCTCGATCGTTTACTTTTTTAGTCGCTATAAGTTTTAAACGCATTTCACCTCGATCGTGCATTTAACTATCGCGTTGTGTCTCAATCGGTTTTATTTTTAGACGATATTAGTTTTTGTCGCATTTCACCTCGATCGTGTAATAAATTTTCGTTTTTTGTCCTAATCGTCTATTTCAGTATTAGACAATATATTTAGTCGCAATGTACCTTTTTCGCTTATAATTTTAATAGCAGATATCAATGTGAACATTTACTTAATGTCACAGTTCGCCAATATTTTTAGTAACACGTATAAACTGATGTCCCGGAGCCATTTGTCCTATTGATGCAGTGTCTGTACCCTGCCCTTATTAAAATTTTCCCTCCATGGGAACTATCGATAAATTCGAAACTATCCCGCCTATCACAGGCGGAGCCAGGTTTAAGCTCCATATACATACATACATAAACTCACGCCTTTATTCCCAGAGTGGGGTAGGCAGAGCTACAGAATTACCAACAACTCTAAAAACTTGTTGATAATTCTGTAACCACATTTTGCACACTCAGGCTAAGATGTTTACCAGTGTATTAGTGACAGGTTGCAAGCCCATCGCCTAACAGCCTTTATTCCCTTAGCCGCCTCTTACGACATCCACGGGAAGATATGCAGTGGCACTATTCTAATCCGGCAACCACACGGGTTTCAAGCTCCATATTTCCTCACAAATATTGAATTATACAATTACAGTATTGCATCTGACTTCAATGTCACTGTACTTCAATGTCGCAATGACAGAGTATTTATCTATTATTTATTAGTCACAAAGATAATATTTCAATGAGTTTGATAGCACTTAAGACATGAAACTACAGGTACAAAAGACGTTTTAAATATTTTTTTATACAATTTGAGTGCGAACATCAATTAACGCGTCAAATTAAATAGTCCCAAACAAACATCGATCGCGACGAAATGCGTCTTTTTTTTTTATGTCATAGTGAAGACAAACGAGCACACAGGCCACCTGATGGTAAGTGGAAACTGTGACGCATAGACATTCGCATTCACAGGACTGCGATGCAATCCTAAGACTGCAAATGCGTTGCCAACCCTGAGGACTAAGATGGAATGCCTCTATGCTAGTCATTTCACCGGCTGTCTTATCCCCAAACCGGAACACAACAATGCGAACACTGCTGTTTGGCGGTAGGTTAATGGATAAGATGGTGGTAGCGATCCGGACGGGCCCTGCACAAGGTCCTACCACCCGCAAAAACCTAGGGTAAAAACCTACACGAAAAATTAAATGCTACAAATTAATTATACTAATGTAAAAAGCCACGCGAAAAATTGCTTCGAGTAAAAGATTCTATTGAAATTTTGTTCATTCGAGGTGAAATGCGATTCGGTGAATCGCTAAAATGAATTTATGCTTTTGAGGTAAAGGACTAACAAATGCGGCCGCCGCCAAGTAAAGGTTTTGCTTCAGCCAACTTCTTAATAACGGACCGTCCCGTCCCAAACACGTGTTGATCCCTTGGCGGCTGATCGGCAACTCCCTTTATTTATTTTTTTATTGTAATAAATCTCAGTAAATTAACTATGAACCGAGTAGGTGTTCGCTAATATAATTCTAAACAGAAGTTTTGAAAAAAAAAAATGAGTTCCTCTATTCAACTAGCAAGTCGGCTGCAAATACAGCTCAACGCAACGGCAACACGGAACTGGAGGTAAATAACCTCGAAGTCTAGTAGTGAAACCTAAACGGAACGACGAGATTTTATGCAGAGAGTGCGAGGGCTGTAATCAGATAAGTATTTCCAATTCCAAACCGTAATTCCTGATCACTAAATCGAACGAAGACGTGTCGGCAGTAGTTAGTTAATGGAAAGTCGTCGCTTAGCAGTAGTTTTACACCTATTAAACTTGATTTATTTATTACGGTAACAGTGCATAAAACAAACGCCTGCTTGTGGGGTTATGTGGTTATCAAAAGTAACATTTCGCTTGAGCTGCGTAAAGGCCTTAAGAAATTTCGAACATAGTATTATACCCGAATTTCAAACTTAATAAAATTATTAAAAACACTTTTTTGCACTATTTACCGTCTTATCAGCTCCAGGTTTTCCCAATCGTAGAGAGAAAATGCCATGCCACTTATTGATTTCACTCCCAGCATGAATCCACCAAAAATACCTGAAATTAATTAACACATTATCTCAATACACTTTTTTTATAATTTCATAGGCATAAATATATACACGTTTCCAAAACGCCAAAAATGCGTGTATTTTTGACGTTTTGCCCTATGCATGACGCGCCGGATGTGTAGATATTAATGCTACCGGCTGGACTCTCCTCGATTTTGACTTTTTGGGAATTATGCTAACCTTCTGCGCCATATTCAGGCTTGAAGCTTTTTCTTTCTTTAAAATTCTTGAATACTTTAATAGTGCTGGAGTTCTCAAGTGTCGCGTATTCTGAACTATCAAAGGCCCATACGAACTCCTGCGCTGTGCCAAAAGCCTTGTTCCTGAGAGCCATGGCTGTGTATATTATGTATTCGCCATCACCGCACACAACTACGAATCTGCCATTCGGATTGTGAGCGATTGTCTGTGGGTAGATCTCACAGGAGCCCATGTCTTTAGCCACCACGGGGACTCGTTCACCATCACGCATTTCCGTACCTGAAAATAATATCAATTTTACCTATAACTTAAAACTGCGCCGAGCGTACGCCGGATGTAGTGGCGCCCTTATTACTTTTATTGTGTTTTCTAATAAACTAAAGTATTTTCTTGCAATTGGACGATAAGTTTTTGTACTACAAATGAAAACACAACTTATAGTGTATATCACACGGTTTAATAACAATTCACCTTCGAGTTATCAACTTAACGGAAAAAAGTGGCCACCGTTTCCCGTTAAGCTGACTACTCAAAGGGTAATTGTTATTAAAGTATGTTACGTATTCCATACATTTTGTTTTTACTTGCACTACAAAAACCTATCGTCTGATTTCAAGGAAATTCATCAGTTAATTAGAAAACATAATAATAGTAATGAGGGCGCCACTGGACACTCGGCGTTTGCTCGGCGCAGTCTTAAACCTTAACATATAAAAACACCATATAGAGGGAGACGCGCAAACGCAAAATGACACGGTCTGTATACATAAATATATGATATCCCGGAAAAGGACAATATTCTTAGTATTCTAGTAACTAGCACTAAACTTAATTATGATAACTGTAGACATGTTACCCTCAGGAAGTGCTTTTAGGTTAACTTGCTGCATTTCGGAATGTTTCGCCCAAATTATTTTGCCTCCATTGACGTCCATGGAAATAGCTGGTTCCTCTCTGCCAACTTTTATCATTATGGTCCCTTCATCATAGCTGACAAGAAAACTTACAGTTCAATACCAAGAAATCATCGTCAATAATACTACATAAAATATCAGTAAGAGACATTAGATTAGTTTGAGAGGCATAACTGTATAATGTAGAACATACCCAATAGCCACGTTATTAGAGGCATGCATGGAAGATATAGTCCAAACTCTTTCAAAGCCATAGTTGAGGGAAGACTCGAGCCTGTAGGTGCCGGCGTGCCAAATGCGCACCGTGCCGTCCTCGGAGCCCGTGAGCAGGATCGGCAGTTCCGGGTGGAACGACACGGCCGACACGTTCTGCGCGTGACCTGCTCACCAACAAATCGACTCACAATTATCTCGCACACCAAAATAAGTAAAATTAATTTAAAAGACACTTACCTTCTAGAGTTTGAACACATGTCTTGTTTTGATAGTCCCATATCTTGACCAGGCGATCGTCCGCCCCGCTGATGAGATAGGGCTTGTCTCCGCCGTGGTAGTAGTCGACGCAGTTGACACCTTTTTCGTGACCTTCCAGTGTGAAGTTCGACATGGAAGAGCCCAGCTGCCAAACCTACAAAGACAAGAATACGTGTTATTTTACTAAGTACAGTAATGAACTTAAATTTAGGACCCACCTTAGGTCTAAAATCAATCTGACATGGGGCTCAAGTTTGCTTTGACTATAAAATTACACATACGTCCTTTTTATCTAGAAGGGTAGAACAATAAGGTCGGGTTTCCTATAAGTCACAAATTATTTGGCATCTCTAATGACATTGACGACTTCAAGCCTATTTTTTTTTAATTGGTCACATGTTAATGTTCGTGACCGTAGATATGCACCAACCTAAATTAAAAAGGCAAATTAAACACATTAATATGGTTATTACTTTCTTTTAAATCTTATACGCCTCAAATGATTACTTTTTAATGTCTTAATTTTCAAAACTAGACTGACTAAAAAGCTTCTCCTACCTTCACTGTCGTATCAAGACTGGCGCTCGCAAAGGTGTTGTTGTCCTTGGGGTTGACGACAATCTGCATCACGTAATGCGTGTGCCCCTCAAAGACTTGCTGACAAGCCCAGTTGCGATCCCAATTCCATAATTTAATCAGCAAGTCATCTGTAAACAAGTTATTTTCGATTACAATAGAGTAAGACATGGAAAATAGAGAAGGTTCAGCACGGTCCAATGATTTGCTTTTTTAATCACCGAAACAAGAAAGGTTATATTTTTAACAGCATGTTTTTTTTAAATCTTAATTTGCATGTTTAGTTTAAACTTTAAGGCCCGCCATCAAGTAAATTTTAACCCTAGGCTAATTCGTTAAAATTGTATAATTCTGATATGAATCTGACGGGTGTCCCTCAGAATCTCTAACAATGTTTGTCCTAACACATTGTTTGTCCGAATTTACATTTGCCCTAAACTGGTTTTCAGATGAGTCAGGCAATTTCTAACTTTTCCAATTATAACTGCAGTTCGGTTAGGTTAGGGATACAGGGATATTATATCTGACATTCGTGAATAATTTAACATGGGGACAAACTAGAGTTAAATTTACGTGCAAGCGAGCCTAAATCTTACAAGTCAATCTTAACCCAGAGTTCAGAATTGGGAGACGCTGAAATTTGGAACACATACATATACGTAAAACAGATGACCATTAGATATTAGGAATCCAACAGCTGATCTTATATGATGGACTCGAAAGGTGGCAACGGGAGCTGTGCTGAATGTAACTAGACTCGCCGAGGCTAGTTTGATTCGATAAGCAAGTGATGATTGTGTCAATGAAAGTACAGTCGGTAGCAAAAGCTTGCACCAAGAAATTAACACTTTTTAAGTCAATAATACTTACCACTACATGTAAGAATGTAAGGTTGTGTGGGGTGAATGGCAATACATCGAACGTAGTCTGAATGTGCTTCAAAGGAGTGTATTCTTTCCAGAGTGTTGTAATTGAACACCCTTATTTGCATGTCATCTGAACCAGTCACTACCCAGTTCTTCCTGGGCACGAATTTGGCTGCGCGTACTGGCAAGTCCATACATACCTGCAAGGTTTATTATCACAGTATATTCAGTTTCCAGGATTTTATAACATGAATATTTTTTCTAAATTGCCTATATCAATTGATGCACCAACAGCAGCATTCTAACATCAACATAAATTCAATTCAATTAATACGAATAATGTCGCTATAAGGCTTCTTAACCAACTGCCTAAGAAAACGCATGTTTTTGTTTTATGAGGTCACTTCACTACTTACCAAAAATATTTCATGGTAAGATTTTACCAATTTGGTACATTATTTCAATGGATTCTCTTGAGACGACTATGTCTCAGGTAAATTAAATGAATATCATATTTTTGGGTCAATTAACTTTTTATTGTTTTTTTTCTGTCCCGTAAGCCAGGAGACCACAGTGATAGTTTCTTAGAAAAAAAAATATAATGTACAGTCCGGAATTTTCACGACAAAACAAAAGACTGTCGCAATCCAGCTATTGTTAGAAACAAGTTTTTATCGATATCGAGTTTTTTTTTTAATCATACCGATATTTTCACAATATTTTATGATCATGTTTTATATGTGTGACACTTCAGAAACTGTCTACACCCAGATCACTATCACAAACAAAATGCCACGTGCTGCTGTGTGTACAACGTAGATTTCAAAGAAGAAAATTCATCTGTTTCCATATAATTTTATACAAACGTCACGTAAACGCTTTTTTTTCTTGTATTACAGAACGATCGATATATCAATAAAAAAATATTTCTAACACTAGCTATAATGCGACAGTCTCTTGTTTTGCCGCTCTCCGGCTCCGGTGATAATGTATGTACTTGCAGCACACTCAGGAGAAAACCCATAGAGGAATGCGTTTGTAATTGCCAATAAAACTGATTTTTAGTGGACTTATATCCTTTAAAATCATAATTTCAAAGTGACCCAAAAGACGTCACCACGATGGCAATGAAGTACAACAAAAAGTTGATTGACCCATTTACATTCGTTTTAAACAGGTAGGTATAATCCTAGTTATCGGAACTATTTCACAGCACTCATGAGAAAACAGCAACAATTGTAAAATTTAACTTTGCTTATTCCCAAAATAAAATAATTTGAATATACCGGATTCCCAATATAGGCCGTGACCAGATGTCCGCGACGTTTTTGTCGCTCGAATCTCTCTTTTTAACTAGTCTGTAAAGACAGAGACGAACCAAGCGACAAGTGAGACAATACAAGACGAAAGTGACGGTTTCTCTCTATGGAGACAACAAAAAATTGTACATCAGTTATTTTTTTCATGTCAATAATTAGATTATAGCCTTTAGAAATTAGAAAACACAATAACAGTAATGAGGGCGCCACTGGACGCTCGACATTTGCTCGGTGCAGTCTTAAGTTGAAGATTAAGAGGATTGTGAGGCAACATATAACCAAACTGGGAAGCAGTAAAAAAAATCCATAAATAATTGGCTCCCCCTTGTAATCAGGTCCACCCTTTGTTAGTGTTTTTTAATTTGTTTCTTTCCAGGAAGTATTTTCTTGGAAAAGAAAAACGTACAGAGTTAGTATTTCATAATATCTATAACATTTCGACTATGTTTAAGGGAAGAGACATGTTACCGCAGTTTGTATGGAAATTTTCATCCTCACAATCTTTGTAAATAACTATTAATTATGCGTTTTTTTAATCAAAAATCATGCTCCTTGGAAATTTGAGTTTATGTGTCAAAGGGCGATTGTGCACTACGAGGAAGTTTACGGTCCGTGAGTCCGAATTTTGACGCTTGGGCCATAAATACTAAGCTATAAGCACTAGTTTGTGCAAAATCGGACGGCCGGACGGTAAAATTACTTGCAGCGCAATCGCCCTAAAACTACTCATTTGTTTACATATAGAGATTTCAAGTTCAACTGACACCAACTGTAGGTATATTTGGGCCAGTGCGAAATGATCACTGTGACAGCTACGAGTATAACACAGTTGCATGATGAATCCCCCTCTTTTTACCCAACTGCGTGAAGCAAAGGAGAGGAATGTGTTTATCAGCCTACATATGTATGTATGTTTGTTCCTTTGTGGTGCTTTAGAAACAAAACGCGATTATGATGATTCTTAATGTCAACCGATTTGTCTTAATCTTCTGAGTATCACTGAAGATATGATAGTAATCAAAATTCAATAGACACCATATTATGAAACGGAAAAATAATAAAGCCAACGAACTATGACATGTGGGAAATCATTGAATAGGTATTTAAAAGTCATCATTAGGTTTCCTTCATAATTTTTCATTTTGAATGAGTATATATTATAGTAAATAATTAAAGCTACTGAGTACGGCTGTCACAGGGATCAATTATATTGACCCAGGTACAACTCATATTATGGGAATAGATTGTAAAAATTAAACATAATTTGCAACAAAGATGTTTGTTTATATCTTGTACAAAAACTTGTTGGAGGATTCGTAAGTTCAAATAAAATAACAATATAAAAGAGATTTTACTTAAAAGTAGGTAACTGACAGGATTATTATGGAACAAAAAGTGTAATTCTCACTATGCATGAAAATAACATCTTCAATAATCACCATGATGAAAAAACACAAGAATCTTGTTAAGTTTTTTTATCAAGCACTAGCTGTTGGTGTCTGTTTGTGGTTTCCTTTCTTCGTTGCAGGTGTTTTAATATTAAATACAATGCCGCGCCGGCGTAAAATCGGTATGAAACCAGCGGAGCGCACATGTCTCATATGAACCTTGTCCTGACAATTAAGAACACAACAAATAAAGAATTGTTGGAGCCAACTTGATATGACACCTTCGGTAGGACAAGGGCGTGATTGCGCTTTTTGCTCTGTGCTCTTTGTGCTCTTGTTCTATCGAACTTGTAATATACAGGGTGTCCCATAAATAGCATGTCACAGTGACACCGGAGATTCCCCAGCCTCAGACGAACCGAACCAACCTAGCATGACCTCTGTAAAAGTTGCACCGTTTTCGGGTTATACCAATTTAAAGATTTTTCCAATTTCTCACCTCTTTTAACATTGCAAGTGCCCGCATTTACTGGGATAGCTTTACAATTTAGTTTTTTTTATTTGTACGCTTTCATGAATAGTTGCTTAAGATGATAGAAGCATTATTATGTCAATAACTAATGTAAAAGTTGGAAAAATACTGTAATGAACTTGACTTAAATTATCATCAACATATTAATTTCAACTTTGAACACCTGCCATGACTTTTTTACTAGAAACGAAATGAGCAAATAACTTTTTCCTACTCCTGTACTTTTATCTGTCATTTATATAGTCACGAACACTAATATAAGAACATACATAATATGTCCGCAGAATAATCCAGAGAAAAGTCTATCTTGTCTATGCCCCAAAACAGCACTTGTGCGTTTTTGAGATAAAACGATACGGCCAGCTGCCAAAGCTTAGCGTTGCACAATCGATTTGATCATATTTTAACGATTGTGAAATAGGGACTATAAATCACCTAATGTTTTGAGAAATGATTTCAGTTACCTGATTGGTCGATTTTAAAATGCCTGTATTCTGGTTGGTTGATACGAAATACAAAGTTTTTTTAAAAGATTTAAATTAGTTAAAGAGAAACACGTACCTAAAAGAACCTATCGTTCCGTTTGACAGTCGATGTGTATTGTGATTGGTGGATTTAATTTGGTGAAGTATTCTGATTGGTCAAATTAAAATGTTTTGGAATTGTAAATAATTCTAATTTCCATTCCGTCAATTTAAAAAAAAAAAAAAAACAAAGACATAATTTGTCATTTTCTTGTTTCCCGCTCGTTTGTTGTTCTTTACTTCGTTCGTTCGTTTGTAAGTTTTTTCGCTTAGTTTTGCATTTCATTTGAAACCTAGTCGTAGAAAAAGTATTGTATGCAACGGTGTATAACTAAGTCAAAAAACAGTCGTGGCGCTTACCTTTACGATGTTCGCCTTACACGCCACTCATATTTTTTGACCTCTCTTATACAACTATTGCATAAACTACTATAAAAACATGCGTATGTTATGCCAATTCTAAAATAGTATGACACATGATATCATAATGCAAAAAAAGTAGGAATTCGAATCACTTTTCCTAATAAGGATCCCGAAACCAAACTAACAAATGGACGTACTTATGCAAACGGGAACCAACCCACAAAGATTTTGCAAACTGGAACCAACCCACAGTATTCAGCGTTACAGTTGACATTTTACTGTCAAATCTTTGTGGGTTGGTTCCCGTTTGCATAACTACGTCCAAATGAAAGGCTATTAGCCGCTTTGCAAGTTTATTATGTAAAGAATTGTATGGTAGTTATTAATTTATTGCAGTGGGTGCCCTGTGACCCAAAGTAGTTCGTTACCTTGCGTTTCGTGCTTTAATATTAAACCTCGTTTTAATAGCAGACTTTTTAGTTACTTTTTATTTTTATTGATTTGACTTATGTCATTACTTATCACCATGTTCACTGCGTCCCTGTTATCCTGTGGTGTTCCTGAACTAAATCGACTTGGCATTCCTCTGGACTCTGATTAATTTTGTGGAACTGAAACGACTACTCGGCACTCTTAACGGACACTTGATTTCACTTTGTAAAACTTTATTACGATGGTAAATCGTAATACTTCTCAGTACTCCAATAGTGAGTACGCTGATATGCATTTAATTTATGGTGAAACTAGGAGAGTTTCCACTCGAGGTAATGTTTCTTACAACGCAAGGTTGGCTGCAAGACTGTACTCGGAACGATATCCAAATCGTAGGCCGACGACTTATGAGGTGATTTTAAGAGTCGTGAATGGTTATCGTGACGACAGACCACCAAGACGTGGCTCAGAAGGAAGACCCCAAACCATTGATGATGACGTTGTTTTAAGTCAAGAACAAGCAGAGCCAGGAACTTCAGTGCGAATAATCGAACGCCGTACTGGCGTTACTAAATCGTCGGCACAACGAATTTTGAAGCGGCACAAATACCACCCTTACCACATTCCGTGTTCAAACGCTTCTTCCGACAGATTACACGCAGCGTATTCAATTCTGTCAAAAAATTATACAGAAATGGAGGGAAAACCCAAACTTCTTTAATGAAGTATTATGGAGCGACGAATCGGCCTGCAAAAGGGATGGGTACGTTAACTTGCATAACATCCACAGTTGGCAAATAACTAACCCACACGAATCGAGAGAAGACCGGTCACAATACCAATTTAAAATTAATTTGTGGACCGGAATTTTTAACGGCCAAATAATAGGACCGGTCGAGTTGCCGCCGATTCTGAATGGCCAGAATTATCTGCAGTTTTTGGAAAACGATCTGCCTATTTTATTAGAGGACACGCCGTTGGCATTGAGGCAAAGGATGTGGTTCCAGCAAGATGGCTGCCCGGTACACTACGCTCGCTCAGTCCGTGAGCACCTAAACAACAAGTATCCTGACAGATGGATTGGGCGAATGGGATCAATTTAATGGCCACCGCGTTCCCCGGATCTAAACCCACTGGATTTTTTTTATTGGGGATGTTTGAAAGAAAAAAATTATTCAAAACCAATAAGTAACGAAGAGGAACTACGGCGACGTGTCTTCGATGCAGCCCGAGACATATCCGAAACCAGTTTACGAAAATTAAACCGAAATTTTATCCGAAGATGCCATTTGTGCCTTAGAGTCGCAGGGAAACAATTCGAACATTTATTGTAAAAACTAATGAAAGTTAAACCTTTATCTTTGAACCTTGGTCAATCAAATGTGATTCGAATTCCTACTTTCATGATATCATGTGTCATACCATTTTAGAATTGGCATAACATACGCATGTTTTTAAAGTTATTTGCTCATTTCGTTTCTAGTAAAAAAAAGTCATGGCAGGTGTTCAAAGTTGAAATTAATATGTTGATGATAATTTAAGTCAAGTTCATTACAGTATTTTTCCAACTTTTACATTAGTTATTGACATAATAATGCTTCTATCATCTTAAGCAACTATTCATGAAAGCGTACAAATAAAAAAAACTAAATTGTAAAGCTATCCCAGTAAATGCGGGCACTTGCAATGTTAAAAGAGGTGAGAAATTGGAAAAATCTTTAAATTGGTATAACTCGAAAACGGTGCAACTTTTACTGAGGTCATGTTAGGTTGGTTCGGTTCGTCTGAGGCTGGGGAATCTCCGGTGTCACTGTGACGTGCTATTTATGGGACACCCTGTATATAGGATTACTGGTTAAGTCGATCTGGATCCTTTAAGGACACATAGTAGAACTCATTTTGAGCAAATTAGGTAATGTAGTACCCTCGCCAAAATTATTAGTTTCTCAGATATTCATACCTTTAATCTAAAATTTGATGATTTTCCCATATGTCCATGTCACGAAAAATCCTTAATGTTTTATTTCAGAAGTTTTTCGTGGTTTTGTACATTATTAGGATCATTACAAATCAGTGAAGTTTTTGAACATTATTTGCTCGTTTTTTAATAATCAAGTCGTTAAGTAATCACACTAATCACATAAAATTTGTTTCTTTATACTAGGTGTTCCCGTGTTTGTTTTTCACTTAGTACGGAGAATCAAAGTTAATGTGATTACTTAAAAACTTGATTATAAAAAGACAAGCAAATGCGTTTAAAAACTTCACTGATATATAATGTAAAATACCACTAAAAAACTTCTGATATAAAACATTACGATTTTTTATGACATGGACATAAGGGAAAATCACCAAAATTCAGATTAAAATTATGAATATCTCAGAAACTAATAATTTTCGCCCAGGGTTTTACATGACTTAAATTGCTCCAAATGAACTCTACTATGCCTCCTTAACACGTTCGCGGACGGAAATGCTATGGCATTCAAGTTTAGCAAACTTGTTGTGACGCGCATGCTATAGCAGTCTTTATTTGAGCTTCTTTTTTACGGAGGAATGCTAAAGAATGCGCTTTGCCGTAGCTTATTATTGGACACCTGTATTCACTGTCACATTCACTTCAATCGTGAAAAGCTTACTGTCATATTACAAAGTTTTCTCACACTTACAAACTATCTCGTGACGCCATGTATCGGACCCCCCACTTACGCACACAGATGCTATAGCGTTCGCCTATAATGGAGATTTGTTTAGTCGTGCGGCGTGTGCGCCACAGAGTTGACACCGGTAATGTGGGTGAATTTCGCGCGCCGATACCGTTTTGAAGGATTGTTTCAAGCAACGTAAGTATTGTTTTTTCAACTAATTAGTTGTATTTTTTATTGATTATATTAAATAGGCGTATTAACTAAATGGGTATTGTGATACAATTGAATTTTTTTGGTTGTAAGCATTAAAAACTAGACGTAAATGTGTGTACCTACTTTTTGCTAAAATTAGTAGTTACAATGATTTACGTAAATATTTGTTGAATCACAGACTGTTAGCGTTTGGCACGGACTATCTAATTCATGATAGTTATTGTAGCTGTAGTACTTTTATAAATAAACGCTTTAAATTTGATGTAGATGCCTCCAAAAAAGAAGACGAAGATTGGTGTTACGTCTCGTGGCGGGCGAGGCAGGAATCGCGTCTCTGCCCGCATCCAACTCCAAGACGCCATACAGACATCGTCATTGCCGCCGTCATCACCGCCACGGCCGCCACCATCACCGCCACCGCTGTCGGTACCACCGTTATCACCCGTTCAACGACGAATTATTTATTAATAATTAATATTAATAAGTGCCATATTTTAAATATTTGCCTACTATGAGCAAACGATTTTTTGTGATTTGATTAGTGATCTTATAAATAAGTCTTTACAAAAAGATCTCTTTTGTTATAGTTATTAGTTTAGTAAAGAAGACATTTAGTGTACAGCACAATCGGTGCTTTGATTCCTGTGATCGATGTATGTTCAAATCGCACCTTGATAATGATACCGTCACTAAACAAAATATATAAGAGTTCGAATAATGACAATATTGCCATCAAAATGAAGTTGGATTTCAAATACAGCATTTTTTTGTTTAGTGACGGTATCATTATCAAGGTGCGAAATTATAAGCTCCACATGGTGACGCTTATTGGTAACAGAATATTATGACTGTGAGTACTTGCCTACTTATGTTACTCATTAGATTTAATAGTTGTATTTGTAATTTGAAGAACTTTTCTAGTAAATAAACCAAATTTCAATTATTTTTTGTTTAATTTTAGCTAATCAATGCTTTAAACATAGCATTCTTTGTCATTTATTACGTTTCACGCAGTCCACTGTCATAGCAACATTGTCATTGTATAGCTTATTTCGAGAATGGAATAAGCAGTCGTCTGCTATAGCATTCGATATCACATAGTACCGCAACTCGACTAGATCATGCGACAGAACTGCTATGCCAGTCAAATGCTATAACATTTGATGTCAAACAATGTGTCAAATAAACACTTCAAAGTGACAGTGCTGCTATAGTATGCGCATTGTATAACATTCATTGCCGTATCTGAAGCACAAGGGAATACACAATTATAACGCGTCTGCTATAACAGTTCCAAATTCTCAATACAAAATTTTAGTGTCCAACAGGTGTGACTTACTGTCCGTGAACGTGTTAATGGATCTAGGTCTACTTAACCTGTTACCCTGTATATTGACCTCACTGATATTATGATGATGACCAGGACCAGTGTTTAGGTAGGTATGTAAAAATTGAGATAAATGAAAAATTTCAAATAAGGATCGGTATATTGATTAGAGTTACATAGAGCTTAATAAAAATCAAAATACAGACCATAGCAGCATCTTTTTTTTTTCACCGCTCACATGTACGTATTTATGCGTCAGAAGGTGACACATACCCATACGTATGGATGGCTTATCCAAATTTTGTCATGCGATAAATGCAGCCATATTAGGGCCCCTGAATATCTTATCTATGTCAGTAGGTTTGATGAGTATAGGAGGTTTCCGTTGCATATAGATGATAAAATGTAAGCTTATTTATTTTATCTAATTTTTATTTATTGTAAAAGAATACCTAAAGCTTTCTTAAATTCATTCTCATAAATATTCAGTTTTATTTGTATAAATTATTTATAAATAAAAAGTATGAACTGACTTCAGCATAAAACCAGAGCTATTCACTAATTGCAATAAATTGGATAGGGAGCCATGCAATCCCTAAGGTATTTTTTGATCTAAACTGGCTTCACTCTCATTACAACATAAACAACATGCCTACAAAAAATCCCAGTATGTTTGGCTGGCTTTTTATGCAAATTTAATGAGTGTAAGCATTAATACATACATAAATAAACTCACATAAGCTTCAATGTGCATTTTAAATGCTTTTAATATATCGTACCTTCGGTAAAACAAGGGCACAATGTACTATATGATTATAGGGGCAATTGTGCCCTTGTCTTACCGAAGGTGCGATATACTGTCACCAATACAGTCTCGTTTAGATTCTTTACTAAGACCAATCAAAAAAACTGTCCCCTACTGGAGTTTATGATAACCCACAGTCCTTCTGGTTTAAGAGTAGAACTACAGAGTTCATAAAAAGTTATATCAACACCTTCATAAAGATATTTATTAATTTACAGACACTAACACGTATGTACAATAACAATGTATGTACAATCTAGTAGCACTGGTTTGAACAGGTTAGTGAGAAAAATATTGCGAAATTGTGTACCTCAAATCTCTTTATCTGCAGCTGCGTCTCGTAGTTCCATATGTTGACGTCGCCGTTGTAGAGCGAGCACAGGAGCCACGGCTCGGTCGGGTGCTGGTCTACGCACTTGACGCGGTCCGACCGCGCCGTCAACTTCCTTTTGATATCCAATCTTAACGGCTTTAAAAACATAACACTTTAACACTTTAACGTAAATTCAAACATACGAATTGCAATAAATTCAGAATAAACGCCGAAATACTATAACGTTGGCAATGATGACACACTCTGTAAATCGTTTAACTACAGTACAAAACAAATTTCAACTTAGGTATATTATAATTAATTGTTTATAGTATTATAACATTAATATCCAATAACCCTTACCATTTTTAGTTAGCAAACATGAAAACTTATAATGTAGAAATCAGTACCTAGCTGTAGAACTGAACCTTATAAGTTTGACAGGGTGGGTGGACGTGTCACTTATTTTTTTTAAGTAACCACAGAGCCATTATTTCAAGCACCCAATAGTAAAAAGTATTTAACGTCATTCGGACTATTGCCACATATCCTATAATCTGTGACTATTGCTTCTTATTTTGATTTATAAGAACGACTCTCTAACGTGTTTAAATATATTTTTTAATACAGTTGCTCAAAAAGTAGTACTTTTCGCAGCTGTATATCGTGCGGACAGTTGTTTTTTTCGAACTAGTGCGTTTTACTTTTCCAATCACTACATAGTATAAAACAAAGTCGCTTCTCGCTGTCTGTCCCTATGTATGCTTAGATCTTTAAAACAACGCAACGGATTTTGATGCGGGTTTTTTTAATAGATATAGTGATTCAAGAGGAAGGTTTATATGTATAATAGATTCTGGTTTATGTACGGGTGTTACAGAAAACTCACATAGACCGAAGCGAAGCGAGGGCGGGTCGCTAGTTTTTTAAATATAATTTTGTTTCAACTTCCAAGCCGTGCATCCGACCAAAGAGTTTGCATGTTTAATCACTTTTTGATTACGTCACTTAGCATAGTATAAAACAAAGTCGCTTCTCGCTGTCTGTCCCTATGTATGCTTAGATCTTTAAAACAACGCAACGGATTTTGATGCGGGTTTTTTTAATAGATAGAGTGATTCAAGAGGAAGGTTTATATGTATAATAGATTCTGGTTTATGTACGGGTGTTACAGAAAACTCACATAGACCGAAGCGAAGCGAGGGCGGGTCGCTAGTTTTTTAAATATAATTTTGTTTCAACTTCCAAGCCGTGCATCCGACCAAAGAGTTTGCATGTTTAATCACTTTTTGATTACATCACTTAGCATTGAAACTATAAATATAGGTAATATAATATTAAATATTAAAAATACATACATACATTACATACACACAAATTATCGAGGTAATATTAAAAAAACAGCTCTCATCGAGATGGCTGAATCTGAATGAGTATTACGAATTACGAATGATCGGATAGTTGAGTATTAAGGTGGATTCACGTTACACCATGCCGAAGCCGGGCCCGGCCCAGCATGGTGTAATGTGAATCCACCTTTATGCGTTACCACTGAGTCTGGCTAATAGAGTATTTGTGCTTCTTGACTTTTAAATAATATAGGTATATAAATTACTATGTTTCTTTTTAGGGTTCCGTAGTCAAACTAGGAACCCTTATAGTTTCGCCATGTCCGTCCGTCCGTCCGTCTCCAGTCTAGCTCAGAGACTCATAGTACTAGAAAGCTGTAATTTGGCATGAATATACATATTAGTCACGTCAACAAAGTGGTAAAATAAAAATTAAAAATATTTTTTTTGAATGCACCTCCCCTACACGTAATGTGGGGATGCCTTTTTTTTTCTTGCCTACCCCATAGTGTGGGGTGTCGTTGGATAGGTCTTTCAAAAATATTGCGGGTTTATGAAAACAATTTTTCGATTAAGGGATCCGTTTATGAAATATTAAGCTTTAAAGCGCTATTTTTTGTTAGAGTCAAGTGTCCCCCCCCCCCTACAGCCAAAACTACAAATACTAAAAATCTGAAAAAAATCTTCAACGAAAGAGCATATAACGAATTTTAAAGGAAAACTATCACGGCTAAGTAGACAAGATTAGTTCCTGAGATACAGGCGGCTAAAGTGTTTATACCTATCAAAATCGCCTATGATAACTTTGATAGAAAAATTTGTTAACGGGGCGTGCAGGACGCGCGGGGGGAGTCTGTCCAAGTAACAAATCGAGCGACAGCCGCGCTCATAAGCGCGAGCGCCTAGATGCTGTTCGGACGTGCCCCGGAATGCTACCTACAAGTTTGCGATTTGCGATCTGAAAGTTTACAAATAATCGATTAGATTATTGATTTGAGTCGAGTATCGTTTGGAAAACTAAAAAATTCTATTTACTGGCCCTTGTTTTTTTAAGGTTTTCAATTTCTATTAATTACTTTATAAAAGATTAAACTTTTATTGTAATTTAAAGTCGGTTTGAAGCAGTTTAGATACCTAGCTACCTACATAGGTAGGTATACTGATCTCACACTTAAAAGCTTGGCTCTTGTTTGAGATATTATATACGAATTTATAAGAAAAAGAATCATTACTAACAATAAGTAGACTTAATTAGTTCCTGAGATACAGGCGACTAACGGGTTTATACCTACTAAAAATCATCTAAGACAGCGCCAAATAACTAAATAGAAAATTGGTTCATACATGTTGATTTTTGAGATAGTTTTTTGTGTTTGTCGTTACGGCTTCGGAACCCTACACTGAGCATGGTCCGACATGCTCTTGCCCGGTTTTTTTTCTTTGATTTGGCTGAATGGTCACAACCATTGCCATTATGAAAAAGTCTGTCATTTAAAAGTAAAACAAAAACCCGCCTTTTTAGCTAACGATTAAATATTGTTGTGAAAAAAATAGCGATTTAGTCGATTGTGAAATACATTTATTGTAATTTTTTCGCAGATGTATTAAAAAACGTCGTTTGATATACGTGCGGAACTGTCATTTTCACTCGTCCCGAGTCTTGCAGCTCGGGCCAAGACACCTCGGGACTCGTTTGAAATGACATACTTTCCGCACTAATATCAAAATGTACTATATACAATATAATCTGGATATATCGGCATGGTGTAACGTGAATCCACCTACTCTATGATTTGAATGTATGTATGTATATATGTGTGTATGTGTGAATGTACGTAAGTATGTAATTTTAATAATGCTAAATGACGTAAGTACAGATGTAGTGAATAATCCATTCCTATCGCTTTTGGTCGGATAACTTCGTATTTATCTTGCTTTCTCAGTTGGCATATTGATGGGTACTGAAGTTAATTATAAATACGAAGTTATCCGACAAAAGACGATGGGAAAGGATTATTCACCACATCAATACCTACCTAACTAAGGCACTGGTCCCACCGCCGGCTACAAAATATAAGCGAGTGAAACTATAAACTACAAACTAGTGGGCGAGCGGCGAGAAGCGAGTATAGTTTTACTAGTTTAGACGCTGAGCTACGAGTACTATAAGCGAGTTTTTGCGTGCGACGGGCGACTACTCGCTCGCGGCTGTCAACTAGTAAACAGTGGTCCCACCGCCAACTATCAGCGAGCTCGGCTATCAACTAGTAAAATAGGCTAAGTAAAGTTTTTGGAAGATAATGTATATTTTTTTTTTCGATAGTCGTCATCCTGAAGATCATGGAACTGCGGCTCTTTTATTTTTATTTCCTCTAATATTTTAGAAATATTTTTTTTAGTTATGAAGTTGACATTTGTACACTTTAATGACCGATTAGCTTGTTGCCTTCGTATTTAATGAAATAGAAAAAAAAACTGTCACTTCTATATCTGTCCTTACTAATTCCCCATGCCCTCTATTATAATTCGACGTATGTTAATGGTGGGAACCCCTGATATAAGTAGCGTTTATGTAAGACAAAATACCTAAACCTAAAAGTATCAAAACAGGTCGTTGCACCTTACCAGTCAACTCCACGACACGCTTTAAAATCGAAGATTGTGTTTGATTTACAACTAATTCTTCGCGTACCTATTGTATTATACACATTGTACATAATATTCCTAGCTTGAGATCTAAGCAGTTTTCTCGACATTTTCACCAGATAACAATTGTTGAAGTCGAATTACAAAATGTAAACATCGTTACGGTAAACAAACGATTTGACGCAGCTCTCTGCCAGTTGACAGTTGCGTAATGAAAATCACTATTTTTTTACTTTTAAAAATGCCATCAGATTCTGGTATACCTATATACCCATACATCGACAAAGGTCGCAGTCAGTTTACCAACACCGCAAATGAGATAGATAGATAGATCTTTGTTTAGTGGCATATGTCATTAGTGTTGCCACTATGATTTCGCCAATGTCAGGTTTAAGGAAGGCACACGTTTTAACGAAGAACAATTTTGAATAGGGCAATAAAATAAGTACAAAGAATGTTTCGGTTTCATATTATATTTACAACAAATACTTACATGTAACTATAACTTAATTCTATATTTTATGAATGAAACTAACTAAATGTTTAATGAGAGGACTATTTACAAGAGTTAATAAGTTTTTCATATTTATAGGACGAGGAAATTCCAAAGGGATTAAGTCGTAAAGAGAGCATGGGAACTTAGGGCACGAAAAGAAAATATGATCAGGAGAGCCTTCGTTCAAACCGCACTCACAAAGAGACTATCCTTTATCCTGATCTTAGCTAAGTGGACTGGGGTACAAGCATGACCAAAGCGAAGGCGACAAAGGGTGGTGGTCACAAATCTATCAGCATGACGATAGCGGAAAAACCAAGGCTTAATTGGAATATTTGGTTGGATAGAAGCATAATGACCTTTTTGAATACTGGAAGAGGTCCAGATGTCATTCCAGGACTTTGCTAGCGTGGGCTTAGCCAAGGAAACTAAGTCAAAAGAATAATTTTTGTAGTGTACGAGAGTGCCAGACTGAGTAGCCTCCTTCGCACACGAGTCAGCCATTTCGTTACCAGCAATACCAGAATGGCTTGGGATCCATGCCAAAACTACATTTATATTTTTATTAAAACACGCATAAAGAGCTTCCTTAATTTTATAAATAACAGGGGACGTTGATGACTGCCTAAACAAATTTAAAGAGATAGCTTGCAGGCAGCTAAGGGAGTCAGAGAAGATTATTGAATTATTTAAAGAGTGAGATTCTACATATAATACGGCCTCTAAAACAGCAATAGCCTCGCCAGTGAAGACCGATGAAAAGGGGGTAATTTGTAGCTCAAAATTATACTGAACTTTGGAATCCAGACAGCAGCACCGACACAGCCATCTTCAGATAGTTTCGAGGCATCACAGTAAAAACATAACCAGTCCTGCCACCTCTGTGCTATCTGTCTATTAAAGCACCTATCACCAGAACCAGATTTTTTGTCAATACCAAAATTAATAATTTGTGGATTAAACACTAGAACTTCAAAGTCAATCAAAAATAAAGGGTTCAGAGGGAACTTCGATAAAGGGCAAGCTAAGTCTTTAACTTTGTTGAAACTTTTCAATATGGGAGGAATTACTTTATGAGACCAATACCGTGAAGTGAACACAATATCTGAAAGACTTTGTAATTTTAAAAGCAAGGGATGAGAGGAATATTGCGAAATTTTAAAGAAAAACCGGTCACAAAGGTATTGTCTTCGAAGGAAAAGGGGAAGATCCACACACTCTACTTGAAGGGCATTGATGGGAGTGGATTTCATAGCCCCACAAATTATACGTAAACACTTACTTACTTTGAATTTTGTCAAGTAGGGATAGCGCCTTTTTATTGCAGGGTTCCAGTAGAAATAACGCGTAGTCGAAATGACTACGAACAATAGCATTATAAACAAGTTTCAAAGTGTAAGGATGAGACCCCCACCAAACACCAGCGAGAGCGCGTAGAACATTGACACCCTTTTCACATTTATCAGCTACATAAGACAGATGAGCTACGCCAGTCAATTTGGAGTCAAGTAACACACCTAAAAATTTGACTTTAGCAGAAACCGGGATAGTCTGGCCAGCTATCTTTATTTCTACTGCGGGGGTGGACCTCTTTCTAGAGAACACCACTACACTACTTTTGGCAGCAGACAAAGACAGCCCGTGATCATCCAGCCAGAGGGATAAATAATCCAAAGCGGTATTTAGACGCGAACACGCGACTGACACAGAAGTGGATGGGACATATAAAGCAATGTCATCAGCGTACTGTAGTATACTGCAGAAAGAATCTACTGATTCCTGCAAACCTATGGTATAAATGCTATAAAGAATGGGACTAAGGACAGAACCTTGGGGTAAGCCTTTGAAAAGGTGTCTGGGAGGGATTGAATAGCCTTGTAACCGAATTACGAATGACCTATCCATAAAAAGATTACCTATAAAGTTAACCATTTTCGCAGGAATACCCAGGTAGATCATTTTCTGCACAAGGGTAGGGAGAAGGACACTGTCATATGCAGCAGAAATATCCAGAAAAACACCAACTAAAGACTCATTTTTTGAAAAAGCCAAACGTATATCGGTACATAAAATGCCAAGACTATCTACAGTGCCTTTACCCTTACGAAAACCGTATTGGGATGAAGCCAAGATACCTTTGCTTTCCACCAACCATTCCAACCTGTTTTTAATTAAATGTTCTAGCAGCTTGCAGAGAACTGAGGACAGAGCTATAGGCCTATAACTAGAGGGATCAGAACAATTCTTTCCAGGCTTTAGTAAGGGCAAAACAAGTTGCCTCTTCCAAGATTCTCGAATTGTACCAGTTGAAAAAAAATGGTTTAAAAGACCCAAAAAAATTTTTTTAGCTTGAGTTGATAATTTTTTAATAAAAGAGTAAGGTATGCCATCTTCACCTGGGGCAGAGTCCCGAAGGCCAGTTAGCACGCACTCAAACTCCGAAAATGAGAAATCAAGGTCCATCGCATTCGAGTTCGTAGGAGAAGTTAGCGATAAGAAAGGAATATTATCCTTATAAGGAACAAATGGAGGGGCTAGCTTATCACAAAAGCCATCCAACCACTGCGATGGATCGTTTGACGTGGAGGTGCTGCATGAGAGTGACCCACGGAATCTCCTTAAACCTTGCCAAACAATAGAACTAGACCTTGGAGAAAGAGACTCGCAAAAGATTTTCCAACCTTCTCTTTTTTTCTTTGATAGTAAGCGCTTCGTACGAGCGTTAACCCTTTTAAAAAGAAAGAAGTTTTCCATCGTCATATTTAAAGAATAAGCATCTTCTGAGGCATTACGCTCACGGACCATAGCCGTACAATCAGCGTCCCACCATGGCGGAGAAGAAACTACATTTTTTGCAGAATTTTTCAAGGGAAAACAATCGTCAGCCGAAGATAAAACTGAAGAAAGAAATAGAGAATAAAGTGGAAGACAATTTTCAGAAGAAACCGAATCGACATGGTTGAGCCTTTCATCAACTAAGGACCGGAATCGATCCCAATCGACTTTGTGCAGTTTGTATTTTAGTAAAGGGCTAAGAGACTTTAATGGAATAACACGTTTAGACAGGGAAATTAAAATAGGGAAATGATCGCTACCAAAAGAGCGAGATAGAACTTTCCAAGACAAAGATGAAGCAAGACTAGAAGAACAACAAGAAAGATCAACCGCACTTCTCGGGTCTTGGGTCGGAGAAACTCTACGAGTTGGAGAGCCATCGTTCAGCAGACATATATTCAAGTCATCAAAAGCGTCAAGCAAAGAGGTACCAAAGGAATCTCTCGTTGACGAGCCCCATGACGGGTGATGAGCGTTGAAATCACCTAGAATAATTACCGGAGAAGGAAGGACAGAAAATAAGTGACGCAGAACAGAAATTAAAGAAGAGTTAGGATGGGCTATATACAGTGATAGGAAAGAAATACCAAATAGTGAAACGGCAACGGCATTAATTTCATCTCCACAAGGAGGAAGAGGGATTTGAGAATACAGAAAACAACGTTTAATTAACAGAGCAGCACCACCATAACCATAATTGCGGTCATCCCGAAGACAAGAAAATCCCTGGATTCGGAAACGAGACCCAGGAACTAACCACGACTCCGACACGGCCACTACAACTGGGCTGTATCTATTAATTAAATGAATTAGATCTGCTTTTCTCCGCCTGAAACTATTGGCATTCCACTGAAGAAGATTTACCGCCATTGAGAGATAAGATGGAAATTTGTGACAATTTTTCGGCAACGTTGGGCGGTAAACAATCATTATATTTAGACAGGATATTCAGTAACATGGACAATATGAGGTCCAGAAGATTATCATTAGGGGAAAGAGATTCTTGGGTAGACTGACCAAGGGCGCAACCATTGGGAGAAGAGGACAGGGGACAAGAAATAATGTCATTATGGGCTTGAATGTCATAACTGGGTGACAAAGTAACTCTCGGCTTTGGACTCATGACTACTGTTTTTTTATAGCTTACTTTAGCGTGCGTGGAGGAGAAAGACTGGAACCCGCAACCTCCGAATATAGCCTTACCGAACTAAACCGAGAAGAAGCCTCCACATACGAGATATTTTCCTGCGACATTGAGAATTTGATTTTTTTTTGTCGTACATTTTCCGGACAACTTGATTCCGTGGCGCAATGTGGGCCAGAGCAAAATATACAACAGGCCTTACTAGTTTCGACCACACATGATGACCCAGAATGCTCCTGAGCACATTTGTAACATCGGGGTTTAGACCTACACTGCGAAGCAATGTGGCCGTATCTACAGCAGGATCTACACTGGATAGTAGGTAATTGGTACGGTTCTACAACAATTGAGCAATAGTAACTGTATACGTGAGTCGGTAAGATTTGTCCTCTAAAAGATAGTACGACAGACTGGGTGGGGATCCATTTTGGCGAACCTACTTCTTCAAAAACTTTTCGGTTTAACCTACGAGCCTTCAAGACCTTCCCACAATTGTCCGGTAACGAAAGGGACTCCACAAGCTGATCCATAGACCACTCTGTTGGAACGCCACGAATAAGACCCATGCGAGTCACATTAAAAGTCGGAATAATCGCCTTATACTTGTGTTTTCCTAAATCTAATTCAAAAAACGCGTTCGCTGAATCCGCCGATTTAAATTCAACCGAAATACGATTGCGACCAACACTCTTAATGCCGTCCTTCACGATGTTTTTTGAAATGTCCAATTTTGAAATAAATTGAACAAATTTAATTGGACGAATGGAGAGCCCCGCGGCTAAATCCGGCTCCACGCGGGAGACATGGACAATGAACGGAGCACGACAGTTCGGGGTATAACGTCTATTTTCCTCCGCTAAGTCAGGATCAGTATAGACTGTCTGCACAGAGGCAGAAGGTGGGTCCGAAGTCAATGTCACCTTCCTTACACTAGTATCGGATGGCATGTCCTCATTACGACGATTGCGTGAATTTTGACTCGTATCGAAAATAGAGTCTTGAGTCAAGTCAGTTGCAGTACGGGGTGGAGAATCAACCGCATCCATGAATCCGGAACCATCCGGATTCCCCTGTGAAGCATGGCCGCTCAAAGCTTCCATATTGGAGCAATGAGCGACCCGCAACACCGTTACAGCTTAAAATAAACTAAGTATTTACATTTACCAATAATCTACAAGTATATACAACTAATTCTACAACTAGCTACAAATTACGAAACCTAAACAAACAAAATGCCTTTAAAAGGCGAAAATTTTTAAATTTCACCAAATAATCACGTGTGTCAACGGCGCCTCTTGACAGCGAAAAAACGTAAAAAAAATCACCGCAAATGAGTTTTCGGTAGGTAAAAACCTTTCAACCGTTTGTAACTCAAGAACCAATGAAGTTTACTCAGTCGTGATAGTTTTCCTATTCAATTTAGGCTATTTGACAGGTTTTTGAAAACCATCTCAGATTATTTGTTGGTGTTTATTGAGTACTCCAAAAGTGGTAATTTTAAATTCTTTTATGTATTTCGTCTAAAAAAAGGAAATAAAAGTTCACTTTTAAAATATGCCGCCAAAACGCTTTCTTGGGCAAGATGGCGTCGCACAGGAATCAGTGACGTCAGTGGTCAATACATAAACAAACTGACTGATTGAACTGGAATCATAGCAAAGCCAGAAAAACAAACAAACGTCAACTGTCATATCGTCGGCTAAAGTGTCAAACCTCGTAACTCCTTCAGACCAAATTTTACAGGAGACACAAAAAACTTCACCACCAAACATGGCGGCCCGGAGTTACGTGGATTTCTGTCTCACATTTTAAACTGAAACTGCTTTTTTAAAGGATTTAGCAGTTTTGCCATTGGAAGCATTCAGAAATTAGTAATAAAATGGTATCAAAATGTAATTTTGAAAAAAAATGGAGTTACGAGGTTTGACACTTTAGCCGACGATATAGAATATACAGACATCCTATACTTAATCTGTGATATTTACCGACCCTTGACGTCATCATGGATTCGGCGCCGTTTTCGATAAACTGGCTACAGATAAAAAATTATCAAGTTTTATCGTGGTTTTTCGGATAAAAAATCAATTTTTTTTAAGTAAGAATACCTTAAATCGATTTTAAAACTCATAATTTATATGAATATACATAATTATTACGTTTTTTTTCACCTTGTCAAATAGCCTATTTAAGATATTTTTCATATTTTACATATTTGTAGTTTTGGCTGTAGGGTCACACGACTCTAACAAAAATTAGCCGTTTAAAGCTTAATATTTCTTAAACGGATCCCTTAATGGAAAAACTGTTTCAATAAACCCGCAATATTTCTGAAAGACCTATCCAACGACACCCCACACTATGGGATAGACGAGAAGAAAATAATACATCCCCAGGTTACGTGTAGGGGAGATGCATTAAAAAACATATTTTCAAGATTTTATTTTACCACTTTGTTAGCGTGACTTATATGTATATTCATACCAAATTACAGCTTTCTAGTACTTAATGGTCTCTAAGCTAAGCTGCGGTCGGACATGGCGAAACTATAAGGGTTCCTACTTTGACTACGGAACCCTAAAAACGACATCCGACAGAATTTCTTACAGGTTCTCCTCTAATCGGTTGCGATTTAAACCTGCAGTAAAGTTTGTCAGTTTTGTACTAGTACCAGTGCAATTTGTACATCTGATAATGTAATGACTGTTTGTTGCCAAAATAAAAATAAATAAATAAATAAATAAAATAAATTTAGGCTAAGTCGCTACTATGACGTTTCAAGAGAGTTTACTATGTAAACCTATGTGGCGAGCTAATCTGAAAAACAAGAGAGATAATAATATACTTACCTGCACAACGGCCTCAGCCGTTAATATCGTGCAGTGGAAAGGAACGCTGGCGCTGGTGACGTCACCCATTGTGTGCGTGCGAGTACCGGCCGCCGATCACAGAGCGCCCTATCTCGCGCCTCACCCGCCAGTCTGCTTCATATCCTATCTGTGGTCTGCTTTAGCGCTTGACCTAAACTGCACGTCGGTTCGCTCGCCGATGATACCACAGATTATAGGATATGTCTATATGGATGATACGCGTCTGTACACGTTTCGTTGCCTTTGTACTGTATTAGTACATAAGTTCATTTTCATTTATTGTCAACTGAAGTGAATAATAAAATTGTGAAATTACCGACCTATATTGTTTTACTTACTTAACTGAACTCCCACACCTACTTGGATAAACAATATTCTGATTATGACTGAAATAAGTGTGAATTATGTACAAAATTATGAAATTGTAACAATGTTAATAAATAATGGTACATTGTGTATTAAGGGCGGTAAGTAAGGAATTACGATCGAGGCTCTAGTAAGGTTTGTTTCAATAGAACTTGCCTTTCTGAGTCAAGGTTCGTAATTCCCGTACAGCCCGTGAAACATACAATGTTTTTCATCACATTTGCGAGTAAATAATTATGAATTATAGCGTTAATACACAAGTCAGCACAACTATCATTACGAAATGAACTTTTTTTGGAGCGAATGGCGGGCTTTTGGCCAACAACACAGGTTAAACCAATGTTTCGTTCAAAAACGTTAAAGGCAAATATAGTCTCAAAAAACTCTTGAAATTAAAAAGTGGTAACACTGTAGTGTCATTCCTTTCAAATCAATCTAAGAAAAAAGGGACGACACTACAGTGTTGCCACTTTTTAATTTCAAGACTATTTTGACAGACTATACTTACGTAGGTATACAGCCATGACATGACGGAGTGTAAAAAAATATCGAAGTTTTGATACAAAAAACTATGAAAATCTATTATTAAGAACATTACTTGAGTATTTAAGTAACATGTAGCGAGATTACAATGAAATTCCTGTTTAGATAACATTTTTAGACAATTTTTCAATTGCGTGTAAAAAAATTACTTACCGACCTTGGGTTTCATGACAAAAAGAAAGCTCGAGGGTTTTATATGGGGCATTACGGCCAAGTTAACCTATATGTTTAGATACTGTTTACGTGCAAGTGTGATGAAATAGTACATTGTGTATTAAGGGCGGTAAGTAAGGAATTACGATTGAGGCTCTTGTAGAAGCCCGAAGTCGAGTAAATAATTATGAATTATAGCTTTAATACACAAGTCAGCACAACTATCATTACGAAATACGTGAACTTTTTTTGAAGCGGATGGCGGGCTTTTGGCCCACAACACAGATTATACAAATGTTTCGTTGAAAAACGTTAAAGGCAAATACTTACGTAGGTATACAGCCATGACGGAGTGTAAAAAAATATCGACGTTTTGATACAAAAAATCGATTATTAAGAACATTAGTTGAGTATTTAAGTAAAATGTAGCCAGATTGCAATGAAATTCCTGATTAGATAAAATTTTTAGACAATTTTTCAATTGCGTGTAAACTCCTTGTTTGAACTTGCATGACCTGTGAGCTGTGCTATAAATTAAAAAAAAAATACTTACCGACCTTGGGTTTCATGACAAAAAGAAAGCTCAAGGGTTTTATATGGGGCATTACGGCCAAGTTAACCTGTATGTTTAGATACTGTTTACGTGCAAGTGTGATGAAAAATCTTTTTCATCACACTTTCTCGTAAATAGTGTCCTAACATGCTAGAAAAATCGACCGAAAATCCAAAATAATACCCGTGGGCCTTTTTTACCATTACGCCCTATCGTGCGTAATAGCTTTTTTTTTAAATATTATACGTGGACTCAAACTATCACAATACGTCAGGACCCCAATTCTTGTGCCATTCGATATGAAGTTTCATTCGAGATGAAATGTCAGTTGAATACTATTTCCTAAAAATCTCGCATAATACTATTGATCTTATATGTCACTAGAATCGGACTCCGAACACATTTGACATTATCTGTGGTAAGTCACAGACAATGATGTAGTCAACCGCTAATAAGTTAAAAATTTAATCTTTTGTCTGATTTTATTTCATTTCCTCGCAATTGTGATGAAAAACATTGTATGTTACATGGGTGGTAAAGGAAATACAAAGCTCGTCATTAAAGCCCTCAGCCAACAGACTCTCGTTTATAATTCTTTCTTTACCACCCTTAATACACAATGTACTATTTCATCTCTCGTGTTCGGAAAGTTTAATTTGAATGGGGAGATAGCCGGGTGGAAAATTGCGTTTTCACCCTTCTGTTCCTGTAGTAGGGGAGACCGGGGACAATTGAGACGATTTGACTTTGACTGCCTGTTGCCGTTTTATTTTTAAAGTTAGAAAGATGTTTGAAATAATTATTTCAAGGTTAGTTATCTGGTTCCTAAATAAAGTATATTTGGTAAGTCTATCATTAATAGTTATTTTACAATAATGTAATAAAGAGAATGAGGGAATGTGGTTCAATTGACCTCACACCGTTGTTAATTGAAACACTATGTAAGGTCAATTGAAACACCGTAATATCTTTGACACAATGAAAGTAATGTTATCAGTCCTACTCGTTTTCATCACTATATTGGTATATTATACTACATACAAAAATGCTTGTTTCAATCATAACAGTGTTTCAATCATAACTTAATGAATGGATAAACTTGAAACGTCGGGATTTTAAATAATATACCTACACAATATAATCGGTTAAGATCGTTTTATTATAAAACAAAACAGTTACAATAAAAATAATACCACGGCTACTTATATGCCGAATTAAAATAAAATCAAAAACGTATTTTGACTCTTTATTAATAATAATAAAATATTTTAGGAATAATCAACCTGTTAATTAAAATTACAATCAGTCTTGCAAATAATAAACTATAGGCGAATCAGGCCAGATTAATACTGAAGTATGCAGTTATTTTCTTTATCTGTTTCTGGACGAGTCAGGTGACATTCTTTCAAAATAAAAAATATTAATAAAGAATAAAGTAACTCTGTCTATTGGTTTATTTATCCAAATCACAGGCAATAGTTAGTGTAGGTATAATAATTATTGACCATGAAAGAAATCATCATAAAAAAGAAGCCATTTGCGCAAATTCATTTTCACATTTATTAAACAAAAACATGCGTCAAATACAGAACCTCCTCATATTTAAAGGCGACAACATTTGGGGACGATTAAAACGCCAGGACGAATGAAACGTTTCAATCGTCCACACGCAAGTTGTTCCTACCGTCCCCAAATCACAGTTTTTAATTCAAGGTCAAATATTAAACGCAAAAACAATTCGAACACTGATAATTGGCAATAATAAACATTCGTTAATTTATCACAATCACGCTAAAATAGTTAAATCAGTTAAAATACAAGAACAAACAAAGTTATTAACAAATATACAAGATGAGAAATACTTACTTTTGACTGCGAAAAAATTAAATCGCTCCGTGACACCGCTGCGTTGCTCGGTCGCTCGCGCGCTGCTGACCATAGATTAAGATATGGCCGGCGGAGTCCTGAGTGTTGCGTCATACTCGTAGGTATTATAGTTTTTGAGAAATTTGACTTGTTTCAGTCATGACGTGTTTCAATTGTCCCCGGTCTCCCCTACTTGTCGGTCGAGTGAGCTGGAGGCTTGTGAGACTATTTGCGCAATAGTTCGTTTGCCCGCAGTTCCTTGCGCAGGAGTGCGTAGGCTGAAAAATAACTTTTCGTTTCCGCCGTTACTAGTCATAAAAGATAAAAGATGTTTATTCAGTAAGTAGGCCGCACGGACACTTTTACACGTCAACAATCTACCAGCGCTTCGCAAGAGACCACTGCTGAGAAGAAACGCCGCAAGAAACTCAAATCAGAAAACCGTTTATCATCAAAAAGGTGTTCCGAGAGTGGGAGGGATTTTTCGCAGAGATTCCTTCAAACATCGATCTTTAACAAAATGCAAAACACCATCTCTGCGTTGCTGTATAATGTCTGCACGCCGACCGCACACCATTTGTAACATATCAGTGGATACGTGAATAATCACCCTCAGAAAATAGGTAAATATATTATTAATTTTATTTTTAACTGCTGTTATCGTTATCTATAGGTTCAGTTTCAGACTCTAACCAGGATAATATTAAGTGTCGAAGCCGTCCTTCAGCTTCTCGTTTGGAATAATCAGCCGCTAGTGTTTTTTCTGTAACGGCTAAAGCGTGGTTACGGTCAAACGTTTTTATCATGTCATTACTCTCCAATTCTGTAAATCCGGGAGAAGAAACGTACGTCTTTTGTGCATCTATACAGCGTACCTACCTGTGCCCAGTTGGACGTATTAAAGTGTTGCAATTTATCTAAAATGTCTGCATGCTCTTTAGATGTGGTTGCACAAGATGATTTGAGGGTAGTCTCAAGTTTGAAATTAATATCCAATTTTGACAAGACTATCAAAATAACATTTTAATAGTCTTGCACCTCAAATAATAGCCGGGTTCAGCTTTAATTACACAGACTCTATTAGTAAGCCTCTTGGGCTTTTATTAATAAACTGTACTTAAATACGATAGGTACCGTGGGTTGTCTTAATATGGACAAACGAACTCTCTTACAGCGGCATTAGTAGATTTGAGTATAGTTTATTATGATAGGCCTAAGTGTTGTGTAAAAAAGATCGCGTTTTCTCTCCCTTAGTGCCCACCAAAATAAACAAAATAAGAAATGTATCAAAATCGTTTATTCCAATTTGATCGGTTTTGCCTACCGTATGAAGATTTTTTTAATTTGCCGCTTTTTTGCAGGTTCACCTTTCATTAGACAGACTCTGGGCGCTTAACTATTTTAATCGAGATAATCTTATCGCCACCTTGAGGTGCGCATCGCGCCGTCGTCGACCGGCGATACGAGTACGCCGCGCCCGCGCCCTGACATCCACACGGTCGCCGTGAGCGACTGGCGAATCATTTGATTTGCTTGTGCCGGATGTTAGAGAGAGCATGATGTATTTCCATCTCACTCCAAAGTATGGTTGCGTCCTGCGGGCCTAGTATGGCTGCGTCTACATCGCGTGATACATTTTGGATAAGGCATTCGTCACCTTCTGACAGGTAAATAAGTACACGTGTCAAAAAGTGACGGATGCTTTATCCACTTGACACGCGATATAGATGCAGCCATACTAGGCCCGCAGGACGCAGCCATACTTTGGAGTGAGATGGAAATACATCGTGCTCACTCTAACATATAGTTGCGTCCTGCAGTGTTTGGCAAACACCGCAAGCGTGTGGAGACGGTATGAGATTACATTTGACAAATTTCCTGATATTTTTTTATAAACTGGGCATGTAGCTTTAGAACAACAAATTTAGACAGATTACCCGATTATTTTTTAAAATCTGGGAATGTAGCTTTAGGACAAGTGCCATGTTTATTTCACAACTATCTTAATTTGGCCCGAAGTACAATGTATAAAATAATAATAAATACATCATCATCACTACATAGTATAAAACAAAAGTCGCTTCCCGCTGTCTGTCTGTCTGTCTGTCTGTCCCTATGTATGCTTAGATCTTTAAAACTACGCAACGGATTTTGATGCGGTGTTTTTAAATAGATAGAGTGATACAGAGGAAGGTTTTTATTTTATGTATAATAAATTCTGTTTTATGTACGGGTGTTACATAAAACTGTCATAAACCGAAGTGAAGCGAAGGCAGGTCGCTAGTGTTCCATAATTTGCCTAGGGGTGCAAAATGAACTGGACGTTTATAATGCTTCACTGTGTTCCCGAAATCGTTGTGGCCGGACATTTCTTGCTGTTTCTGCAGATCGACGTAGTTTAATACTGTAATGAAACGTGACCCCTGGCACAGTTTACATATAGCTACAATTATATTTTATATTTAGATACATTATGCTTATACTAAACGCATTTAAAACCAATGATATTTGGGATAAAGAGATATGGTTGCAGCGTTAGTTTTAACGTTATTGAACGAATCTGAAAATGTCACTTTTGACAATACGGACCTATATACCTTTATACCTTCTAATTGTACACCTTTTATACGGTTACACCTTTTAGGGCCACTTGCACGAAAAGTTTAACCCTGGGTTAAGACACTAACTCGAGTTAAAATGACAGTTTTCGTATGAATCTGACGTCTACTAACTCGAGTTAGTGCCTTAACCCAGGGTTAAATTCTGCGTGCAAATGGCCCTTATGCGATAGTCAATGCATGACACTAACAGACAGAAGTGACCACAGATTATAGGATATGTCTAAAGAAAAGAAGTGACAGAAGTACAGAACTGACAGACCTCAGTCCTCAATCTTACTTAAAATATTTACGGGCTAGCGTTTTTCCCGAGGTTTTTTCTACCCATAGAATTTCTAAATCTGTTCTGTTGCAACTTTAACCGAGTACGGTCCCAGTTTTGTGCTTTGTATAATTATTATTAGCGATAACGTGGATCTGGGTATTTAACTTGTTGATCTGTTCTCTGACTGATGCCATGTGCTACCTTGTGTGTGGCGTAGGTAAAAATTAGGTATATTTTTTCAAGAGTTTGTGGGTGTATAAATAAAGACGGTTGAATAAAAGTAAGCTAGTCATTAATTAAATAAATTTAATCAGATATTTACACATAAACTTAAATGTAGCAATTGGCAAGCTGTCCTAGGTTTTCTTTTATTAAAAGTATCAAAGTATGACCTTTCTTTATATCTATTTTAAAATCGTTTTACCTGAAGTGGGTTTCTGAGATAAGCAAAATGTATCCATCACCGTTTAAACCGTTCAAAGTATATAGTTATCTAGGCTACTATTATGGTTACTACAAAACAAAAATCATACTCTTAATAAAAAAAAAAACTGATAATTAGAAAATCATACTTTTGAGTAATTGTATTGAAATACTCAAGCAAGTATCTAGATAGCTAGATAGCAAAAGCAAATGAGGTAGAAATAGAAGAACTACAATTTGTCAAAAATACATTTTGATAAAATATAAAAGATAAAAAAGATAAATATAAAAGACATTTATTCAGTAAGTAGGCTGTACGGGCACTTTTACACGTCAAGAATCTACCAGCGCTTCCCAAGCGGAGACACTGCTGAGAAGAAACGCCGCAAGATACTCAGCAGTCAGTAATTTTTTAAACATATTACAATGGTACTACTTAATCTAGCATTATATAAAGCAATCAATATTAAATTCAATATAATATCAAATAACATGCGTAGATCAGCAGGAAAACATGCCAAAAATCGTACGTGAGAGATAAAGGAAGAAAAAGGAAAAAAAAAACTAAAACCCACCTACTCATATCTCTTTGCTTAGACCAACTACTCTGAAGTCATTATAAAAACAGTTATTTACATAAAATTTGGTTAATTTCATACAAAATATAACTTTTTATCAAGTTGCTTAATTGACTACACAAAAAGATTGTTAATGTTTTTTTTCCCTATAAACCTGTAAATCCTTAAAATAGTGTTTTTTAAATAGTTTCTGTATAACTATGGTCTATTAAAAGTCAAAATGCTTGATTGTTGTGGGTACAAAGCAAAGCTAATCTTATGCAGTAGATCATTTAACATTTTACACAGCTTGACTGAAGACAACAAATAAACAATATCAGGATGGGAGAGGAAAGAGTAAGGATGCGAAAACAGTTAGGCCTACTAGAAGGAGTTGCGATTATCTTGGGCATTATATTTGGAAGCGGAATATTTATATCTCCTAAAGAAGTACTAGTTAATACAGGGTCTGTGTGGGGGGCCTTGTCAGTTTGGGTTGCTTGTGGCTTGCTGGCAACTTTAGGAGCCTTGTGCTACGCAGAACTAGGTTAGTTTGGCATGCTAATTTCTTTCACTACTATAGATATATTTTCTAAAGATAAATTATGTGTCATTTTGGGAAAGTTTTTACTGTTAGCAGACAATTTAAACTTTTGTAATAAAAATAGTTTTTTTCAAAAATATGAATATCTCACCTTCCTGACAATAGTTTCATAGAAATATCATATGCTTCCACATTTGTTGCTGGCTGTGTGCTAGGATATATGTATTTTACAGGTGTTTCGTCTCACAAAAGTGGATGATGCACATGCACGATGTCTCTGTGTGCATAGCTGTTGGCGCTAAGCATAGCTGCAGTGTGTCTCTCTATATTTGTGTTACAACTACAAGTATGGCCCACCCACATTCATGAGATGAAACAAGTGTACAATACTCCCAGCATCTTCACAGTATATTTGTCAGTGGTAGTATTGTAACTCACAAGTGAAATGTGTTCAGTGCTAAAACTATACATGAATAGGGCTTCCAATCCCGCAGCCTATCTACAGTCTCGGTATCTGCAGAACTGAATATTTTTCCAGATCCCAGGAATTGCGGAATCCCGCTTAGAAATTTATACTATCAATATAAGGTTAATAAAAAAAAAAGTCAAAGTTAAACAAAAACCAAGAAACTTTCAACAGATGGTTGAAAACTGAATTACAATTTTAACTAAGTCCGTTCAGTTCAATGTTTTGCGAAGAACACAACATATCTAATCTGTCATTTGCCAAACAATTGAACCTCACAAATACCGCAGATCCCGCTCACGTAAACCGGCAACAAGCAGGACTGGAAAATAGCGCGGGATCTCGGAATTCCGGGTTTCTGGTATACCGGGATTAGAAGCCCTATCATGAATGCAGAGGGGGTGCTAGGACCAAAACATAAACAATTTTAAAAACCCAGTCTGTAAAAAAACGTCTAAAAAGTAAAAACCAATATTGGCCCTATAAGGCGCTAAGTAGCTGGGGTATTTTATATTGTTTCATTTTCTTAGCGGTCCCCGACGTCTCGACGCTTTTACTTTTAAGACGTTTTTTACAGACTATTTTGAGTCGGGGATTTTTTCAACATTTCCCAATTAACAATAAGACTATAGCTAGCAACGTCTCTTTAAAGAAATGAAAGATAGGGGTTAATAATTAATTAATAAAAAGAGGGGTGTTAAAAGTTTATAATCGTAGCTCCCAAATGGATGAACGAATTTGGACGTAGGCTTTTTTTAAATAAAGCTACATTAATTGGGATGGTTCTTAAACAAATTTCATGAAAATTGGTTAAGCCATTTAAGAGATATCAGCTCTGAAAGTAGGTGTCGCTGTTAAATTGGGGTCTTTTAACCCCCTCAAAGCTCAATATCTCAAAAACGGCTATATCGATTTTGATAAAACATGTTTAAGAACCGCCGCCAAAAAACCTGCTTACAAATAAATAAATAAAACATTCAAATCGGTTCATCCGTTTAAGAGCTACCGTGCCACAGACAGACACACACACACACGCTTACACGTCAAACATATAACCACCCCTCTTTTGCGTCAGGGGTTAAAAAAATATTTTTAGTTGCAAGCAAAGTTGACTCAACACTGACAGACTCATTGTTTTCCATTTTTACCCCTTTTTACTAATTCATGGTCATGACATACCTATATAGTGCTGTGAATGTTGTTTTTTTTTATCTTAGGTACTACTTTGGCTCAAAGTGGAGGTGACTACCATTATATCAATGAGGCTTATGGTGCATTGCCAGCATTTCTTTATTTGTGGGATGCAAATTTGGTGTTTGTGTAAGTAGTCTTTATGATTATTTTTTATTGTGCTTCAATTAATTTATAAATTTTCCAGAGTGGGGTGCAGGGGTGCTAGCATGCATGTGACTAGCAAGGGCACACAATCAGTGTAGAACTGTAGATTTAGGCTGACATAGTTAATATCAAACAATATATTTGGTTTAACATCATCATGTAAATGGGCTTTCATGCTTTACATGTATTTGCTTATAATAAGTTATTTTATTCTAGACCAAGCACAAATGCTATAATGGCATTAACATTTGCTAACAATTTGTTGGGGCCCATATTTCCAAATTGTCCAATTGACCCATTATGTCAGAAGCTAATTGCGGCTGTAACTATCTGTGAGTATGGTACAAATCTTCCTTGCTGAGAGATGAATCTTAATAAATGTTATGCTAATGATTAGTTTGAAAAATATTAATCCATTTATAAATGCATTAGTATATTTAAATATATTTTGGTTATCTTATCATAGGTAATGTTAAATGTAATTGAAGTTTAATAACACTAATACATCTGTCTATTCACAGGCTTTCTCACATTTATAAATGCTTATGATGTTCGATTCACAACAAGAGTTCAGAATGTGTTGATGTTTGCAAAGATATGCGCCTTGGTAGTTATCATTATTGGTGGAATTGTTTGGATGGCTAGAGGTACATTGCATTTTTATACTATTTTTGCTATTATGTAATCATATAACTGCAATAATTTCAGTGTTGGAAATGTGGTATAAATTCTAGGTAGGGTTGAACACTTTCAAGATGGCTGGGCAGGAACCAAACCATCTATCAGTGATTGGTCTGTGGCATTTTACTCAGGAATATTTTCTTATTCTGGATGGTAAGATACTTTGCAGTACTTATAACTTCCGATATTTTATTTTAGAACAATCTTAAAAGAATGCAATTCTGTATAATGTAGGTACTATATGAAAAATCTGTATGCAACTATACCTACACTTGAAACTTATTTCATTAAGTTTCTATGCCTTGAGTTTTAGTGTAATAATTGAACAGATTCTAGATTCTAGTAATTGTACTTATTTAGTTTTAAAATAGTGCATGCTGCTGTCACCTGTTATTAGTCTTTCCAACCCAGGACACGGCGCGCCGCCAGTCAAGTAGACGGCGCGCGGTTGCGTCGAGGAATGAAACATTAAGTTTTGGGGCGGGACGTCGTGGATTGAAAGCACTATATTGGGACACCTATTATTTCGATGGGTTCTAATTCCATGTACATACTTATTGTGTTTGAAACCTTGTGGTTTTTGTATCTACTAATGCTGTTGGGAAATCTGTAATAAATACATACCTAATAAAATAGTTATGAATTCATATCACTTTTCTTTATAGGAGTTACTTAAACTTCATGACAGAGGAGCTTAAGGACCCATTTGTGAACTTACCCCGCGCAATTTATATTTCACTGCCAATGGTTACTGCAATTTATTTGCTGGCAAATGTAGCCTATCTCGCAGTTTTGGGGCCTGTTGGAGTGCTGGCCACAGAGGCAATTGCAGTTGTAAGTAGAAATTGTTGTTTATATATGACTATTGCATACTGACAGAAATCAAAATACGACTGTCTTCAACAAAATATCACTCAACTGTTTTAATTCAAATACTTAATGCACTGCAATGCCATGTTGCATAAGTATACAGGTGTCTTAGAAATTGAGGTTAATATTACGGCGTAAGAAAACTTTTTTTCCTCTTTCTTCCTTTCTTTTTTTACCGGTCTAGAATACAGTTTTAACTTTCCAATGTGTTAATTAGTTCAGGAATTGTTAACGTTTTAGGCGCTACCTACCTTGTGGTAGGTACACCTTTGCCTCCGTTGCCTGAAAATGGCTGTAATTTGTTGATATCCTCTATCCTCAATAACCGAACAATGCATTGATTTGATATAAGTACTATCAGACCATTGGAACCTTGACCCACCATAGAACTGTGTCACAGAGACGTTATGATTCAAGTCATAAGAAGTGTCAAACAAATTGTTTTATAATGTCACTGTGACACCGTTCTATGGTGGGTCAGGGTTCCATTGGGCTGATAGTACACCATCATTTCAAAATATGAATACTCTCTAAATAAATGCACAATAACCACAACAAGTTTTTAGAGTTGTTGGGAATTCTTTAGATCTGCCTACCCCAGTCTGGGAATAAAAGCGTGAGTTTATGTAAATATGTATGTAGTTCATTCCTAAACTAATTAAAATATTAGGAAATTTTAAACTATATTCAGGACCGGAAAAACGGATTTTTTACAACTATTTTCTGTTTTAATTGAAGAATACGGTAAGCCAAAGATCTAAACTGGCAGACATTATCTAGTCTATACCTACTCAAATCTTACATTTTATGTGTTTAAGAACAGAAGGTTTTACAGAGTCAAATTCAGCACACGTATGCGTTTAGTTTCTAGGGTTCCGTACCCAAAAGGACCCTTATACTAACCTACCCTGGCGGTCTATCCGGTACTTTCTCTGCAATTCAAGTGAAAAAGTATTGTCCTATGTACAGTCGACTAATAAGAGAAACGAGTATATCCACTTTTGCACCTTATTTCAATCTCTTTGTAGTCTTCTGTACGACTGTCGAGCAATGCAGCTGTTTAAACCGCCGGATTCAAATTCACGTCAAGTTTCTAGTCAAAGGTAGTGCCTTCTTATAAACAAAACATTTCTTTTTACAGGATTTCGCTATGTCTGCTTTGGGATGGCTTAAGTGGGCCATGCCGACGCTCGTGGCAATAGCTATTTTGGGTGGGCTCACTGTTCACATCATGACGTCATCCCGTATGTGTTTCGCGGGCGCCCGCAATGGTCACATGCCGGAATTACTAGCACATATTAATGTCAAATGCATGTCTCCACTACCATCCCTTATTTTTCTAGTAAGTATCGTATGTTCGTATATTTAGATAAGGAGAGATAGTAGATTGCCAAGGCTCATCTTAGGAAAATATTTTCTTGCCCATCTTATGGATTTCCAATATTTTTTAATTGCGTGTTCTTCAATTGCTTAACAGCTAATTTAAGCCTGCGTTTATTGATATTTTTAATTTTTCGTTTAATGCAAGAAATTCTCAGTAAGTACAGTCGACTGAGAGATGTACGAGTAATCACCTTTGGCCGTTATTACAATGCAATGCAGGTGAAAAATTCTCACAGGAAGATGTGACGGGGCTCACTTATCCACGCAGTTGGTATACCAAACAAGCACCCGTCCCATATCCCATGGAGCCAACGTCATGCTGTCCGGCCTCTTGCCGTCGTCCCTCGAAATCCCATTTGCGCGAAGATTGCAGGGGCATTGACGGAGGCAAGCGAATGGTGATATTGTTGATCGCAGCATGACGATAATCTGGCATGAACGGCCGTGGTGTCCAAGTTGGTCGACGGTAAAGCCACAGGAGCACAGACCGGAACTTCCGGCCCCAAACTAGCGGCCTCGGTGGCTTACCTCAAAGAGCCTGACTCTAGAAAAGGTCCCACTAACGGACAGGCATACACTTTTACGCGGTCGTTGGCCAGTGGCGAAATGGCAATTCTTTTTTGGCAACAGCTAAAAGACTTGCGCGACTAGGGTAGACCAGTTCAGTACTGGAATCTAGAATTTTGGTCTAATTAATTTTAGACGAAACCCAACTCCATTTAAGATTTCAAATTTGAAGTATAATTTGACCTGGAGAAGCTATATACAGTACACCAAGCGTTCCTAGCATCAACCAAGCCAATCTCAAATAGTTATATAGTTCAAAGGGCAATCTTCCGCGGTTCCGTCCGCGCAACTATTGAGAGCGGACGCGTTTATTGTTGGCACCTTGCTACACGTTGAAATATTTTCTAATCTAATTTGCGATTGGTCAGTTTAGTAATTTCGGATTCCTTGTCTTTCTTGTGACATTCTTACGGCCGGCTCCTCCCAGTGGGCGGTCTTGGAAAGGGATAGTTGATAGTTGGTGTTTTGCGAGCTGTTGGATTTGAATCGGCGTCATCGGATTGAGAAGCCAGTGCTTTCGCCGCCGGACCAGACATCGACTCTCCTACAGTGGCGGAATAGACGACTTGTCGGAGCGCATAGTGACGTAGGAGTCGTTGGTGAGTGCAACATCGGCTACGCCACAGTGCTACGAAGTGCTACGAACGTGCTACGCAACGCCCTACAACTTCCGACCTCTGCTGTGCTACGCAGTGTAAGTACGCTATGGACAGGGCTGATAGTGCTGATATGATTTGTTATGCATGTAACGGAGAGCTGTCTGTGGGTGAACAATACCTGCAATGCATGGCGGTAACTTGCAGTAAACTGTACCACTATCTGTGCACGAACAAAACCCTTACATCGGTTGAGAAGGACTCTTGGGTGTGCCCTGAGTGCTGCATCGCGAGTAAAAAAGTAGGACGTAATTGTGACACTCCTGTTTGTACGCCGGTCACTATTAAGAATGTTGTAAGCAGGAATAAGAGTGAACCTTCTCACCCTACGCCGCAGTCGACGGATGACTCTTTGCTGGCGATGACGCTGGAATCTGTATGTACGCCGACTGTTAGGAGTGTTGCAGGCAGGAATAAGTGTGAATCATCTCACCCTACGCCGCAGTCGCCGGATGTTTCCTTGCTGGCGATGACGCGGGAATTGCAGCTTGCACGGGGCCAAATGACTTTGCTGTCTAAACAGCTGGCGGACGCTGTCGCTACTATTGCGTTATTCCAGGAGGCACTCGCTGACAGTACTATTAAGTTCGAGGTTGTCAACGAGAGGGTGATGAAACTCGAGTCTGCGGCTGCTGCCCCTTGTAAATGCGGCAAAAATTGGCCACCACTGCCAGGTAAGGATAACCTGAAGCCCATAAATAAGAACAAGTACCGCGACATTAAGTATTCGGCAGCCATCAGTACAGGCGAATCTGCAGTAGTTGCGAATGCGGTGTCACCGGTTGAGGAGCTGCCGACTGCCGTGCTGGCTGTGGCACCGATTAGTGAGATGCCGCGTGGTGATAGTGAAGCACCTACTCTCGATGAGACCATTGATGGAGAGGAGCTGGGAGCGGGGGATTTCCAGGAAGTTCGTTACCGAAAGAGACGCTTTACCTCCGTGAGAGGTACCGCCGGACCAGATGTAACGTCACTTAAGGCAGTGGAACACCGCAAATACATCCACCTGTGGAACATGATCTCGGGAGCAGATGACATACGAGCGTATCTACAAACACTGTGTCCAGATAGCGCATGCACTGTTGAAGAGCTTAAGCCCAAAGGGGAATATAAATCCTATAAAATAGGAGTTTCAACGGAAATGTTTGAAAAGTGTATGTCCGCAGCGGTTTGGCCTGATAATGCTAGAGTCAAGGCGTGGTTATTTCGTAGACAGCAAAGCCACGGGAATCCCGCAGGCCGTTCCTAAGGTCCAGTTGCATTCGAAGCAGATGATGAGCTTAGACGTCATATACCAGAATGTCAGAGGTCTTAACAGTAAGCTGAATTTCTTCAGGCTCAATCTTCTGTCTCTGGTGTGCGATGTGATAGCAGTGACCGAGTCATTTCTTACGGAAGCTATCGGTGATTCTGAACTTTCGTCGGGTGGTTGGAGTATGTTACGCCGAGATCGTGCCACCGGTTCTCGCGGAGGCGGCGTGCTGCTTGCTGCGCGCCCTAACCTTGAGATGCGGCGGTGTCAAGATTTGGAGACTGCCACTGGGGAGGACTTATGGGCTTCAGTCACTTTGAATCGGGCTACCTGCTTCATTTGTGTGGTTTACATTCCCCCTAGTGCTTCAGATCAAGTTTACATGCGCTGGTTTCAAGCTGTGGAACAAGTGATAGAGACGCTAAATGGTGAGGTACTTATTGTCGGGGATCTTAACTTAAATCCACTCTATACGTCTTCTAGTATTTTATGTTATTACTCCTATTTTTTAACTGTATGTGGTCTGAACGAAATGAATGAGGTGATGAATGCGTATGAAAGCCGGTGGGGCAGTAAACGAAACAATAGGTACTACTTATTCAACTGATTGTTTTCAAAATCGATATCTGTGGGTCTGTAGATCTCACAACTAATCCGTAGACAAATTGGGAAAAAGTAGCCGCCACCTTGAACTTTTTAGTTATTCAACTGATTGTCTCCAAAATCGATATCTGGGCATCTGTGTGGTCTCTGTCAACGAATCCGTGGATAGACTGAGAAAAAGTAGCTGCCGTCTTGAACTTCTTAATAAGAGCAAGTAGAACAAAATACAAGCATTGAAAGCTTTCAAACAAAATCTAGTATTAAGTTGTCATTCAAGTGTCAATTTCGAATTGGGTAAGTAAAGTTTTTGGAAGAGATGTAAATTATATTTTTTTTCGATAGTCGTCATCCTTAAGATCATAGAACTGCGGCTCTTTTACTTTTATTTCCTCTAATATTTTAGAAATCTTTTTTTTAGTTATGAAGTTGACATTTGTACACTTCAATGACCGACAAGCTTGTTGCCTTCGTATTTAATGAAATAGAAAAAAAAACTGTCACTTCTATATCTGTCAACGTCAAATCAAATCAAAGTAAACAAACGGTTTAATTCAAATAAGTAAATTCAAGTAAATCTTTGTAATACTCCATTTCCACAGTCCGTGTGGGATTGCCTGAATTCATTGCGTGGATTGTACAATTCAAAAGTGCTCTCGTGGCTATCAAAAAGCAGAGCAAGAGTCGTCGAAAAAGGAAGAAATCGGTGTCCAAGAAGAAGTGCCAAAGGGTTCGAAAATAAATCTTAGACCAAATATCGTGCAAAGCTCTTAAAGCAAAGCGGCAAAACGAAAGTCCAGAGTTCGTTCTGAGATCGTTAAAAATATTTCTAAAAACACTGATCACATGAAACACAAGCAAACAGAAAATAGCCGTTGTATTGAATTGTTTGTTTACTTTGATTTGATTTGACAATGACAGATATAGAAGTGTTTTTTTTCTTTTTCATTAAGTACGAAGGCAACAAGCTAGTCAGTCATTGAAGTGTACAAATGTCAACTTCATAAGTAAAAAAAATATTTCTAAAATATTAGAGGAAATAAAAATAAAAGAGCCGCAATTTCTTGATCTTTAGGATGACGACTATCGATAAAAAATATAATATACATATCTTCCAAAAACTTTACTTAGCCAATTATAGGAGACCACACAGAATACACAGATCCCCAGATCCACATACAGGTACATTTCTTTCGGCTCACGTTATCGGTGGAATGCACCTTCCAGATGTACGTTATAACTTACTAATTCCATGGTCACGCCAACATTGACATATTTGACACTCGTACTATTAGTTAACTCTAAAGGCCCTTTTAGAATGATCAAAGATATAACATTCAATTACTTTGTTCTAAACAGAGTTTTTTTCTTTTTTTGCAATATTTAAAAATCTAATCTACCAATTAGTTTCTATGGATATACCTAGTAATATGCTGAAGTTATCGTAAATAAAAAAAAACACGGTGTATAAAAATATAAAAAAGTATCATGTCAACCGATAATTCTCTAAGGGCCACTTGCACGAAAAGTTTAACCCTGGGTCACAGATTAAGTAAGAGTTACTACGTAACAGATATTTATCTGAGCGAGGGACGTCCGATAATCACCGCCTGACGGAACATAGTTGCCGATGCTAATACATCAAGGATGCCCGCGCGCGGCGATGTCAACTCGCTCGACCGGTTTTTGAGTGTCGAGACATTGTCGAGACACGTCAAGCGAGATGCAAGTAGGCGAGTAGTACACTTTTACTTAATCTGTGGTAGTAGGTACATTCTAGTCATTACGTGTAGTTCGGTTAGATGTGTGTGGTGTGTTGTTGTTTCTTTGAATTATTTTGGTGAATGTATAATTAAAAAAAATGACTCATTATTGCTGTGTGAGTGGGTGTTTACACAAGAGAACCAAAAATAATAAAAAGGAATGTACACACACTATAAAGCATTTAATAAGAAATCGAAGTTTTACGGATCTTTGAAGATGCCGACGGAATCTTTCACCTTTTACGTAAAAACGTTGGAAACAATTTTCTTAGAAAACTTCACAAAGATGTCGCTTACATCACCAGGGAACTCTTTATTTTAGATTTTGATAAAGATTCCATTTCAAGCACCATGCCTTTGCTTCCCTCATCACTATTTATTAAAACTATTCATTAGATTTCGAATTTTTACCGTATTGAAATTTAACAACCGATTATTCCGGTCCAACAAAAACTTGCGACAGCATTTTTTAAAGTTGAATCATATGTAAAACCTGTGTATAACAATAAAAAATAACAAATAAATATTATATTTTGATTATTCATGTAACTGTTTTTCTCTTAATGTGTAGGCTGTTAATTTATATTAATATTTTCGATGTGTTGACAACTCTACCGTTCGAGCGAGCAAACGTAGGTATAACGGGATACTCTTAAAATTCCCTTTTCGCCAAAGGACCATTTCAGCTAGATGACATAACAGTAAAATACACAGTCAGCAGAGAGTCAATTCAGCTGAATGACATGAAAGTTGAATACTCAGTCAGCAAAGTGTCAATTTAGCAGGACGTCACAGAATTGAAATGAGCAAGTAGCCAAACGTCTGGAAATATAAATAGTCCTTGTGATTAGAATACCTAATTAACCGAAAGTAAAATTAGTTGATTGACATGAACATAGAAGGAGTTATTAGCAAAACGTCTGGAAATTAAAATAGTCCGTATAATTAGAATAGGTACTTAATTCGTCGAAAGCAAAATTAGTCGATTGTCATGACCACAGAACGAGTTAGTAGCAAAACGTCTGGAAATGTAATGAGTTACACTGCTGGTATACCTACTAGTGCTATGTCTCCATGTCCATCCCCAGGGCTTAAGCTACATACAAATTTCATTAAACTCGGTTCAGTACATAATTTACCCGTGAAAAAGTAAAATTTATAATATTAGTAGGTACTATGGATAAATAAAATGTATGTGTTTTGTCTTCAATATATTTTATTGGTAAAAAAGAACATTAACGTGGGAAAACAAACAAAATTACTCCTTGTTTAAAAAATAAAGCAAAAACAACTACCTACTCCTTATACTTAAATTGAAACCGTATCTAAGTTATTTTAAAAAAGGGAACTGTTTACTTAACAATTGTCCCCAAATATAATTCGTTTGATATGACTGATGTTTTTTAAAAAACGGAATGCAGTGATTTTTTTTTCAATATATTTTGTGATTTCTCTTTTATATTTTTTATCAAAAATAATATCATTTTTTTTTCTTCTTGTCACTTCAAAAAGTACACTCGTAATTCTCTTTTCTTGCCAACAGGCTTCAAGTTTCAGTGCGTGTACATATGAGATCAAGGTCTTTTTTGGCCCCACACGAGTATTATATCGTCTGTGCCATCCCTCAGTAGCGTTGTTGGTGCGGTGCCGTTGACCAAAACAACTTAGTGTGTTTGGGGTTGTCCTTAAAATCCACTGTCTATTAAAATAGTCAATGAATAGATTCATTTTATCACATGTCATGCGTCGTGCTTGCTCACAAATACATATCCAAACATTGGGTATGTCCGCTGCTGGTAATAGCGGCAGGTTGCTAGAGAGTCTTGTTATTTCTTCACCCTCCGTAGTCTCACATACTTCTAATTTCTTGGATTTTCTCCACACCGCAGCATTAAAGTGGTAATAACAACCTGATATTAAAGAATCGGGAAACACCACTTGAATCGCGTTTTGTTGTGCAATTTCAAAATCGCACTTGAAATGCTTGATATCAATTTCAAAATGGTCTTTTATCATTTTAAAGAGGCGTTCATATGTATCCTGGAATTTATTGGGCAGCAACGCAAACGCAAATGGTACAACGTGGGTACTTTTAGTACAGCTGTCAATGTCTACATGCATTGCGTATAATTGACGAAATAGATTGGGTACCTTAAAAGTACCGTCGCCAAAGTATTGTGTATTCTCGTTAACCATAGATTTCAAAATCTCTCGGCATCTTTTTGTGGCGAACAAGAAAATTTTATTATTTTCATAGCCATCGATATCGACTAAAAACTCTTCTGAAAGAATTTCAGGCAACTCTATTTCATTTAAGTATAGAAGAAAATTCTGTTTTGTGCATTTTTAAGAATCTTCTCCTGGCACGGTATAATGCATCCTTCTTTGAATGAAAACTAGGATCATATCAAGATTAGAGTCGTTGAAAGCTTCTTCCATAATTTTTTTAACGGGAGTAAATTCTGTACGGACCATTTTTTTACATTTATCCATCACACAATCAACTTGGTTCTTCACGGAGTGAGAGTTACAGGAATGGCCCAGCTTACTTTTCTTTATGATTTCGGTTTTTGCAACATTGAGAGTAACGGAAGCATGGCACTCTCCTCTTTTACTACATCTCCATAGAGAAGTCCCACCGGCGTTCAAAGAAGCACAATTGTAGCGATAGCCATTTCGTATTAATACCGACTTTCCTTTCTGACTCTCAATAAACACCAATGAAGAATCATCAGCATCCATATCATCATCCATAGCTCACAATACGAGTATAATTCGCTAAATCAGATAATTCTATAGTTTTTAAGCACGAAAATTCGAAATGCAGGCTGAACTAAACAATCACTGACATTGAATTATGATAATATGTAAGAACTACAATGTTTAAGTGGCCAGGATTTAAACAATAGATAATAATTGATTGTGTGAAAAGGAGTTTGAATTATCAAGTGTCATATCAACACTTGCCATTTTAAGATCCAGACGTTTTGCTAACGGGCTATTTGGCGTTCATGTCTATTTAGTAATTAAGACGTTTTGAGATACAAACGTTTCGCTACCGGGCCATTTAGCGTTTATGTCTATTAAGTAATAAAGACATTCTAAGATAAAGACGTTTCGCTACTAGTGTATTTTAAATTGTAACATTCTAAGATCCAGACGTTTTGCTAAAGATACATTTAGCGTTCATGTCTATATAGCAACAAAGACGTAACACAATCCAGACGTTTGAGCTGTATTGTCATTCGGCGAAAAGGGAATTTTAAGAGTAACCCGGTATAACTATACGTTCGCAGTAAACTACGAAAAATGAACTTTCAATAGGAGTTAATATGTTTTATTTAGGCGCGTTCGGCCAGCATTATACATATATTTTATATGTATTCAATACTTTTACGTGTTGATCGGACCTACTTTGTCGCTTTGTATAGAAGTGAAATATGCCTGCCTGGGTTAAGACACTTACGCCCACTTGCGTGGACCAGAGTTAGCGTCTTAACCCGAGGTTAGGCGGCAAACCACGTACAAAAGTAGACGCTTAACTCTGGGCTAAGTGCTAACTCTGGTCCGCGCAAGTCCGCCTTAGGGCCACTTGCACGCAGAATTTAACCCTGGGTTAAGGCACTAACTCGAGTTAGTAGACGTCAGATTCATACGAGAACTGTCATTTTAACTCGGGTTAGGCCCACTTGCGCGGACCAGAGTTAGCCCTTAACCCAGAGTTAAGCGTCTACTTTTGTACGTGGTTTGCCGCTTAACCTCGGGTTAAGACGCTAACTCTGGTCCACGCAAGTGGGCCTAAGTGTCTTAACCCAGGGTTAAATTTTTCGTGCAAGTGGCCGTAACTCGAGTTAAAATGTCAGTTTTCGTATGAATCTAACGTCTACTAACTCGAGTTAGGGCCACTTGCACGAAAAGTTTAACCCTGGGTTAAGACACTAACGCGGACTTGCGCGGACCAGAGTTAGCCCTTAACCCAGAGTTAAGCGTCTACTTTTGTACGTGGTTTGCCGCCTAACCTCGGGTTAAGACGCTAACTCTGGTCCACGCAAGTGGGCCTAACTCGAGTTAAAATGACAGTTTTCGTATGAATCTGACGTCTACTAACTCGAGTTAGTGCCTTAACCCAGGGTTCAATTCTGCGTGCAAGTGGCCCTAAGTATCTATCCATCTGTCAATAGTGTCAATGTCAAATTTGAAGAATGACAGCTTTTTTTCTCGTGAAAAAGGCAATGGTATTATATCTATTCAGGCATAGTATTGGTAAAACTCGATATTTTTATTAACTTACTTGTAATTTTGTAAATAAAGAAAAATAAATCTAAGTAAATATTTTGCCGTGTTCAGGATGTAAAACCCTTTCGATTCGTATAGTAATTTGCAGGTGTCACCAAAATGAAATGTTGTCAATTATGCATGTTCAGAAAAACATGGCAATAAAATGTATGAAAATCCAAATGCTGACCCAAACTCTCTCGCTGTGATGTTAACTTATTGTGCGATCAGTTAGGTATCCTAAGAACTTTTGACCTCCTGTATTGAACCTCGGAGTAACCACCATTAAACCTCCCTCAAAACAACCCTTGGCTAGCCCTAGGCTTCGAAATAGCCTCGTTTGTATGAAAAACGCACTCTGACCCGTTATTTTTGCTCCTGAGAGTAAACGTGAGAGTCAATATGGACCCCGTTACGGGACACGGATCTCTTTATAGCTTGACCAGAAAAATAAATAACCTCGCTATATTGTGGAAATTATATGAACTGACATTTCTATTGCAATTCACGAAACAGATAAAAAAAGTATTGGAGGCGACCCCATTAGAGGTTTTTTATAAAACGTTCCGTTTGTTTGTGATATCTGCTTCTTTGGGTTTTTATCAGCAATATTTTTTCAACATAATATTAGCACTAAAAATTGTAACGCATTATAAATAAATAATCTTTATACTTACATAAAAGCAACTACACATTTTTCAATTTTCTATTGTGATGCAAAATGCTCCGACATGTGTTTTTATTATTTTTCCAGTTATTCTGTCATACTACCGATAAACATTCCCTATAAAAAACCTTACATTAACTTCTAGAAAGGTATTTGTAATGCTAAAAAAAACAAGGTATAGGTACAGCACGTGTCTTGGCCCATGACATAGTTGTAACCTAATATTGACTTTTTTCAGATGCTGATTTCTTTAATAATGCTAATACCTAGCAACCTGACGACTCTAATCACTTACTGCACCATAGTGGAGTCTTTCTTCACTACGCTCAGTTGCAGCGCTGTTTTGTGGCTGCGATACAAGAAGCCTAATTTGCATAGGCCTATCAAGGTAATACATGTTCATACTTTGGGCCAATTGTACCAAAAAGATAAATCTAGTTTTAGTTACGGTTTAGTTCTGTTAAATTGTCTTGGACTATATTAGTTATTAAGTTACGGTGCTAGCCAGCATCAGCACTTACGTACCTATCCCCCTCAGACACCTTGTGCATTTGTTTTTTACATAATATAGTCATTGTAATATAAATCGATTGCAATGGAGGAAATAAATATTGAAATTGAAATATCTTACTTGTATAAAGTGATAGATTTACATGAGTTTTTCTGCGAGTACAATATATTTATGTCATAGTCAAACAATTAATGAGTTAGGCATATATGATATACCTCAAACTCGGCCTAGCCTGTGTCGCAATAGTAGTTTATGCAATTGAGGCATAATGAGAGGCCTTAAAACACAAGTGTGGTTCTATGAAACGAGCGTTAGCGAGTTTTATAATAGGATCACACGAGTGTTTTAAGGCCTAATTATGTACAGTTGCGTACGCTACTTTATCTTCACACATACTTATCATAAGTGCTTTTAGATGGGCTCAGAACCCGTAGAGAAATGACCTGCAATGCTACTGGTGTTACCTATAAAATATCTATAGACTATATACAGGGTGGAAAGTTGAGATGGGGCATTAAGGGCAGCTACCAGAACCCTTGCTGCCAATTCTACTTTGGTTTTGCCCTACTAAATGTATGGAAAACGTTTTCTTTGATTTGTGAGTGTTCTAGTACTCTAACCTCAGTTGGTCTCAAAGAATGTATTAATCCTTATGAAAAATGGGATAGATTGGCATTAAAAAAAAAATACTAATTTCTGTCGATTTTCTCGCTGACTGTAACTTTTATCAAAAATCTGTGAATGTCGATTGTCATCACTCAAAAAGTTGGGTGAGGTCTCCTAAGATCATTTTCGCGTGGCAGCAAGGGTTCTGGTAGCTGCCCTTAATGCCCCATCTCAACTTTCCACCCTGTATATTAAAATAATGCAATACAAAATAAATTTGAACAAATTTATACAGAAACATTATTTATTGTAATAGTTGTAATTGTAACAAACAAACAACTTTTTACAATCCTACTTTCGTAATAGCAAAAATCCAACAAACAAATGACATCAATAATGGCGGCAATTCGATCCTCCGTGAAGACGAATGTTTTTTTTTATATTATTACCAGGGCCCGTAATTTTCATGCCGCTGACGCAAAAATGAGGTCACGCTACATAGAGTATGATTTCATATTGTTTTATTGTAATTATTAACCATTAGTCGTCAATCATTTAATCATGTACAACTGAGTCAAGTAATCTTTTGACGCGTAGAAAAATAAATACCTACTTGATACATGAAACGTAAATGAAACCATTTGTTTTGTATTTTATGCTCCTGATGCATCTTAAAATTCGTAAGATCCAGGTTAAACACCTTGTGTTACATTTCGTTCTTCTCTTTCAATATGTTTAGTTGTTCGCATATTAGATATTTGTGTTGTGACATTGCTGATTTTTGATGTTACATTTTGATCACAATTAGTACAATAATCGTTTTTGTCGTTTACGATTAAAACGGATATTTGTTGCAAAACTCCTGTAACAATAGCAAATGTAAACAATAACTAAGACACTATTAAAATCTAAGGAACATAAGTATGAATTATTTAATAAACTGACATTCTGTTCTTTATTTGAGTGACTGTAACATTTAGTTAGACTTCGTTGTACTGATTATTTCATCGATACCGGTCAACTAAAGAGGTTGACAATAATAATTATGACGAAATACTAATTGGAATCATACTGTATGTAGCGTGACGTCATTTTTACGTCAACGGCATGAAAATTACGGGCCCTGATTATAGACAAACGAATGAAGTCCCTATTCTCAAGTCACTCGAGATAAAATGTCGTGCAGTTTATATTAAAAAAACATACTGAATTGACGTTTCGAGTCGTTAACTGTTTTAATATCTATGAATACTAAGCTCTTGACGTCACGAACGACGATACAGTGAACCTACCTTAGCGAAAGTTAGTGACTAAAAATAAAAACAATCGTTTTTCAAACAAAATTTTATTTTACAATACGGATACAAGTACAATAAAGAACATACAGTGTTATCTTAACGAAGTGGCATGTTATTAAGTGTTAATTAGGCATTACAAAGTATCATAATCACTTGCTAGTGCTTACAATTAAAAAAACTTACCCTCTAACGTTAAAAAAAAAACTAAATTATAGTTATACAGTGCTGGATTACAATTGTAGCATAGTGCGATACGCGCGCGAGTCTAGTGTATAAAAGACAAAGTGGCGTGACTGTGTGCATCGGAACTGGATAATCGTCGGGTTTATAAGACAAATAAATTAACTGCCGTAATCATCTACTTTCTTATTACAGCGCCATCTGCTGACTGTCCCTCTGACTACTGAGGCATCTATCCACCTTGCTATTGACATCTGTACGTTATCAATCACTATGGTTAAATGTACCGCATGTGGTAAGTTCCTCTCACCGCTAGAGTGCGCTAAATGTTTGAAATGCTTTGGCCAGTTTCATAGGGGCTGCGCCAATTTATCGAAGGATGAACGAGTTTCGTCAAGATGGGTTTGTCCAGAGTGTACGGCTACTGCTCCCCGTAAGAACACTGATGATACTCCCATCAAGAGCACGGAACTTACATCGGCGGATGAAAGCGACCCCAACACTCCGAGCCAAGAGTCAGAGCATGACCTTGCCAAGGAGCTCAGATTGTTCCGAGTGGAACTTGGGTCAGTGCGGGCAGAGATGACGGCAGTTCGTCAGGAATTGACAGCCTTGAACAGGAGTGTCGAGTGCTTCCAAAGCCGCCTGGACTTGGTTGAACAAAGGGTGACACTTATTGAGGAGCGCATATCAGAAGGGTTGGGTTGCGACAACAGCG
>OZ014438.1:38456186-38749432 GCA_963966035.1 Acleris laterana | reverse complement strand
CAGAACCGGGTGTTGTTTCACCGGGTGCGAGAGGAGTGCACGAGGCTGAAGTGGCGATTCTCCTGGACTAGAGATGGCCGGATTTATGTGCGACGCCTAACGGACACCGCTGCACATCGGATCAAGTCTCTAGAAGATGTAGGAAAGGTTTTTGGTTTATCCTCAATTTGAAGGATCGAATACTTAAGGCCAGTCGAGTTTTATATGTCATATTATTTTTTCTGTTCTCACTTTCGGCTATTTTACTTCTTTTTTTATGCCATGGGTGGGACCTGTTATTTTATACACACGAGGCCAGTGGTGGATCACAACACTATTTTATATCTCTTTTCTTATTTTTCGTTTCTAGCCTATTCCCGTCTCCCCACAGTGTTTGTACGATATTGCAAACTGTATTGCTTCCTATTATTTTTCCATCCCTACTACTGCTCTTATGGTGTTATGGGTACTCTGTGGACAATGCGAAATACGCTTTGCAAAGCCTTAGTGACACATTAATAATTGATTTACAATTTATAATAGTCATTATCATCGTTTTAAACCTTAATTCTTTACTATTTACCCTTTCATTCATGGCATTCTATATAATAATTTGCATTTACTATGATTAATAAAAATAACGCATTATTTGTAGGCTTACTCAACCCATGTTCTCTTGGCACGAAGCATGAAGAGTTTATAGTGGCGATGCAAAAGCATTCCGTAGACATTATGGCTATAAACGAAACCTGGCTGAGGGAGGGGGAGGAGGGCCGCGCGCCGGCCGTCCCCGGCTACCGGCTGCGGCACACGCCGCGCCCTGCCGCCGTGCGCTCGCGCGGCGGCGGGGTCGGCTTTTACATCAAAACCGGCATTAACGCTCGGGTTTGTTCTTACCCGGCGGCGCCCTTAGTCGAGCAAATGTGGCTACAGCTTAACGTAAATGGACTGAAAGTCGTCGTTGGCACGGCATATCGCCCACCCTGGCTGGATGTAGAAACATTTATCGAGGCACTGACTGAATCTATAACTACGTTCGCGGCCTGTAACTACATTATTTTACTTGGTGATTTCAATATTAACATGTTACAAATTAATGACGCTAACACCAAAAAACTAAGAAACTTTTTGCATTGCTCAAGCCTCATACAGCATGTTGATAAACCGACTAACTTTACTGGCTATGACACTAGTACCTTGATTGACTTGATCTGCTCTGACGCACCGGTTACAAACCTTACAGTTGATTACATTGCGGATCTTAGCACACATGCCTTCATTGTATGTACACTTAAAATCAAAAAAGAAAAGCCTATCCCCAGATGGATCTCATTTAGGCCACTGAAAGATATAAACAGCGAGTTTTTTAATAGAGATCTGAATTGTATTAACTGGGAGAGTGTCTTGGAGCAAGATAACGTATGTGACATGGTCAATGTATTTAATGAAAGCCTTTTACTTTTATTTGACCTCCATGCCCCTCGCAAAAAAATATATTTCAAGGAACGTCGCTGTCCCTGGATTACTTACACATTAAAAAAAATGATGAATCTTCGTAATGAAGCTCATGCTAAATATCGTAATACTAAATTAGAAAGTCACAAAAAATACTATAAAGATCTCAAACATATCGTCATCACTGCTATTTACAACGAGAAACGCGCATACTTTACCCATCAAATTAATTGCTACACCAAAAATCCAAAAGCACTTTGGAAAAATCTAAAGCAAGACATTTTAGACAATAATGTAAATAAGGAGCTTCCTGTTCATTTCACTGACCCTGACGTCATCAATCACCACTTTCTTGACCTCCCCGGCAACAGAGACATATCGATAAGTGATCTGACCTATTACGAATTTAACCGTCACGGCCCGTATAAGTTCCATGTAGAACCTGTCTGCGCCGATTTAGTACTGAAAATGATCAATACCCTGAAGTCAAACGCACAGGGAATTGATGATATCTCCCTAGACATGATACTTCTCACTCTGCCTCGCACTCTGAACGCCATAACAGCCATTATAAACAAATCCATTGAGAGTCACACTTTTCCCACTGCCTGGAAAACTGCGCTCGTTAAACCAATTCCTAAAAAAAATAACCCAGCTACTGTCAAGGAACTACGCCCCATCAGCATATTGCCATGCCTTTCTAAAGTGCTGGAGAAAATTATCTGCACACAAGTAACCAAATACCTAGAAACGAATAGTGTTCTGCCCGTCACACAGTCTGGGTTTCGTAAGAACCGTAGCACCACCACTGCTTTACTTGACGTTGTGGACAATATAATATGTGCCCAAGATGAAGGGGCAAGCACCGTTCTCGCTATGCTTGATTTTTCTAGAGCTTTCGACACCATCAACATCCCGCTCCTCCTATCCAAGCTATCTTACTACGGATTTGACTGCAATTCAGTAAAATGGTTCGATAGCTATCTACGTAACCGTAGTCAATGCGTAGTTATTAGAGGACGTTCAGGTGAGAATGTGGCCTCGAAAATAACACCGGTACCAGCGGGCGTCCCACAGGGGTCAATTTTGGGGCCAATATTATTTATTATGTACAGCAGTGATATACAAAATGTCATTAAACACTGTAACTACCATATTTACGCAGACGACATACAGTTATATATATCCAGTAAACCCTCGAACATCTCTTGCGCAATAAATAAATTAAATGAAGATCTTGGTCGTATTGCCACGTGGTCCCAATGTAACTTACTATCCCTTAATCCCATGAAATCCAAATATTTACTTTTAGGCTCTAAACATCAACTTAGCTTATTATCAAACCTTAATTTCACAATACATATTAATAATGAACCTTTAGAACAAGTCCCAGAAGCTCGGAACCTGGGCTTACTTATGGACAGGGAACTGCGTTTCGAAAATCACGTCCTTAATACTGTACGCAACTGTTTTTATAAGCTTAAGATTCTTTACAATATACGTAACTTCCTTGACACAAATCTCAGAATACAGATTTGTGACACCCTGATACTGTCGAAGCTTAACTACGGAGACATAGTTTATGGTCCGCGGCTGCTGGCGCGTACTCAACGTCTCATACAGCGGGTACAGAATGCGTGTGCCAGATTTTGCTTTCAGATACCACCGCGTGCGCACATTACACCTTTTCTTAATCGTAATAACATTTTAAAAATGGACACGCGCAGAAAACATCATCTGGCCACATTAATGTTCGGACTTGTTAAATCAAAGGAGCCCACGTACCTATACGGGAAGCTTATCTGGGCGCATAACGCACACAGCCTGGACACGCGACCTCTCAGGCAGCTGCAGCTCGTAATCCCCCGCCATCACTCAGCTGCATTTGGTGGGTGTTTCCGCTACGCCGCCAGTAAATGCTGGAACAACCTCCCGCCGCCACTCCGAACTCTGCAAACAGCGAACACGTTTAAAGTCAAATGTAAGGCATATTTACTAAGTCAGCAAAAAAAGTAAAGCTTGATCATTACGCAATCAATCTATTCAATTCTCATTCTTCAAGGCTGTAATGTTTACCTTATGGGACTGCTCTAAGTAGAATCGTAAGTAGTTTAATTCAAATTTCGCACTGAGGTACCATTGAAACACTATTTATTTTATTTCACGCACTAAGCTGAATCAACGTTGAATAGAATAAATATAAATTAATTTTGTTTCGTAATCCAGCCACACCCTAAGAGTGAGAGGAGGTAAATGAGGGTAGGTACCGGTTATTCCGCTGCCGACCCGCGCCGTTTGTTAAAGCCTTATGTTGGTAGCACCGATTGGCGCTTTTACCCCTCTCCACTTCCTTGTCTCCTGTGCTCAGTTGACTTCCTTTTTTTTTTTTTTTTTTTATTTGTATGAATATTATGAATATTTATATTTTACTCCTCTATTCCATTTTTCTACTATATATTGTATTCTCTTATTAGTTATTATTTAAATCAGTGTATATGTGGGCAACCGCTGTCTCTTCGTTCGTGTGTCACGTTGGCGCCACTGAAAATCAGCGTCGCGGTTCCGGCCGTGACATAGTGCTGAGTGGTGTCAATTTCGACGACAGGAATCACCCATGGCAACATTATGCTACTAAATTCCTTTTCCTTATTGTTTAATTGTTTTTTTCTGTGTTGCCATTCTTTTTGTCAATGTTAAATTTAAAATGTGTTTTATTTGTTTTTTCCTGTGATCGTCGAATAAATATTTTCTATTTCTATTTCTATTTTCTAAAATAGAGACCCTCTTGAGTTTTGACAGCTGTTCCAAATTGGTTTGGGTAAAAGTGTTGTCATTTTTAAAAGTCATACATTTTCAAGGTTAGCGGCCATTAGTAAAAGTGGTAAACTGTGAAAGAATTAATCAAAATAAACATGTTTTGTTATGTAATGTAATGTAATACTCTTAAGTGCATCAGAGCCGAGATATTTAATATTCTTACCTAGGCTTACTTTTAGTACCAAAAACTGAACATTTCAATCTTAAATATCTCGGCTCCGATATTATTAAACGCCATAAATTATATATATCTATGTGTGTTTTGAGGTCCTCTAAATAACTATGTCAAAATCATCCGTGGCCGCTGAAAACAAAAATGACAATATTCTTCAAACAAATTTACCCAATGCCCTTTAAACTCATAACCTTACCAAAATCGTATAGATGTTATAACATAGTAAAAGTTCAAAAGTTCTCATAGTAAAATTGGTTGTAATAATGCTGGTCATTTCATCCGGGTTTTGAATGCATAATAGAGGACTTATGATATGTGTGTAGATAAAATGTTATTATAATATCATTTATTTTTAAGAAAAACAATTACATTCATTATGCGACTCGGGTCTTACTTACAATAGGGAGTGTCTGTTGCCAAAGGACACCGTACGGAGAGTAGGAAAAAAAAACATCGGAGAATTTTATTAAAAAGTATTGTGTTACGTGTTTTGATATAGATTTTTTCTATACACCGTGTACTATACACCGCTAATATTGATATCGTTAACGGTATCAGAATACCACCTATAGCGCAACCGAGGCGTGAAAACAATTACATAATGAGCGTTGCCATAGGAATAACAGTTCTATAATAATAATTATTATAGCATTGTTGAAAATGACTTTGCTGACAAGTAATTATTAACAGGAAAATCGATTTGAAATGGAGATTGTTTATACCCTGGATTAAGAGGTAGGCTACTTCATCCCGGAATATTTAACAAATTCCGAGGGAATAACTATAATTGAAATCTACGCGGACGAAGTAGCGGGCAGAGGCTCGTATATTATAATCAGTGTTCGTACTTTTTCCAGCATTCTTGGTGCGATGACGTCAAATGACACACGACAGGGACCTAGGGTTGTCGACTTGTATAATATGATTGACGTTTAAAATTATGTAATATTATATGTCACAACTTGATAATGAGACCGTCACTAAACAAAATATATAAGAGTTCGAATAATGACAATATTGCCATCAAAATGAAGTTGGATTTCAAATACAGCATTTTTTTGTTTAGTGACGGTCTCATTATCAAGGTGCGATGTATTGTCATTGAAAATGAAACACTATTTTTTTTACTTAATCAGTTATTGTAATTGTGTTTGAATCTTAAGTACCTACCCGCGACCGACGTGCGTGCAAGACTTGATGTATGAATGTGGAAGAAGCGAAAAAAAATTGTCAGGATCTCAGCAAGTGGAGAGAAGTGGTCCCCGCCTACCCCTCTGGGAAACAGGCGTGTGATTTAATGTGTGTGATGTATGTGTAGGTATATCATTTATTACTATAACCGAAAATTCCTCAAATTATTCGGAGCGTATGCTATGTTAGTATATCAATTCCTAATCATAAATATGAACTATAACTTGAGATAAGGATTTATTGCAACTGTCTTTTCTCATATAATTACTCGTAGTAAATTAACCCTTCATTTCATAATGCATATTGGGTTAGGCTTTATATGTTCTGAGAATATTTACTATATTTCCGTCTTGTTTTATACGCTTTTTTATTTTTGATTTTATTTGATTCTTGGTTCAAACAATTTAATATTGGGCACTACTGACAACCCTAGCACTGCACCAAAAATGCTGGAAAAAGTACGATCACTGATTATAATAAAGTAACACCGTGTTAGCCTAATCATATAGTTAATGTGATATTTTTTCACAATAAAATATTGTTTCTTGAGAATAATATAAAATAACACAGAAAGTAGTAATAAAATATCAAGAATGTATTAGGGACTTACTCGTAGAGTTTAGCATTTCATGTGAACATAGCTCCTTTTACTTACTATTTTGGCAATGAGTTCTCAAACTTCGTTCAAACCTTTTAATAGGTTTACCGATTTTGAAAACAAAAACCTCAGCACAATGTCCACGTAATGTCAATATCACATAACGTGCGTTTGAGTGACATAAAAGAATACAGCTTATAAGGGTATTTTAGGCGCTGCTAATTAAAGTTATCGTGGGACCATTCTAGCGGTAGGTATATATAAAACTACTTGGTTGGAGGGCATTCAAATTCTGTCTAGTTTTTGAGAACAAATCTTTGCTAAAAAACATGTCGATATTGGTTCGATAGTTTTTTTTAAACAAAAATAAGTGTGTTTCTAAATCCATTAAATTAATCAACTTTATCAAAGTAACTGGTAAAGCATGTGTTTTAATTTTTAATTTCACTGTTGTTTAGTTTTATATTATTTTTATTATATTTCTCACTAAAATTTTACGGCAAAGCAGTTGCAATACCTCTCTCGGTGTTGCAGGTGTCCATGGGCAGCGGTGATCACTTCCCATCAGGTGATCCGATAGCTCGTTTACCCCTCTAGCATACATAAAAAATATTGTCCGTTTCTGCATGAGTAAAAAAAATTCAAGAGATACTTTGTACATCTTTTATAATAACACAAGTTTTATGTAAAATCACCTATTTTTCACTAGTAGGTACCTATTACGAATAATTTTTTAGGAAATAAACTTTTTTTTTGGGTTTTTAATATTTTATAACTTGTCTTATGTTCACATAATTCCTAAGTTTATTAATAGTTTAGAATAGGTACATTATTTTTATTATTATTTTATTTAAATCAAAGTTTTGATTTTGAAGGTTTTTGAAAACACTTTTTTTTTATTGTAATAAATCTCAGTAATAGAACTTATGAACCGACTAGGACGCATACATACCTTCACGCCTGTAATCCCAGAGTGGGGTCGGCAGAGCTACAGAATTAGGTAACTACAACACTAAAAACTTGTTGATAATTCTGTAACCACATTTGCATAATTAGGATGAGATGTTTACCAGCGTATTAGTGACAGGTTGCAAGCACATCGCCTAACAGTACTACTAGCCATAAACCAAAATGCAAGGCAGAATACTCTACGAGACAGATGCTATTTAATCAAGAAAAGAAGACATAATTTTCTATTATGAGTGTTATGTCGTAAACGTCAATTTGATTTGGTAGAGAAAACTGTACGTATGTGTGTGTGGATTTGCGTTACATCCATAATACTATGGAAGTAATATCTACCTTTAAATCTACAAAAACATATCTCTTGGCTTGCCCTATCCTGAAACCCTACGCACGCTGCTGCAATCACACTACCGATGAGGGTGATTGTGCTGTGGATCGAAGATTTTGAAGTTTCCCAACCCCATTGATGTACAGGTGTCGTGCTTGTCCGATGCAGAGGATGCTTGGCGTGTCTGTACCCGGGTGAAAAATTTGCCAGTCGATAAAGCGGGCCAAGAAGCATGAGACCTTATTTCTGTCGAAATTTCCATCGCAAACTTTTGAAAAATAGTCGAACTTAATCCTAGAAGGCCCGTTGCTTGTTTCACGAACCCTTATACTTACTTATACTTATAGGGTCTCTTTTAGATCCTAATACTTTAAGGATAGCAGTGTGCCTCCGCCACGGTCTTAATGGGGCCTGTACTTTTATCTGTCATTTATATAGTCACGAACACTAATATAAGAACATACATAATACGTCCGTAGAATAATCCAGAGAAAAGTCTATCTAGTCTATGCCCAAAACAACGCTTGTACTTTTTTGAGGCAAAACGTCACGTCTAGCTCCCAAAGCGTAGCGTTGTACAGTCACGAGACTTAATTTGGTACCTACCTTAGGTCCAAAGTCAAGCTGACATTCTACAATAATAAGGTTGAATTTCCTTAGAGTTACAAATGACTTGACATCTCTAATGACATTGACGACTTCAAGCATATTTTTCTTGAAATGGGTCCCAAATTAACGCTCGTGACCGTACAATCGATGGTGAAAATTAAATAGGGACTAAAAACACCTACTGTTTTGAGAAAGGAATTCTGTTACCTAATTGGTCGATTTAAAAATGTTTTGTAAATGTAAATCATTCTATTTTCAATTCAGTCAATTTAAAAACAAAGTTAACCATAGACACCTGGGTCGTGTACATGGTTAAGACTGCACCGAGCAAACGTCGAGCGACCAGTGGCGCCCTCATTACTATTATTGTGTTTTATAATTAACTAAAGAATTTTCTTGCAATCAGACTATATGTATTTGTAGCGCAAGTAAAAACACAATTTATGGGATACGTAACAAACTTTAATAACAATTACCCTTTGAGTAGTCAGCTTAACGGCAAAAGGTGGCCACTTTTTTCCGTTAAGTTGATAACTCGAAGGTGAATTGTTATTAAACTATGTGATATACCCTATAAGTCGTGTTTTCATTTGTAGTACAAAATCCTACAGACCAATTTCAAGAAAATACTTTAGTTTATTAGAAAACACAATAATAGTAATGAGGGCGCCGCTGTACATGCAGCTACGCTCGGTGCAGTCTTAAGGGCTTTAATTGAAACAAAACTGAATTGAGTCCTTTTTGTAACGAAAGTTACCCATATAGTTTGTATGACTAACTTTCGTTAGATAAAGGATGCGATCGTGATTTTGTTTTCAGTAAGCCTTTAATAATATTTCTGAAAACGAGCCACATATTTTATAACTTTCTTGTTTCTCAGTCGTTTGTTGTTGCGTGCTTCGTTCGTTTACGTTTTTTCGGTTATTTTTGCATTTCATTTGAAACCTAGTCGTAGAAAAAGTATTGTATGCAACGTTGTATAACTAAGACAAAAAACACTAGAGGCGTCTTCCTTTACGATGTTGTAACACACTTTTGTGACCTCTTATACAACTGTTGCATAAACTACTATAAGGACCTCAGCAGCATACTTTTTTTCTGATGGGATAATGAAGTTGAAGGCGAGGTGGACTAAGTGCTTCTCCTTCAAGGAGACTGGTAGAAGAATATAAAATTGCTATAAGAAGTAAGCCCCTTCGTTTTTTTTCCCAGGCTCAGAAATTATCAATTTACCCTCGTACGAGTATTTATCAAAACACGTAACACATTTCTGTATAAGAAAAATTCCCCGATATATTTTATTTCATTTTCCTACTCCTGTACTTTTATCTGTCATTTATATAGTCACGAACACTAATATAAGAACATACATAATATGTCCGCAGAATAATCCAGAGAAAAGTCTATCTTGTCTATGCCCCAAAACAGCACTTGTACGTTTTTGAGATAAAACGATACGGCCAGCTGCCAAAGCTTAGCGTTGCACAATCGATAATCATATTTTAACGATTGTGAAATAGGGACTATAAATCACCTAATGTTTTGAGAAATGATTTCAGTTACCTGATTGGTCGATTTTAAAATAGCTGTATTCTGGTTGGTTGATAAGAAATACAAAGTATTTTTAAAATATTTAAATTAGTTAAAGAGAAACACGTACCTAAAAGAACCTATCGTTCCGTTTGACAGTCGATGTGTATTGTGATTGGTGGATTTAATTTGGTGAAGTATTCTGATTGGTCAAATTAAAATGTTTTGGAATTGTAAATAATTCTATTTTCCATTCCGTCAATTTAAAAACAAAGTAAACCATAGACACATAATTTGTCATTTTCTTGTTTCTCGCTCGATTGTTGTTGTTTACTTCGTTCGTTCGTTTGTAAGTTTTTTCGCTTAGTTTTGCATTTCATTTGAAACCTAGTCGTAGAAAAAGTATTGTATGCAACGGTGTATAACTAAGTCAAAAAACACTCGTGGCGCTTACCTTTACGATGTTCGCCTTCGGCTCACATCGTAACACACGCCACTCATATTTTTTGACCTCTCTTATACAACTATTGCATAAACTACTATTTTCGGTGTGATTTAATTGTATGCGCGGTCGTAGGGTATTAGTGAAGTGATTAATTTGAGAAATCGAGCATGTCGTGATGGTGATGCTGATGAGGTTGGTGGGCGGTTGCGAAGGTGCCGCTGTGGGTGCCGGTGGTGTTCGTGTGCGTGTGCGCGGTGCTGCTGGTGGTGCCGGTGAGCAGCGAGCCGGTGGCGGTGGTCGCGGGCGCGCTCATCACGCTGGCCGGGGTGCCCGTCTACTACGCGCTGGTGCGCGAGCGCCGTACCTGGCTTGCTTCTATAGCTAGTAAGTTGTCCCTTATACCACTTCCTTTTTTTCTCGATGGGGCTTTTAGACACGTCCGAGGTCGATTATATTATAATGTTTATAAAAAGGTTACGAGTTCGATTTTTACCATCTCAAAATGTTACTAGGTATTTACAAAATGTTTCCTTATCTTGATCCATCAGTTTTATGATATTATCCCCAGGCGTCTTCTCTCTGTAAACCAGAAATAGACGCGCCAACATTAGTTAACTCTCATATGTACAGTCACAACACGGGATTGTTGAACCACTAGCTTATAATCATAACTTGGTTGTGATACATGAATGCTGCCGTTTTTTGTTGTTGAATCGTGACCATAGCAACCCTTTAGTTACCACCAATAAAGCCAGTTCAATTTGAACCAATAGTGGCTGTTGTTTAAACGTGATCATAGTAACCATTAACCACCATTACGTTGAAGCCATGTTAAAACCAATGACTATAGACGTAAACCACCTTCGCATAAAAGCGTGGGCTCCGAGTTTTCCGATTTTGAAACGTCACTTGCTTTCAGGTTGGTAGTTTAGGCTTTCGGAAATGGCTTTTCACGTCTGTCAATCACACGATGTCAATTTTCTTCTATTATACGTAGTCGTGTGCCTTTCCTTGTCTGGATATACGAGTACAACCGTCTAACCTCAATTTGGATTACACAGCCAAAAAACGACCAGTGGCAAGTGGCTCCACAATCCCTGTGACTGTACGTATAATGCTTGGACCTCAATTTGGTGTGCTTTTCCCGTACGATAAGACCCTTTTTAATTTGAATTTGCGTTCCGATTCTCGCGACAACTTCAAATCACGATGCGAGATTGAAATGAATTTCTTTCAACATAACTACGGATAAGATACATGGTGAAAAACTTAAGTAAGTCACCTGTTGTAGGTATGTAGTTGTGTACAGTTTGAAAAAAAACACATAAGCATAATAAGTTATATAAATATTTAATGAGTTGTACATATTAATAACATACTGTAATATTTTTTTACCACAATCACTCTCTATTTCGTCATCCTCATTTTCATCAGTGGACTATACAGAAACGTTTGATTTGAATGCATACTTTCAAATTCTTTAATGTGTTAGAACAGGTAACAGGTTTTCACTGTTTTTTCGGTACACCAGATATTTTAATGACCAATTGTTTGGGTATTGATAAACAATTTGAGTCTTAATCGCAAACCTCTTGGAAATATTTGTACAAATTACACAAAACTCTTTTCGTTTGAATGTGCAGTGGTCGACCTCAACCAATTTCAGGAAATGGTGCCATATTAATTTGCCAACCTGAATTCAAAATCGACGTTTTACAATTTACTTCTGTGGTAAACTGTAAGTATTATTGTTTATTCATGAACGACGCAAAAAATACGAAGACAATTACTCAACATTGACAACTATTTATATCTTATCATGACAATGGAATCATAAGTAGACAGGAATATTCAAACTTGAAAGATAAACAAATAATGAGTTTGCAAACCATACGATATATTACAAATTTCAAACACGGAATGTCTATTCACACACATTACTCACACATACAACAGGTGACTTACTTAAATTTTTCACCTATACTATTTGACTTAATGCCAGTTCTAATGTGACAGTTTTAGAACGCGTCAGAGAGGTTTTGCGATTTTGGTGTAGATAGAATTTGTTAGACCCCGCTATCGGAAGTGCAATTTGGGAGTTGGACGTTCTTAGGCATGGGTAAACATATTTATGATGTCGATATTGATACTCTTACTTTTCCTTTACAATTAGTTTTATATACAGTTTTTTAGACAAAAATTAAACGTGTTTATTTTGTGTTCCACGATAGTCAATGTCACCAGAAGCCGAATCCGTTAGAACAAAATTACTATGTTTCTTATTTCACAAATGTTCAAATATGGATTAATTTTATGTTTTTTTGTTTAATGTATGAATTGTTCGTGTCATGGGGATAATTATAATCACTTAGTTATGTTATGAAACATTGAAGATTTTTATTTATAATCATGAAAAAGAATGTTAATTACATATTCATTAGGTACTCATGTCATGTTTTACAAAATAAACACGTTTATTTTTTGTCTAAGACACTAATTATGGTAAAGTAAAAGTATGAAGCACTTGAATTTTTGAGACATTTCCGATTAACCGTTTGCAAGACTGTTCAGTGTGTTGCCAAGTAAATGGCCAGTCAAGCTAAATTATGTCTATTTTTTCCTAATAATGCAGGTTATAGGAGTTATTACCAGCTGTACTTATGCTGACAGCCGGAGAATTTGGTTTAAACGCAAACCTTTACTTTAGAGTACCAGACATAAATATACACCGTGATTTTTAATCGGTGATCAGGTACCAATTTTTCTAATTCCGTAATTGATGTCGATCACGTTAGAGTCGCAGTTACATGGAACCAAACATTTGTTTTGTAATACTTAATTATTGTTTTGAAAATAACTTTATCGAAATTAATTGTTACCCTACTAATTGTTCAGTTTACACTTTGGTAAAGAGTTTCTGATTCAATCTTACGTTTGCACAATATGAAGGTTAAAGAAATCAGGTTCATTGACATTATTTTATTAAATCGACACTGGCAAAATACTCTACGAGACAGATGCTATTTAATCGAGGAAAGAAGAACATAGTTTTATGCTATAACGTAAACGTGAATGTGATTTGGTAGTTTTGTTGAAACGTGGCCATAGCAACCCTTTAAAACGACCAATAACGACTGTGTTTCAGTAAGAATATCTGATTGGGCGTTGCATGACCATTAATAGCTGTTGTTTGAATGTAGCCATAGCAACTATCAGCGTTCGGATAAAATCGCGGGGTCCTCGTTTTTCCGATGTCGAAATTGCCAATCATAGTTTCTCAGTGCGCTAACAAAGGTCGCTAGGTTACGGTTTCAAAACCCGCTTCAGGTTGGTAGACCTGGCTCTCAAAAGCTAAAGTTTATTGACGTAAGATCTGTCAAATTCCCCGCCAAAACGATGGCACTTGACGTGTCGTATATTGTTAGGGTCCTACTGGACGTTAAATGAAACAAGCGGACTGTATTAAAATAGGGGCTGGTATAATCCCGTCAATTGTTATAAAATATGTCCCGGTCAAACAGTTGGTAATTAATTAAAATCGAAAGCTCGTCCGTCGTCGTGACTGTTGCTAAGGCGAGTGGCCGCGCCGCGCTTGCTCGCGATGACGTCACGTGCCGTGTCGTCGTCCCGCGCGTCTCCTCCCGGACGTATCGAAGCCGGTTCGCAACATGCTCCCCGGGTTGAAGTGTGTTGAACTTCAAAGATCTGGAAGGGGGCAAATGTTATTAAAGGCCCTACGTATGGTTCCCTTCCTTGTCTTTAACTCGGCGACTCTGGTAACTCCGTCACCGCCGGGGTAAAGCTGAATGACTCGTCCTAGAGACCACAGCAAGGGTGGTAAAGCCTTCTCTTTGACGAGGACAAGAGAGCCAAGTTTCAGCTCCTTATTTGAAGTCCGCCATTTCATTTTCTCCTGAAGTAGTGTAACATATTCTAATGAGAAGCGACTCCAAAAATGTTGTTTTAAAAGCTCGATCCTTTTGAACCTCTCGAGACGATTGATGTTACTCGTGTCAGGCACCTGAGGCTGAGGAATAGACATAAGTGATCGTCCAATTAAAAAGTGAGCAGGAGTAAGAGCGGAGAAGTCTGAAGGATCGGTGGAAAAAGGGGTGAGGGGGCGAGAGTTTAGTACAGCCTCTATTTGAGTGAGGCATGTAGCCATCTCCTCGTACGTTAAATGAGTAAGTTGTAAAATGCGCTTGAGATGATATTTTGTAGAGCGCACTGCTGCTTCTGCTAAGCCGTTGAAATGTGGGGTATAAGCCGGAATGAATTTAAATTCAATGCCTTCTTGAGCCATATGACCTTGTAGGTCTGACTGCACGAGGAACTGAGACAGCTCGTTATAAGTGCCAACAAAGTTGGTTCCGTTATCGGACGTGATACTTTTAGGCTTGCCGCGTCGTGAAACGAAACGATTTAAAGCGGCTACGTATGCTTCGCTGGATAGAGCCGTAACGAGCTCGATATGACAGGCTTTAACCGAATTGCAAACGAAGATTGCCAGGAAAGACTTTATGAGTCTGCAACCTCTGCCCTTCCGGTCTGCTATCAATACTGGCCCAGCATAGTCAACGCTACAATTTAAAAAGGGAAACTCGAGTTCCGTCCTTGAGGCCGGTAATTGGCCCATGATGGGTTGAACACTTTCAGCTTTAAATCTGAAACATCGTATACATTTGTTGACGACTATCTTAGAAAGGTTTTTGCCGCCTAACGGCCAATAAGTTTGCTTAATATTTCCTAGAAGAAGCTGAGGGGGGGCATGTAAGTATTTTAAATGATAATGGTTAAATAGAATTTTAGTAAATGGATGTTTGCTGCATAATAGAATTGGGTGCTTTGTATCGTAAGAGTAAGGTGAATTGTCAAGTCTGCCGCCAACCCTAATTGTGTTATTACAATCAATAAATGGACTTAAAGAGATCAATCGATTTTTGATAGGAAGTACCTTGCCGGCTTTAAGAATAGTATATTCGTTGGGGAACATTTCTAACTGAGATTTATGTATGATCACTTGCAATGAATTTTGAAGTTCTTTAACCGTAAGATCTCCCTTTGATTTCTGTTTCGGGTGACGACTATTGTAAATAAATCTTTGTACATATGCTATCGTGGTTTTTAGGTTAGTTAAGTTAGATTTATTTTTGATTAAATTAGTTATTAAGTCAGTATTAGAAGTATTATCAAGCGCGAGAGAACAAGTAATCAACTCGGGTAGATCCTGTTTCACGTCAGGGCTAGGCATTTTCGGCCACTCTTTTTCATTTTTTGACAAAAAAGATGGCCCTGTCCACCATAAAGATGAGTTACTGATGAGGTCAGCCTTCAGCCCGCGAGAAACAAGATCCGCCGTATTGTCCCTCGACGGTACGTAGCTCCATGTGTGACCCTCTGTGCTCTCTTGAATTTCATGCACGCGGTTGCGTACAATTTTTTTAAGGTGAGTCGGTGATGTAGATAACCACCCTAAAACAATCATTGAGTCACACCAGAATCTACACTTGCTAATTGTTAGTGTTAAAGCTGCCAATACTTTGGTACACAGTCTTGCAGCTAGTAGAGACCCGAGAAGTTCAAGACGAGGTGTAGTCGTTGGCTTAATCGGCGCTACTCTGCTCTTTGAGGTCAAGAGATGTACCTTGGTTGAGCCGAAGGTGTCTATAGAGCGAATGTAGAGACAGGCGCCATACGCTCTTTCTGAAGCGTCCGAAAAGATGTGAATTTCATGAGAAATAGAGTCATTTGTAAGAACCCAGCGAGGAATCTGTAAGTGATTAAGATGGGGTAAAGTATTAACGAACGACAACCAAAGATTTTTTATGTCATCAGAGACCGCTTCCTCCCATGAACATTGTGCGAGCCACAACCTCTGCATAATTATTTTAGCTTCGACAACGCACGGACCGACGAGTCCCAGGGGGTCGAAAATTTGACTAATTACAGACAGTATGTGGCGTTTCGTAATTTTATTACGAAGTTCGATATTAATGGCATATGATAAGATATCTAAATCGCAAATCCAATTTAATCCTAAAGTCTTTGATGAAATGTTAATATCACTTTTAGAAATATCTAAGACATTGTCTGACTGGCAGTGTAAAGGTGCAATTTGATGAAGAATTTCTTGATTGTTTGACTGTAGCTTTCTCAAATTAAATTTTGCTGTTTTTAAAGTGGTTATAACTCCTTTGCTAAGCTTTACAGTGCTTTCAATAGATGATGACCCGCCTAAATAATCGTCGACGTAAAAATCGCGTTCCAGAGACTGCTTTACGTCGCCATCTTTAGCACTGGATGCTAAACTAACCAGACACTTAGTTGCTAAATATGGCGCACATGCCTCGCCATACGTGACTGTGTTAAGAGTGTAGGTTTTTAAGGGCTCTGATGAATTATACCTAAAGATAATCTGTTGGAGATGGCGTTGAGCGGGATTAAGCTCTATCGCTCTATACATTTTTTCTATGTCGCCGCTTACCACGTATTTGTGTTGACGAAAACGTAATAAGATAGAGTAGAGGTCCTCTTGTACAGTTGGGCCGACCATCTGGATGTCATTAAGAGACAAACCAGAGCTGGTTTTGGCCGAAGCGTCAAAGACTGTACGAAGTTTAGTAGTAAGGCTGGACTCACGGATGACACCGTGGTGCGGCAAATAATAATTCATTTGTTGAAGACATCTAGGTGTAATAACATTTTCGGTCATGTGACCGAGGCGTTCATACTCCCGCATGAACTCCAAATACATGTTTTTGAAAATTGGTTCTCTTTGAAATTTGCGTTCCAAAGATAAGAAGCGGCATTTAGCCATTTGAAAAGAATCGCCTAAGACCGAAGCATCATCCTTCAGCGGCATCGTGACAACAAAGCGGCCGTCATCGTTCCGAATGGTGTTTTTTAAAAAACTTTTCTCACATGCACGTTCCTCGGGAGACAAGGAATGCTCGGGAGCGACGGTGTCAAGTTCCCAGAAACGTGTTAAGTCTGGATTAGTTTCCTCGCTGACGAAATGACAAACAGAGGACGAAGACGGTGTCTTACGATGGGTGACGTACCCTGACACCAGCCAACCCAGCTTAGTTTCGTATAACTTTGGTTGATTTTTACCTAAGTCAATCGAGTTATTACTCAAGACGGACCAGAAGACTTCTGCGCCAACCAATATGTCTATGACTGACGGTATGTGGAAAGAAGGGTCCGCTAGACTAATTCCCATAGGAATAGAAATATTGTTAATGTCTACGTATGAGGATGGTAGAACTTTAGTAATTTGAGGCAAAATAAGGCAGTCTACAGTAAAGCAATAGTCATTATGGAATGATTTGATAGTAAGGCTGCAAGACTGTGTAATATGTGAAGTATTATTATTGATACCTGTCACCATGGAGCTCGCACTACGCCGAGACAAACCCAGCTTACCGCAGAGCGACTCAGTTGCAAAGTTAGCTGTACTGCCGTTATCGAGCAGCATGCGGGCCGGGTGCACGGTGCCCTGCCCATCCACCACTTTCACGATCGCTGTGGAAAGTAAAACATGCCCAGGAGTAGTTAACCGTTTTGATTCGTTAGAGTTAGCAAAATGATTGACGTTGCTGGACGAGGCTATGGCAGGCTCAGGCTCGACTCGCGGCTCATGCAAGTGCAACAAAGTATTGTGGCGTTTTTTGCAATATTTGCATGGAACAAGATTGCAAGTATTGTCTAAGTGCCCTGGTCGTAAACAATTAAGACACACATTCGATTCGTTAGCCTTTTGTATGCGTATTTCAATGGGGAGAGCTCTGAATGCTTCACAGTTAAAGAGAAAATGAGTTTGATTGCACAAGGGACATGTAAATATTTTTTTATTAAATGAATTTATTTTTTTGTTAGTATTATAAGTTTGTTTAGTTTTCTGATAATTTGTTGCAATCAGTAAATTTGTATTTGTTTTACTAGTTTCTGTTTTGTTAATTTTACCTTTACTTTCTTGCAATGTCTCCAATAAGTCTGCTCTGTTGCTTAGAAATTGAATGAATATATCTAAAGAAGGGGGGTGAGACAAGGTATTTCTATGCTCCTCCCATTCCCTGTGAGTGACGCTATCTAGTTTTTCGGCCATCATGTGTATTATGAGTGTGTCCCAATGCTCAGTGGGCTGGTCTAAGGTAGACAGCGCACGAAGATTTTTATTAGTGACGTCTATAAGGCGACGAATGGCTGAGCATGATTCACTTCGTATATGGTCGACGTTAAAAAGTTCCCTGACGTGGTTATTAACAAGTAGTCTCTTATTATCATATCTGCTGCACAATAACTTCCACGCAGAGTCATAATTTTTTGCTTTAAAGTCCAAATTATCAATTATCAGCAAAGCACTACCTTTAAGAGATGCTCGAAGATAGTGTAACTTATTAATGTCATCTATGTCTTGCCTTGAATGAATTAAAGAAAGGTAAGTATCCCTAAACTCAAGCCAGTATTGATAGTGACCATGAAATACAGGTAAATTAATTTTGGGCAATCTAACACAATTGGTTTTAAAAACACCTGCCTGTGCATCCTCGAAGCTCGATACGGATCCATCGTCGCGCTCGCGATGCTGACCCGGCCGAGCGCCGAGCAGACTGCGCGCCGCCGCTAGTAGCTCGTAGTATTGGTTTTCAAATGTTACGCGCTCCTCCACTTCGCCGTCCTCGTCAGCCGAAAGTACCTCGATCTCGCACTGTAAAATGTCGTATTGTGCGTATAAGGCATCGAATTTTTTAAAGCGGCTTTCTAAGTCCAGCAATTGTAAGCTACTAGGTTGACTGCCAGATTGAAGCACTTGTAGGTATTTACTAAAGATGGTCAACTTTGCTTTAATGCTAGCGCGTGTTTTATATAATTTTTGATCAGCCATAGCGGTAGAAACAAGGTTTGACGATATAAATAGAAAATATTGATGCAATAAAGTGCAGCGGGCCTTGACCTTGAAATGCGAACAAAAGACCGGCCAGGTGGATAGATAAGGAAAGATCGATTTGCGTAAACAAGTTACCGTTATTCGGATTTTATGATTGGCGTATGCGAAATCGAGCTTTAAGCAAATGTTCTATAAAGGTTAATTTTAAATAACGATGAAAATTTATTTAATTTTGGTAGCTAATAAAAATTGCTTTGATAAAATTAGATTTGAAGATATACAAGCAGAAAGAAGTTTTTTTTTTTAAATAAAATCGCATTCACTTATGTAATTTAAGAAATGTTATTGGAGGGGAAAGATATTAGGAATAATTGGAACGAACTCACAAATATCCAAACCGTTTCCCAGGTGAATCAGTATACGATAAGCTCTTTCCTTTGTTCTAAGATGACACGCGGCTTAATAGTCCAAAGTCCGTCGCGCGTTCGATCTCCAAATGACGTGTAGCTCTCGGGCGTGTGCGGCTGCTTGGCGAAATTCCCCACAGGATGATGATAAAGAAGGCTCCTTTAGGTATCTTCTATAGCTGAAGACCACACTGAAGTGCTCGAAAGTTGACGTGGCGTTGACCGGTTTTTGCAATTAGACGGTGAGAATCCTAAAGGACCAATGTTAGGGTCCTACTGGACGTTAAATGAAACAAGCGGACTGTATTAAAATAGGGGCTGGTATAATCCCGTCAATTGTTATAAAATATGTCCCGGTCAAACAGTTGGTAATTAATTAAAATCGAAAGCTCGTCCGTCGTCGTGACTGTTGCTAAGGCGAGTGGCCGCGCCGCGCTTGCTCGCGATGACGTCACGTGCCGTGTCGTCGTCCCGCGCGTCTCCTCCCGGACGTATCGAAGCCGGTTCGCAACATATATCTACTTCCCTTCAATAATGAATATATAGGTTACCATGTATTCAGTGATTATTGGTTTTAACAATATCATTTCTTGTAATTAATTAAACCGTTAAGTAATTGCGTGAGACCTCACCTATTGAATTCAATATTTTTCAACTCCTGATCACCGATTAAAAATCACCGTGTATAACATCTCTTGAAGTACAAGTAAATGCTTTTACTTCCTGTTAACACACATTCACACGGTCCCTTAGGCAAAGAGTAGTTGTATCTAAGTATAAAAAAAAACAAAAAGTATTTGTTGAATTATGTTTTTTTTCAGCTAAATTCACTCACTGCTGCCAAAAACTACTTCTTTCTGCTGTTGAAGATAAGGAAGAGTAATATCAAGACATATAAGAAAACTGAAGAATCTCAGACCCTCTCTATTGTTTACAAGTACTTACCTTTTTCCTTAACAGTTTAGATATTTAAGATTACCTCTATTTTTTACCAACATTGCAGGGTACCAGTGGTCCTAGACAAGATGCAATGCGAGATCGTTATCGTTATTGAAAATGTATAGGATGTACTTGACGTAAGCTGTCCGATGGCCACGTAAAGCCCTTCTGTCAATACACTTTGAAAGTGTTCGAAAATCGTTTACGATAGCATTAACAGGATTGTGAACACTTTTACGATTCTAAGGTTTCTACGATTTTTGAATATGTTGTAGTTAGTATATGTTTTTGAATATGTTTTTTAAATTTGTTTCATTCTCAGAAATATTTTCTTGGAAAGGAAAACGAACAGATATAGTTGGTCATGATATCTACATAATATTCAAAAAACGTAAAAATCGCTCTATGCTCTTAAGCAATTTGTCTAGGGCCTCTGTAATTATAATTGGCTACCGTTATTCAATTAATTATGTATGTTGTGATTATCAAATAATTATATGGTGACCTCCACTACGATCACCATCCTGGACAAATGAATAATAAAATGAACACTTGCGGGAACCTGCCGAGTGGTCTCAGTGGACATTATAATGATGTTATGGAATCAAAGAGCTAGTCTCTTTAGCAACTTAGTTTTCTGGTGAAAACAAGAATTCAACAATGAAACAGAAGTGAAACTCCCCGCTCAGTACACACGCCCCGTTTTCGCCCTTTCGCACTCCTTGAATGGTGCCTCATTATTATTTGTCTTATACACTCTTTGCCAAGAAAACTTACACTAACGGTTTTTTAAAATACTTTAATGTTTAGGTATATATATTTTACGAAAACAAGGTGTGCTATAAAAATGTAATAAAAACAATGAACATTGAACAGGCTCAAAAAACGACATTGCTCTTTCAAATGATTGTAGGTCAGTTCATTCAAACAGAAGTTTGCTCTTAGTTTAAAATATTCGGCGACTTTAGTTTGACTGACCGTCGCGACTGGAAAATAAGTATTGTTTTTGAAGTTGGATCATGGTTTTTTAAAACATTCAATTTATATTTTATACTTGTTAGTGATAATAATTATGTTGTTCGGTGGTAACGCTTGGCACGCAACGACGTGGGGAGTCGTCGTGCACTATATAAACCATGATGGTGATGTTTTCCAAAGAATCATTCTAATCGGGCTTGTACTTAGTTATTGAGAAAATCACAAAGATAAGTGAAACCACGCCGTATCTACGATGGTTTTAGTTTGCCGCTACGCCGTGATAGAAACGCATTGATGTCATTGTACAGCGTCATACAAATATGTAGTTACGTCCCCAAGGCGTCAAGGAGGCGTCAAGGAGTTTTAAATCGGTGTAGTAGATTTTGAGATAATCGTGAAGATGCAAACATACGGGTCAAACACAGAACCCCATATATTTGAAGTCGGTTATAATATTTTTTATTTTATTAAGCGTTATGATGATAATATAATATCTAATACACAGTTGGACACATAATTAAAGCCTGTACCGAAAAGTTTTTTTACATACTATATTTATGATATTAATGAAACTATAATGAACAGCAAAGATATTTTATTTTAGTTATATTATGAAAAGTGTCTATTTACAAAAAATATACAAATTTTATATTATAAGAGTTTTGCGGCTGAACAAACGGATTTTTCTCCTCAAGCCTGCCATTAAGTTTTGCATAGTGGTTTCGGTGACTTTGTTGGCATGTTTTTTCCATTTTTTTTTTAAATCTGCCTCTGATGTTGCTGGTGAACCGTTCTTACGCAATTCTGCTTTGACTAATGCCCAATACCGCTCGATGGGTCGTAGCTGGGGGCAGTTCGGGGGGTTCATATCTTTGGACACACATTGCACGTTATTTGAAGCCAGACACTCTTGTGTGGCACGGGCATAATGTGCAGTAGCCAGATCGGGCCAAAACAGCACATTCCCTTCATGCTGCCTTATAAATGGTAAAATAAAACCTTTTATACATTTCTGGACATAAATATCTGCATTTATGGTACCTTTCACGATAAATGACCCAGTGCGTTTTCCGCAGGAACATATTGCTTGCCATATCAAATATTTTTCTCCAAACTTCTCCATAAAAATATATTTATTTTGATCGTTTATATTAGCCCTTGATTCGGTTGTAAAGAATTGATCACCTGGCAAAGTCGAAAAATCTTTTTTTACATACGTCTCATCGTCCATGAGAACGCATGCTCCGTTCATACTGCAAAGCAGCTTGTACAATTTTCTTGACCTTGTAACGGAACTATTGAATTGTTTTATCGACTGTTTTGGGGCTTTTACTTTTTTATAGGACTTTAAATTTTGACTTACTTTCGCTCTCTGGACCATAGATGTACTAGTTTTCAATTTTTTTGCCACGTCCCGCACCGATAAACTACAATTTTTCTTATAAGCAGTCACTATTTTCTTTTCTAAAGCTTTACTTGATGGACCTGTCGGGCGTCCACTTCGAGCTTTGTCTTGAATTCTGTATTCATTCAAGTATCGCTTAACTATATTTCGCACCGTTGCACGACTTACTTTCACCATTTTCCCGACCGCCGCAAAAGTTGAATCAGGATTTTCCAGATACGTTCGCAAAACATTTTCTCTCAGAGTTATTTTATCGTCTTGCATTTTTGATTAAAACAATACCCAGCCTAAATTAACAATGTGAATTGATACATCAAAATGACACTTACTGAAAATTATAATCAGAAAAAAAAAACATTTACCAGACAGTATTTTACTAATATGCAAACTTTGTAAAAAAACTTTTCGGTACGGGCCTTAGGAACGCTTGCCTTTCAGACAACCAATCTATCAAGAAGTTGTTAACCTATTTTATTGTAAGTACACCTTTCTCCAACTAATAAATTTCGGTTAAAAAATATGTACAATTAATGTCTGGTAAAAACAAACATTTCATTTCAAAAAGATTTTCATTGAGAATCTTTGTTGTTCATACAAAGTGTGTGTTTTTTTGTATGGATGCGTCAGCTTTACTTTAAAATCCCAAAAAATTCAAAGTATCTTTTTAACAGTGCGGCAGAGGTTTGTCCATCAGTTTGGACCTTAGTTAATTATATCAAGTAAATTATAACTGGGTCAATCAACTTTTGGTTGTACTTCGTTGCCATGGTGACGTGTCTTGGCCAACTGTTTAAAACTATGATTTTAAAGAATATATAAGTCTAGTAAAAAATATTTTAGTGGGAATTACGTCAGATCACAGAAACAAGGGAGATATCGCACCTTTGCGACAAAACTGTGACAAGTTCTTTTGTCGCAACTTTGAAGATAGCACAGTTTTGTCGCAAAGGTGCGATATGTTATCGGGTCGTGGTTCGTGACGCCGCGGTATGGTCAAAATGGACATATCGGCACAAGGCGCGTCAGGCGTTACCTTAGTCACCCGCTAATCGCTGTCAATATACGAGCTCTGGTAAAATTACAGTTTGTAGCGTAAAAGTGTGTTTATAACTATTATTTGTATTTATAAATGAATATTTAATGTTTGTATATATTTCTGAGCGTAAGGTTGTGGACGTGATTTCGATTAGATACGACTATCGATAAATGGCTTGTTTTACAGCGATCAATAGAATGAAACGTATTATTAGTTCAAGTTATTTATCATTACTATCACACGCTTAAAACACAAGGAAAATAATATAAACTAATTTTCACGTTATTGAAAATTAAATTTCCGTTATAATATAACGAACGATTTATATAAAGGTTTACTATGTAAGGACATATTCCGAATGACGTACGTAAATACTTACTGAAATCTGGATTCGGTTCAACTGTATTGCAGATTTAATCCATTGATTGGATTTTAGATAAAAAGTGCAATTAAGATAAATATAAATTAACCAACGACAAAGCCAAAGGGTTCGGGCTCGGTAGTGAGCTGTGCTTGAACACAACGGTGATTGTTAGCCGCACCCGCACTGACTCACTAAGATACTAACTAAGAGATCATTTTTTAAAAAGGTTCAATGCTAAAGGTTGACTGGTAGAGAATGCTCCAAAGTATTAAGTCTATCTTGAGGTTTCAAGTTATTTGTACCATTTTTAGATTAAAGTTTACTTTAACAAGTACGACAAACTACTGATACGTCCCAAACCAGGATCGTGACGTGACACTTAACTCGACCGAACCCATTTTATTAGTAGATGTATCAACATCATATTATCTAAGCTTACAGTTCAAACTTATGTACTAATCAAGTAAAATCAACACGTACATATGTTTAACAGCTCGAGCAAATTTACCACAGTAATGCAGCCATTTTTTGTTACGATTTTAATGTAGATAGGTATGATACCCAATTTCAATAACTTATACACCGTGTTTTTTTTTTACTTATGTAGAAGGTGAGGATCACGTCGGGGTCACCAATGTAGTAAGAGAGGATCACGTCGGGGTCACCAATGTAGAAGGTGAGGATCACGTCGGGGTCACCAATGTAGTAAGAGAGGATCACGTCGGGGTCACCAATGTAGTAAGAGAGGACAATAGAGAGATCTCTCTCCATTTTTTTTTTTTTCTTAATAATATGTCAACTTACATGTAGTGTATTATTGGGCCGAGTTTCTCCTTCAACTTCTGACCATGTCTGCCACCTGAACATCCATTGCTGTGTTCATTTGGTTGAAAAGATCATCACCCCTCTGTATGTTATCCAATATCGTGTGCTGAGTGGTGGCTATGGTCGCCGATTGTGCAAACAACAAACCAGCATTAGATAATTTGGTGAGGTACTCATTGACAGTCTTCTTGATGGACTGTCCAGCTGATCCTTCAGTGTCTCCCTGGTAGTTTTTGAAGGACGAGTGCAGATAAGCTCCTACTGCATGAGCTGCATCTATGAGAAGCACAAACCTTTCTCTCTGTAGAGATTTGGTCTGCATAGGCCCATATAACAACTTGGCAAATGGTCTCTCGTAGTCAGGAAGGCTGTTTAGATAATCCCAAGACTCTTTAAGAACTCCTAGAGAGGAGCCTTGCAGGAGCTTCATAGCCAGGAGCTCAGGAAATCTCTCGAATATATATTCCTGAACCATCTTGATGTGGTTCATCTCTGACCAAGATAGCAGATTCAACATAGCCCCTGCTAGGTTACCTGTTACTGACCCCTGTTTGGCTAGCCCAAAGAGTAATCTTACCATAGTACTCTTTAGTGGTACGAGAAGGCTCAGCTTCTGGTATACTTTGAGAGCTGTATTGGTATTAAATGATGCCACCCTACTCATATCAATAACGGTACCCATGGATGCAGATAAGCCTACATTGGTGACCCTCGACAATGGACAATTACGCAACCTTGACGACCTTCAAGCAAATGACGCAGCCTCACAGCAAGCCAGACTTACCCGCACTGTGCACCACACTAGCATTCTGTCATATCTCTATGCCTGGTGTCTACAGTGTGCAACACTACTCTCACTCAACAACGCGACTCACTGCGTCCAACTACGAGTACTTTACGAGCAGGTACACGACTCACTGTTGTACTCCACTCACTCCTCATCTCCTGCTACGCTCGCCAACGCGGCTCTGAGCACTACTGGAGACATCTACTACTGGCACTTGCAAGCGACAATTCAACGCACAGACTGCACGTCATCAGAATCACCATCAACCTCCGGTCTCAAAGGGGGGCTGGTGTGGCGACATGGCGACATCTAACGGCAACTTCCACGGCAACTAGCACTTCCAACTTCATCCCAATGGACTTCGGTCCCCAGGCATAACACCCGCCTGGAGAGAGATCTCTCTATTGTCCTCTCTTACTACATTGGTGACCCCGACGTGATCCTCTCTTACTACACTTACGATAACTTTAAGGGAACGTTCTTTAGGTCAAATAAAGTTAATTTCCCAAAGACAGACAAATGATATCTCTTACGGTTTTAAAGATATTTAATTTTTAAATTTAATCAGTTAATCACGTTGAACTAGTGTAAAAGGCTCTTAATTAATAACAACAATTTTCTTTTAATTCTTATGAGTAAAGAGTTTCCAATTGTTAGGTTTGTATACGCGTCCATGGAATTAGTAAGTACTAACGTACATCTGGAAGGTGCAACGCGCCGATAACGCGAGCCGAAAGAAATGTCCTAAAGCTTACTGCGTCCCTTTCCAGCAAGGTGACCATATTTACGGACAAATTAATTTTACAAGCCGGTGGGGCAGTAAACGAAACAATATTTACTTATTCAACTGATTGTTTCCAAGATCGATATCTGTGGATCTGTGTGGTCTCCGATAACTAATCCGTTGACAAATTGAGGAAAAGTAGCAGCCATCTTGAACTTATTAGTTATTCAACTGATTGTCTCCAAAATCGATATCTGGGGATCTGTGTTGTCTCCGTCAACTAATCCGTGGACAGGCTGAGAAAAAGTAGCTGCCATCTTGAACTTCTTAATAAGAGCAGGTAGAACGAAATGCAAGCATTAAAAGGTTTCACACAAAATCTAGTATTGAGTTGTCATTCAAGTGGCAATTTTGAATTATAGGAGACCACACAGAATACACAGATCCCCAGATCCACATACAGGTACATTTCTTTGGGCTCGCGTTATCGGTGTAGTGCACCTTCCAGATGTACGTTATTTTATTACTTACTAATTCCGTGGTCACGCCAACATTGACGTATTTGACACTGACTATTTGTTAACTCTAAAGGCCGTTTTAGAATGACCAAGGATATAACATTTAAATACAAAAAAAAATGTTTTTTTTTGCAATATTTAAACATTAAATCTACCACTTAATTTCTATGGATATACCTAGTAATATGCCGAGGTTATCGTAAATAAAAAAAAAACACGGTGTATATCAACTTTATGGAAACCGTATTCTTGCTAGTAAAATATTATTCTATTCTAACATTAATGTATTAAGTTTAAATGACGTAATAAAATACCCTACTAGAAAAATAAATATACCTTATTATTGTTATTATTAATAATTTATTCATGAACTAGCGACCCGCCCTCGCTTCGCTTCGGTTTATGTGAGTTTTCTGTAATACCCGTACGTAAAACAAAGTTTATTATACATGAAAACCTTCCTCTTGAATTATCCTATCTATTAAAAAAAACCGCATCAAAATCCGTTGCGTAGTTTTAAAGATCTAAGCATACATAGGGACAGACAGTGGGAAGCGACTTTGTTTTATAATATGTAGTGAAGACACATTTATGTTTAAATATACCCTTACAGGGTTGTACTTAGAAGTAAGATTCTTTTGTGCAAAATGCAATAAATAAATAAATAAATATGATAGTATAATGCCAAACTGCATAACAGTTTGTTGGCAGTGCATTAATTATTGCTCTCGATACACAGTTGTGTCAAAAACATATAGCTAATTTATATTCATGCCTATACCTATTGAACCTATTGCCTGAAAATTAAATAGTACCTATATTAGCGTTGCAATTGCAAACAAGATTTATATGGTTATCGATATATTTTGAAATATTTCTGGCGGCATTCCTAAGCGGATTGCAGAAAAGTGACATGCGCACCGCAGCTTAAAAAAGGATCACTACATGTCGCTGTAAGAGTAGTCCTTAATCTGCTGAACATAAGGACTTGGTCTTGGCGCCATCTATCGCTGAGTAATTAATTAATTACTCTTCGCTAAATGGCAGCTATGTGAGCTAGTAAGCGCTACCTTAAGTCCAGTAAAGGAACTACATATAAATAAAGCTTAATTTTGTGCTTCGATCAAAATTATGTTACGGCGTTTGTAAGCTGTAACCAATTATTAATACGTACTCATTTATAAAAGTGACGACAGTAGCGGGTCTTGTTCGAATTTGCGCTCAAGTCATTACAAGTCATACATTATCTCCATTGTTTCTGTGATCTGAGGCAATTACAAACGCATTCTTCTATGGGTCTTTTCCTGAGTGTGCTTGAAGAGAACTTTTTTTTTTCTGATACACTATCAGTGTTGTCTCCTTGCCACGGACCAGAATAAGAAAAACAAAAAGTTGATTGACCCAACTATAAAATCAATGTTAATGTATAAAATTAATCAAGTCCCTACTTATTGATTGATGGTCAAACAGTGTTGCCGATTAGAATTTTGTAAATCTGTAGGTTGAGGCTCAAAAATCCGTAGAATTTCGTAGATTGCTATTAAAAAAATCCGTAGTACTGCAGACGTTTTTTAAGCTTTAATAACTGACCTAAACATAAGGTAAAACTTTAACTTCCCGTATTTGCCCAAATATTCGTACGTACACTATACGATTCTATTCAATTCCGTTTCGTTTTGTTACTTTGGCTGCATACATTAGCTTAGCTTATTTTTCGAGTATCTACACTAATATTATAAAGAGGAAAGATTTGATTTTTTGTATGTTTTTGTTTGCATTGAATAGGCACCGAAACTACTGAGCCGATTTGAAAAATTCTTTCACCATTAGAATTCTACATCGTCCCTGGAGTCCTAATACAGCTGCGTTTATCGCGTGACAAAATGTAGATAAAACATCTGTCACTTTTTAAACGAGAGCCCGCAGATGAACATAGGCTATGTTTTATTTTATCTGCGCGGACGGAGTCGCGGGACACAGCTAGTCGAATTATAAATGTACCTATATGTGTTATGTTTATTTGAAGCACTCTCATTTTTTACACTACTTTAAAAAAACTAAGATCTGATCCACTATCAAACGACCTATAATTTGTATTTTAGATATAAAATTCCAATGACGTTCTCGAAAACAGCTCGTACGATTTCGAACGATTCGATATTTGCAGCAAAGGGGTTTACGGGGCCGAAAAATCAATATGTCAAGTTGGCATCTTTAGGAAAATTCGTTTGCAATCCGAGCGATGCTCGGTCTTTCAGGTACCTACTTATATTAATCAAATGATAACCCGCACATTAAGGCGGGTTCGGCACTAAGAATGTCCCGTTTTTTCGTTTTTTGTTAACATCGCGAAGTAGTGTAGTAGTATGTTTTAAACACGAAAGGTAACGCAATGCAAATTTGTTTTATATTACAAGATCCACGGCACAGGCAGAGGTCTGAACATTTAAGTTGTTTTTTTTTTGCAATTGCACCAGCAGCGGCCGCGGCACTGTTTTATTTACTTAAGTACTTACTTATTTATTTATTTAATCTTTGGACCAAAAGTAAGTACATATGGCGGACCTAATGCTTAATGGCGTTCTTAACGAGTCGACCAAATAACTAATCAGAAACTCGCCTAGTGGGTGCGCAGAAAATGATTTGGCCTGAATATACACATTAGTCACGCCAAGACATCTTGTTTTCTTACCTCCCTACGCGTCACGAGGGGATGTTTTTTTTTCTCTCGTCTGCCCTATGCCATAATGATGTGGGTTGTCGATGGATAGATCTTACATAAATATTGCGGGTGTCTGAAACCATTTTTTCGATTAAGGGATCCGTTTGTGCAATATTAAGATTTAAAATCCCCCCTCCCCCCTTACAGCCAAAACTATAAATACTTAATATCTTAAATGAAAGCACATATAACGAACTAGCTTCTGCCCGCGACTCCGTCCGCGTGGAACCCGTTTATATCGTAGCTCCATACAAATTTAGTATGGATTTTAAAGGAAAACTCGATTCGACCAAACGAGAATAAGATCTTATACCTAGATTAAACGCCGAATTTGTATAAAACTTGTTACCCACACCACACATAGTTCCTATTTATTTCAATACTAAATACCATGAATGCAATATATTTAATATTGTTATGGATAAAATACTAAACGCTAATAGGATGCGTACCTACGGATATAGATAATAATATTAATGTACTTACTTACGTATAAAACAACAAATGTTTTGGTTGTTTATAATCAATTAGTTTATTTAACTTGTTAATTTATGGTTTGTTTTTTGTGAATCTCAATTACCTGCTTAAGTTAAATAAAATTGTGATCCGTCGTACCTTGTAGACCTTCTAGTCTCTTTTTGTGAGTTTAATACATTAATGATGGTTCCATGAAACAAAATTAAGTCGCTCATCTTTAACTCTAGAGCATAATTATACTTATTTTACTACATACCTTTTTTGATTTTCGTGTACAATAGGTACGTAGCGCTGAGGTCTTATACACATGGTGTTCCAGACGTAACTTATTACAGTAAACCCACATTATTAACTGTAATCGGCTGTCTATCGCTCTCTTACTCCCTGGCCTAACAAATACACTAACCAATGTCAGTGTGTCAGCGATAGAGCCCCGAGTACTAATACTGTAATTAAGACTGAGATTTTCATCCATGGGAACAAAGAGAGGAAGGTGGGGCGTTATTAACAGTGATCGGAATTAGGTGAGCCAAGAAAACTATTCTTCGTAAGAGGACAAGTTTTTAGAGTTGTTGGTAATTCTGTAACTCTGCCAACCCCACTCTGAGAATGAAGTCGTGAAGGTATGTATGTATGTAGGACATAATATAGAGTGGTTACAACCGGGTAGAAATACTAGATTATGTCACAAAAATGACATATTTACGAGGGGGTACATTGGATCTTGAGTGTAGTAAGGGATTCAAGTGATAACGCCCAAGGTGGAAATAATTTTGCTACCGTGTGACACATGCTGCATTTCGCATCACCTTTGAGGAAAATAAAAGATCATAGTGATGTAACAAATTTAATTAAATACACTTTAAAAGTGCTGAAATTACCAAATTTAACAAGAAAATTTGTGGTACCTATTTTTCAAACCGTCAACCGACAATGTCCTTGAACAGAAAAGTGCTACTTTGATACTTCCTATCAGGGAAAAAAAGTCCCCTATCCGAATAGGTGATATGAAAATTACATTACTTCTTGAAAACCGGGTCTTATTCATAAACGCACAATAACTAGTGTGCTGAAGTATGCTTTGTCCTTATTCGTCATTATGACATAACAAAAATCAATATTGGACCTTATTGTTCTACAAATAGGGTCATAAAGGGATAAAGGATTTTTGGTTCGACAATACGTAATGCATCCAGTATCATCCTTCTTTATGTCATGTCGGCAGATCAGGCCTATACAGAGGTACTAATTTATTTATTTATTTATTATCCAAAGAACATGTCCGACTTACAGCTTGATTATACAAGCGACACGGACGCATATTCGCTTGTTGTTGCTCGTGGTCGGTACATGTGGGTTGTCGTTAATTCTTATATATTCCATCACAATCCTTATCCTGCTAAATGTAAAAAAATTGAAGCTTATGAATTTTAGCCTTGAGTACTAATACTACTTAATCACTATTACAGTTAGATTAATATTTTAATGTAAATGCCAATAATTATCTAAGGTTTTTACATGATGTAATAAATATACACTGGTTGTGCAGTGCACGCATTTGAGTATTATTTGAAGACCCTATCTTCTTTGAACTTGAATTTATTTAATAGTAGGTACATTGTGTATTAAGGGTGGTAAAGAAAGAATTACAAACGAGAGTCTGTCTGCTTTAATGACTCGAGCTTTGTATTTCCTTTACCACCCGTGTAACATACAATGTTTTTCATCACAATTGCGAGGAAATGAAATAAAATCAGACAAAAGCTCATATTTTTTACTTATTAGCGGCAGACTACATCATTGTCTGTGACTTACCACAGATAATGTCAAATGTGTTCGGAGTCTGATTCTAGTGACATATGAGATCAATAGTATTATGCGAGATTTTTAGGAAATAGTATTCAACTAACATTTCATCTCGAATGAAACTTCATATCGAATGGCACAAGAATTGGGGTCCTGACGTATTGTGATAGTTTGAGTCCACGTATAATATTTAAAAAAAAAGCTATTACGCACGTTAGGGCGTAATTAATGGTAAAAAAAGGCCCGCTGGTATTATTTTGGATTTACGGACGATTTTTCTAGCATGTTAGGACACTATTTACGAGCAAGTGTGATGAAAAATACTTTAAAACATATTTTTTTTACAAAGACAAACAAAAACAAACGAAAGAACTTACAAACTTACTTAAAACTACACTAATCTAACAAACCGCTACCAGTGGGCATTGTTCCTTCTCAAAGCGCCTGATCGACGCAACCCGTGACAAAAATGCTGGCCTGTACTTGGCACTTGAATTAAATACAATTAAATATCGATGTTGATCTTAAATCGTTTTTCTTTAACGATGGCGTGTAAAAAAGGTAGCTAGCAATTATTTTTAATGGGAAACTTATAACAAGCTGGTTGATAAGGTTTTTTGTAAATATATTTATTGGTTTTTAACTAATTATTCGGCCAACAGTTGGCTTTAAGTCGGGGCGTTCTGTAGTACTGAATCATGCGGCTAATATTTGGTTTACTTTCTTCAATATGGATTCAACAGGTACAGGTGAGGTCTTTCATAGCTTGTTCATACCGATTGACAATAAATTTAACATTATAAGAACATTGTTAAAGTCGACATACTTAAGTTAAATGTACCATATTACGGGATATACTTAATGTTATTATATTGTAACTAACTCGTTTCATGCATCTTGCAACAAAACTAATGTCACCTAACGTTGAGTGCCGTCCTTTTAAACGTAGTTCGAATTTCAAACCAAAAACTGTATAAATATTAAATCTCTGGATACTCATAAAATGCATAATACCCTGTTACCAATATGTCTAGATCTCAAAATGACTTTGTATCATAGTGCCTAATTGCTGAAACACCAGTTATTTTCTCAACACCGAATGTTTAGAGAAAAAAAGGAAATAAAAACACTAAATTTCGTAACACCTTTATAACACAACGCCTGAAATCCCAAATTACCTAAGTCTCATAACTAGGCATCGGAGTTTTTGTCGCACGGTAAGACTAATAGCAAGCTATGGAGTCGTCATATTTGCCATAAATCTAAACTCTTATTCATATTCATACTCATTTATTTATTTAATTATTTAGGTTTTTTTTTATAATCAAGGATAACAACGTTGACGAGTTTAGAAACGATTATTTAGTGTTATATTTGGAAAATAAATATTACAATAAAAAATAATTACCATTTTTATACTGATTTAATTACGAAAATTTATAAACAAACAAAAGATACATTAAAACACGGCAGAAGTGAATGTTTTAGTCCACACTAGTGGCGAATTACCTATTCGCAGGTGTATAGTTCAAGTTATGAATTTATAATCAAATAGATATTGTTTTTAACTTGACTACGATAAATATACACGACCGACCGCTATAGAGGCATTTTAAGATATATTAAATAAATGAGTATGAATATGAATAAGAGTTTAGATTTATGTCAAATGACGTCACCATAGCTTGCTATAGTCTTACCGTGCGACAAAAACTCCGATGCCTACTCATAACAGTCAACATAACACCTGAAATTTCAACATGTTCTTTTAACATTTCTTCCATGGATGCTTCACTACCCCTTAACAACCAATCACGGTGTTTGTGAATGGAGGATTATCGGCATTTTCAGTGATTATGTATAGACAAACAAATAAAAAATTGTTTAAAAAACAATGACAACTGTGCAAAAATATTAAAAACCGATTTAATTTTGTGAAACACGATTTATGATTACGAATATGAATCTTTTTATGTGTTTTAAGGATGAATTCATTTTATTATGCATGGTATTATGATGGTTAACATAGTTTTCAAGTTTAAACCGGTTAATTAACCTTTTCCACGCCATTGACGGATATATCCGCACCACTGGTTCAACGCCAACGACGGATATTTCCGTCATGGTTGACAGCGCAAATTAAACCTGAGTAGCTATGAGGTAAAGTTGACATTAGGTTTGGTGTTTAGCTGTCATTGGCGTGTGAGCGACGAGTTTGTTTTTGACATAGCGTTGAAAAGGTTAAATATAGGCATCGTTGTGAACCATGTTGACCAAAACCTCGACAAATACCATCGAGCAACACCTTATGATTCACCAGACGTGGCTCCAGCCGACTTCTTTCTTTTTCTTAAACTCAAATTACCACTTCGTAGCACCCGTTTTCTTAGCAAAAGAGAATTCGCGGTGAGAACTGATCGCAAATCCGGAAAAAACTTTTTTTTTCAATGATTGGATTATTCGGTGGCTTGAGTGTATCATTTCTGAAGGAGCATACTTTGAAGGCGATAAAATAAATTTGGAAGAATAACCAACATTTTGTGTATTATTGACCTTTTCCCGGTACTTTCTTGACAGATGAGTATTTTGTTGAGAAATGCGATTTAAAAATTCATGCATATTCCCTATTAACAAAGAGTAGGTACCTATACTTATTTACAATACCAAAGAGTTTTTGTACTTGTGATATGAAGGAGGTTGTATATTTTTGCGTAGATACCTCAGGTCGCGAACTTATCAGCCGCCCTTCGTATATAATACTTACATTATGGGGTTTAATCAGACTTAAGTTAGGTACCATTAGGTGACCTAGGTTGCCTTCAATATCATCATTCATCATCATTTCAGCCCAGATCCACTTACTGCAGGGTAAAGGCCTCTTCATTTTCACGCCATTTTTAGTGGTCTCGTGCTAACGCCATCTATCTTTTCCCAACGGTCTGCCAAATGTCATCAGATCAACGAACTGATGGTCTGCTTACTGATCTGTGACATAATCTCGGCCACCACTCTGTTAGCGCCCTCCACCCCCTGCCATCGTTTCACCTATCCAAGTGCCCCGCCCATATCCACTTCAGTTGCGTTATTCGTTTGCAGACATCCGCAACTTTAGTTCTGCGCCTGATATCAACATTCGGTACGTGATCCATTAGTGAAATTCCCAACATGGCGCATGCCTTCACTATGCCATTAAAAAACATTTTAGGGAAGTAGTTTTAAAAGTGAATAATTATCCTACTGTAATATGGAACATTTATCTTAAACATAAGGTCTACCAGATCTCATGACAAGAGTATAAGAACTATTTTCATCTGACAATGTTGCCTTACGACTGTCAATTAAAATTTCACCGCATGTCAGAGTTTGCTATTTTTACTTAAATATTGCGTTAGTTATCATTATCAGGGAAATGTCCTAAAAGTCCTTAGATCTCAAGCGAAAAATATTGTTAATCATGTGTACTGTAAGTAGGTACAATTTGTGAGGAAGAATTTGTGTCGTGTTCATGAATACAAAATTAACGTTTTAAAAAACCAAAAAAACGTCTTCAAAAACGAAAAGTCACATAAGTTCTTTAAAAATGATGGGTAGGTGTAGGTCAGTCCAACTGAAGTAGGGTTTTGGGTAAAAATATTATGAGTCGCCGACTTCAGTTGGACTGACTTACACCTATAATTTTAAAGAAGTTATTTTTTGCGTTTTTGTAAGCTGTTTTTTGTTTTTTAAAACATTTATTATATTTTATCCTTTTTAGTGGTCATAATAAGGCAGGGATCGTTACCGGTATTCTTACTACCGGTTTTAAATAAGGTATAACCGGTTATAATTCCATTTTGGTATTTATATCACTAAAGCTTCTAATAAGCGGTATAATCAAAACCGATATTCAAATGTAATAGCGGTTTCGACAATTGACAAAATTACCTCTATTTGATACTTTACCAATAAAACCATTACCGGTAATACCTGTCACTGTCCACACAAGCAAGTTTTCTAATTTTGAAGTTTGACAATCACCGATAAGATTACCATATGATCGGTTTGTCCTTTTAATTTTGATCGTGACGTCATTGACGTGTCTTTAATCTATTATTTTATGGTTCTACTTCACAATACATTATAATATACAAGATTTTCATGTGGTTTTTATCGTGAAAATTATATTACCAATTTGTGGATAAACGGAATGCTTTTTTTTCTTTCTTTTTTAGCTCTTATTTTTAGTTTAAAGACAAAATTTAAAAAAAGAGTCCTCCCATAGGTACCCCGCCCACGTACTCCTAAGATCGAAATTTAAGTTTTAGTTCGTATAATACTGTCCCTCATGTTTTTGAAAATCTATTTATTTGTTCAGTACTAGCAGACATTTCAACCAGTGTTAGCCAACAATGCTATTGAGTTACGTTACACCTATTTCTTCTGCTTCAGTCATAATATCTACCTGACACCTTATCTATCAATAGCAACGAATACCGGTATTAAATAGAGGTAAAGAATACTGTAAATAGTGCATAAGTATATTGTATAGTGAAAAAGACAAAAGCGGAATGACAACATTACCTCTAATTCGAATATGGGTATTATTTTTTTAGCGGTAATCTTTTGACAATTTATATACAGGTATTCAATTTAACCGGTTTTACAATCCCTGTAATAAGGTATTATGTAGTTCCACTTCTTAGTTGATATGAAACTTTAACACATTTCAAGCTCACCGCTAGCAGCGCCGCGGGAAAGTTATAGTCGTATTTAAGCAAATTAAAGGTTCTTCGTTACAATTGCTCAACTATCTTAATCGAGATATCTTATCGCCACCCATGAAAATAGGTACCGTTGAGGAGTTCTGGCAGTCATTTGTGGTCTTTATCATCAGTTCCACTTCACCAAAGAAATGATACTTTCTGAATGCAAATGCTGGATTTGTTTTGTTATTAAAAATACTAAAATCGCTATATGTAGGTATGCCTATAATATTTGAGGAGTTCCCTCAATACCTCATGGATCCCTTCAGCAGATTCAGATTTGGTGACAATGGGACCACCTCGAAGGTAAACTCTCTCAAAACAAAAAAACATTTTTTAAATCAGACAACTATGTAAAAAGTTATGCGTGATCATAAATAATATACCGGGTGTACAATCCAAATGGGTCAGTATGGTGAAGTCGGAAACTACGAGAGATAGCGAGATCTGTTCTTAGGAACCATGACGTCGATTTTAGATTTAATAATAATTACATTCAAACTTTTTTATTAACTCTCATACATAACCGGGAATCGAACCTGGTCAATATTTTTGTAACCGCGTTAAGTAAAAAGGACCAAATTTGGCTATGAAATCTTGTGTAAACACAACTGACAGTAAATTAGACTAAAATGCCCACAGTTTTATTAATTTGCAAAAAGTCGTGAATAATATGAATCGATCATCAATTATCTGAAGAGACCACTTTTGCATATCTTATCTGCATCGGTATTATATGCACTCCATAAAAATACGAAATGCAATCTTGCGATCGTTACCCAAAAGAATTAATCTTTGCATTCAACAGAATGGCTACCATTTTGAACATTTACTGAAATAAAATAATTATCTTATTGGTGGGTTTTTCTTTCAATTATTTAAACAAGATTCCATTAGTGTTGTGCTTCTTGCGACTTGCAGAATTTATACACATTGATTTTGACCAGGTTCGATTCCCGGTTATGTATGAGAGTTAATAAAAAAGTTTGAATGTAATTATTATTAAATCTAAAATCGACGTCATGGTTCCTAAGAACAGATCTCGCTATCTCTCATAGTTTCCGACTTCTCCATACTGACCCATTTGGATTGTACACCCGGTATATATACAAGGTGTCGGCTCACTAGTGGTCCAAAGGAAAAAATAGTACATTGTTGCCTAGGCGCGGAAAGTAAGGGTTTTCCTGACGAGGTGGTTAGCTGGCCGAGCAATAGCGAGGCCTGCTAAAATACGAGTCAGGAAACCCTCGTTTCCGCCGAGCCATACATAATGCTTTTCTCAAACATGTGAGGAAATAACACAAATACATTTTTAAAAAGCAATTAGTTTAATTTAATTCATATTAAAAGTTATGTTGGTCATGTTTGGGCAATTTGTAAATAAAAACTTTATAGTTTTTCCAGGAGCCAGTTCAGGTTTTAAGACTACGCCGAGCGTACGCCGGATGTACGTACAGTGGCGCCCTCATTACTTTTATTGGGTTTTCTAATTAACTAAAGAATTTCCTTGGAACCAAACAAAATGTGTTTGTAGCGCAAGTATAAACACAATTTATGGGATACGTAACAAACTTTAATAACAATTCACCTTCAAGTTATTAACTTAACGAAAAAAAGTGGCCACCTTTTCCTGTTAAGCTGACTACTCAAAGGGTAATTGTTATTAAAGTTTGTTACGTATCCCATAAATTGTGTTTATACTTGCGCTACAAACACATTTTGTTTGGTTCCAAGGAAATTCTTTAGTTAATTAGAAAACCCAATAAAAGTAATGAGGGCGCCACTGGACGCTCGGCGTTTGCTCGGCGCAGTCTTAATATAGGCGGCATGGTACCCTATTTCGTCGCTTTCGTCGCTTGGGCTCATTTTTTCGAGTAAGTATTTCGCACAACAATAGTTTCACATTTGGTTTCACATATCGTCGGTGAAACTGCAAAACCGCATAAATAACATTTTTGTTAAGGAGAAAAATGCACCTTTTTAATTATGCAGTAAGGTTTATTTTGCTCTATTATAAATTTGTTACTTACGCGGTTTTGCAGTGTCACCGACGATATGCAGAATGAACGAATGTTACCCACTGTCAATTGTTTTTAAATACTAACCATAGACATGGGAATGCAAATGCAAAAAGAAACGCACGCAATGTGCTAAAAAAGCGAGCAGTTACCTTGGCTGTTTGGAATTTTTGTCTTGGTCCTTTTGATTTTGTATGCAATTGACAGAATTTTTCTAGGCTATGACGCTGGCAGCCTATCTAATAATTTTAGTAACATATTTAGATATCACCAGATGGCATTGACTTCCAGAAAATTGTTAACTTTAAAAATGAGACTTCAAGAAAATTTATTACTTTGAAAAATAATATGTAATCGGCTAAAAGCTATAAATTTACGTATCACATTGTGGTAGCGTTTTATTAATTCAGAGGAACATCTGCCCTGATTAATGGTTGATTCCATGGCGTCATCTAGTGACAGTACCCAATAAGACTTAGCAAGCTTGAAAGCTCACCAGAATTGTATGAGATTGATGGAGTAAATATAAATTTTATTTCATTTATTAAACTTATAAAATATACCCTTATTTTATGTAGATCAGGATGTTTTTGATATAATTAAGATACGTTGAATTTATTAAGGTGTAAAAATCATTCAATCTCCACGATTACTGATTCAAATATTTCGGTCGATGCCTGTGACGCTATCTATGAGTTTATTAAAGTAATAATCAGGGCCCGTAATTTTCATGCCGTTGACGTAAAAATGACGTCACGCTACATACAGTATGATTCCAATTAGTATTTCTACATAATCATTTTGTCAACCTCTTTAGTTGACCGGTATCGATGAAATAATCAGAACATGACGTTTAACTAACTGTGACTATTGTCACTCAAATAAAGAACAGATTGTCAAATTATTAAATAATTCATACGTTGGTCCTTTGATTTTAATAGTGTCTTAGTTATTGTTTACATTTGCTATTGTTACAGGAGTTTTGCAACAAATATCCGTTTTTAATCGTAAACGACAAAAACGATTATTGTACTAATTGCGATCAAAATATAACATCAAAAATCAGCACTGTCACAACAAATTTGCGGACAACTAAACATATTGAAAAAGAAGAAGGAAATTTAACACAAAAGGAGTTTAACCTGTATCTTACGAATTTTATGATAGCATCAGGAGCATAAAATACAAAACAAATAGTTTTATTTACGTTTTATGTATAAAGTAGGTATTTATTTTTCTACGCGTCAATAGATTACTTGACTCAGTTGTACATGATTAAATGATTGACGACTAATGGTTAAAAATTACAATAAAACAATTTGAAATCAACTCTATGTAGCGTGACCTCATTTTTGCGTCAGCGGCATGAAAATTACGGGCCCTGGTAATAATTATACGTTGTTCGAGATGGGAGTCCATGTCCATACTAAGTAAACCCCATGTTTGTTTTTCATCTACTTAGTATGGAAAAACAAACTTTGTGTGATTACACAAGAAGTTGGCATGAAAAAAAAACTGGCATGTAACTTTAAAAACTTTCTAAGTTCATAATGATTCTATCCTTGTATGAAACGACTGAAAATATATTGAAATAATACATCAACATGATGAGTTTTTGTAACATGGACATAAAGAAAATTTCCGAAATTTCCGACTAAAATGATCAGTAAGTACTTATCTCCGAAACTACTAAAAATCGCTGAACATAAGTACATGGGGGTGTTTTTGGTAGCCCTAGACTAGGTATTTAATTTTTTCATTTGGACCACGTGATCCGACGCCTTGTATACAGGGTGTCCAGTAAGTAGCACGAAAAACTTAAGGGGGAGATAGGTGGTCAAGTCACCTACCAAATATATAAAAATCACCTTTGTAAAAATCCCACAGTTTTCGAGATATTCCGATTTAAAAAAATTCAAAGAACAATAAAAAACGTAACTATTATAGTTTTTTATTTTTTTTAATTTAAGTTTGAATTACGTGCTATTTACTTAACTTTAGTCCAGTTTTTAACTCTCCTGGTGAAAAAATTTTACATGATCACAGATTAGCCGTTATGCTTAAAAACATGCTTGTTTAATAGGCATTCAAAAATGGTACCACGTAAAACGAAACCAATTGTAAGAAAAATCCATAAACTTAAACCACAAATAGCAATTTTAACCAAACCACACATGAAATTAATAATACATTGTGCATCAAGTGTAGTAAGAAGGCAATTATTAACGAGAGACACGAGAGTGTTAGAACGGGAACGTAAATGGAAACGATATTTTTTTTGTGACCTCTACCACAGATAATAACTGCGTTTAGTTTCGACCTGGATTCGAGCCAGATTTAGCCAATTTAATAAAAATGTATAATTACTAAAATTAATGATAAATGTTGATATAAACTTGAAATAGGTATAAAAATAATGAAGTTTAATGAAGCGTCTAGGTTTTGTGTAATGTAAGTTAGTCTATAGCAAATTTTTAAAGATGAAATTAGAAACCGATTTAATTTTTGGCTGAAAATTAAACCTCCTTAGTCAGAAATGATGTACGAAAGAGTTGCAAATTTTAAAAAGAAAGTCATTACTCCCTAGGGATGACAAACTCGCCATAATTCCCGCGGGAACAATTTAGGCCATTGTCTTTCTGTATACAGGCATGGAATAACACCATTTACGAGCAAGTGTGATGAAAACTAGAGATGGGCCGACCACGGATTTTGCCGACTAGCCAGTCGGCCGACTAATCGGTTTTCAATTTGCCGATTAATCGGCCGATCGTAGGTTTTTCCTATGTTCGGGTGAACGCGGAAACGTTTGTTTCGCCTACCCCTACCATGCGTTCATGTTTTGACCAGTTTTGATTACGTTTTTTCTGTACCGGCGTGTTGCTCGACCAAAAAAAACGATCAAATCTCTAATTATAGTATTAAAACGAACTACCTACTGCTTTTTATCACTATGTCGAAAATAAAATCACGTGTGTGGATTTTTTTTGACGATGTTATTCATAAGAATATTAAATTCCATAGATTAAAAAATAGTTTAATTTATATTTCCTATAGGCAATAAAGTGCCGAATATTCGGCATTTTTTGCCGACTAGTCGCCGACTAATCACCGACTAGAAATGACGCCGAATAGTCGGCTTTCCCGACTAGTCGTCGACTAGTCGGCCCGTCTCTAATGAAAACCAATATTGTGTTCAAATGTGAAAATAAAACAAAAGACAATCAGAATCGTTTTTAAATTTCGAATTGGTATTTGGAGGCATTTGAAGAGTTTGCCGCCAGCATCTTCCTTTTAATAAAGAGTCTGGCATGTACAGGTTGCAGCCCAAATCTAAACGGTAAGTACTTACCTAGAAAATAGCAAATTAAATAGTTTTGAACTATTAAAAAAAAGCAACATTGAGAATTTTACTTTGTTCGATTTAGTTTTGCATTGCTGCTGAATTTAATTAAAGCTCTGAACTAAATGTATTCTAATACAGCTAGTGCTCAAGTTACGTTTTCAGGTACCTAGTACTGGCTTAAGGTGATTTGTAGTGTACCTACTGTGTTTTCCTCGTATTTTTTTTTCAGTTATGATTTAATGATATAACATGTACCATTTTTGAATGCCAATTAAACAAGCATGTGTTTAAGCTTAATGGCTAATCTGTGATCATGTAAATTTTTTTCATCAGGAGTGTTCAAAACTTGACTAAAGTTAAGTAAAAAGCACGAAATTCAAACTTAAAAAAAACTAAGTATAATAGTTACGTTTCATTGTTTTTTGCATCTGATAAAACAACTACCTATTCAAGATTGTTTTGTATCAATAATAACTAACTGTAAAAAAATAAAAAATCCGAATACCGCAACTCAAAAACTTACTGCGGGTGTAAACAGGGCGTCCAAAGACTATGGGTTTTTAATTCATATAGAGCGTTTATGAATCTAGATATTTTATTTGAAATTTTATCTACGTGCGCTTTCCAGTTCATTTAGGAGTCGATTTCTAGTCCTAACAAGCTACACGATGAAACTGATTCTATTGCATTGTCGTTATGTATTATGTTCGTTTGTATGGGCATTTTTTGACGAGGTATGATTTGGATTATTTTTGTTTTTGACAGGTTTAGTTTTAAATTGTGGTCATTTAGCCAGTCACTTATTTGTGTAAGGGTACATTTTACTTGTTCTTTCAACTCATGAGTATTGCTGCAATCAAAAACTACGGTTATGTCATCTGGATAGAGAATACAATTTCTATTTATTCTTTTTGGCAAGTCGTTTATATAAATGACAAATACCTACCTTGAGGGATTGAACCTTTAGGTGTTTCTTTCCGGGATCTAATTTTCGTAAGGCTATTTTTATTTGTATCGTGATACTCTATGTCTACAAATTGTTAAACCATTTATTAGTGACACCGCGCACTCCTATCCTTTTCAATTTTTCTAAGAGTACTTTGTGGGAAACTCTGTCATAAGCCTTGCTCATGTCCAGTAACATAGCTACAGCATACTTACGATTATTTATTATTTTTTTAGAATATCACACGTGAATTTGTAAATAGCAGATACCTATAGCTGACCGTCCCTTACGAAAACCATATTGATTATCATCATATACATATACCTAGTTTTTCGCAAAATGATTTTAATCTCGTGGCCATTGCTGATTCGAATATTTTGGAGAAAGAGGAAAGTAGTGCTATTGGACGGAATTTATTGGGATCTGTTGTTGCTTTAGTTTTAGGGATGGGTTTTACTATCGAAGTCTTTCTACGCGGACTGAGTTCACCACAGGATACCTAGTTTTATAGAACCAGTGGAAAATCAAGTATCAAGGGTTTTAAATCCTATTACCTACCCCGGAGTTCCAAGCCCTAAATTTTAATTTCCTTTTTAGGGTTCCGTATTTGTCATGAGATTTCGGCAGACCTATTATCGACTTGCTCCAATGTAAATTTAAATCCACGACATAAGAAAAAGAACACATCTTTGTCTTATGTTATCACTTTCACTCGTTTAACCATTTCTCGTGTCGTCGACTGTACTGATTGTATAGTTAGGTATATTTATATTTAACCAACTCTATGCGATGCCCCTGTTATGCGTGTGGTACTAATTGAGTAATATTGATATCTTTTCAGGGTACACTAACTCGACGCTCTCTGTTTGGATGCCAGTACAATAGTCGGAACATTGACCTGATGCTGCAACCGACGTAGTCTGCGGACTATTTGACTCTTCAATACTTTAATTAATGCGTACATATAAATGCCGTGCACATAGGTTAACTTTCAAACTATGACGAAGCCTGGAGCATTAGGCTTTTCTTCCTCAAATTTTGGGGTGAAAATTATCTTATATCGCTATGCAGGATGGACTATGTATCAAATTTCATCCAAATCCATTCAGCCACACATGCGTCACAAAAGGATCAAATGTTTGTGTATATGGGACCAACTGCAATCAGAGCACTGCACAAGTCAGAAATAAGAATCAAAGTCCAACATTCCTACACCGAAGATCCATTCATCAGATCTATAATAATAATAAATAAATATCCGGGGACAGTGTCACACCAATTGAGCTAGTCCCAAACTATGTTCCATATAATAATATGTGTTGTGTATACGAGTACATACAGGGTGTTTGGCAGTCGGGTGTAGGGGTTTTAAGGGATGGTAGTGAGTGGACGGGTCGGAAGGGGCCGCCCTAGGCGTACTTTTTCGAGTCAAATCGGTGAAATACTGGAAAAGGGCCGAATCTTAAGTACCCGAAACCGACGTGCGTGCATGACTCGATGTATGAATGTGGAAGAAGCGAAAGAAATTTGTCAAGATCGTAGCAAGTGGAAAGAAGTGGTCTCTGCCTACCCCTCTGGGAAACAGGCGTGATTTAATGTATGTATGTACCTAGTAAGGGTCATTCTGAACATTTTTGACCACATTTACTATTATGCTAAGTTTCACGGTTTCCGAGATATTGATCATTTTAATAGGATTTTTTGTCATTTTTCCTTATGTCCGTCATACGAAAAACCCCTTAATTCAAGTATTAATTTAAAAAAAAAAACAGTGTTTTCTTGCATGACTTGAATCACTATGAAATAAGGAAGTTTTAAAGCTACATGCCATTTTTTTTTCTTTACAACTTTTTGAGTACTTTTTGTGTTTTTTTTTTAAATTAATACTTGAATTAAGGGGTTTTTCGTATCACGGACATAAGGAAAAATGACAAAAAATCCTATTAAAATGATCAATATCTCGGAAACCGTGAAACTTAGCATAATAGTAAATGTGGTCAAAAATGTTCAGAATGACCCTTACTATCATCCCTTAAAACCCCTACACCCGACTGCCAAACACCCTGTATAACTATGTTCTAGGCTTGTTCTATGGGTACTAGGCAACGAGATAATTACTTATATAGAGAAATATATACTTAAATACATAGAAAACATCCATGACTCAGGAACAAAATTATTTGCCCTCATCACACAAATATCTGCCCTTACTGGGATTCGAACCCAGGACGACTAGCTTCGTTGGCAGGGTCACTACCCACTAGGCCAGCGCATCGTCAAATCATCTGTCAATCGTCATCTGTGATGAAAAAATTTTTTTCTAACTAGATCCATTACGCGGATCCATTATCTAATGAGATAAGTATTATTTGTCACCTCGTACATCTTTCTACGTAGTTGCAAGAGATGGATCTACGGAGAATATTTTTCTCAGAAAATCTTACATGTTGTCATGGATCTAATGAGAAGTAAATAATATACCTATAGTCAAGGTCACCAATATAAATACAAGTGTCAAATATATGTATACATACAAATACAAACCGATATTTTTATAATTTTCCACTTTTAAAATGGTTAGTCTGGTCAGATTTCATTCAATTTTAGAACACCATTCCAGGTATGGTTAATTCAAAATATAGTTATTTTAAGTACCCGAAACCGACGTGCGTGCATGACTCGATGTATGAATGTGGAAGAAGCGAAAGAAATTTGTCAAGATCGTAGCAAGTGGAAAGAAGTGGTCTCTGCCTACCCCTCTGGGAAACAGGCGTGATTTAATGTATGTATGTATGTATAGTTATTTTAGAAAGTAATAGGATTATTGAGAAATTGACATTTTACAAGACGGGTAAGATGTAAGTATTGTTAGAAGTGTATATTTTGTGTGGTGAACATTTTGCGTGGCGGACATTTTGTGACATTAGACATTTCTAATTAGTAATTTGTGGACTGAGTACCAATTTCACCAAACAATGTTGTTAGTCAATGTTAATCGACTGTTCATACATTTTGACAGCTGTTAACGTCTTAATCGTCTACTGGTTAATACCGTTTGGTTAAATTGGTACAAAACCTCCGAAAAGTTTTCTGCAAAAAATTACGCAAAAGACTTTTTTTGTAAAGAAATATTTATTAAAGAAGCTTATTTAGTTTAAGTACATTAAAGACAAACTGATAACATGCCCGTTACCTGCTAGTCTCGAATTTATCTCAATTTTTCCATAAAATCCCCAATACTAAAATCTCCATTGGTCAGTTCCATTTGAGCAATCAAGATTCGGTCACATTCTCTCTGACCTGGTTTGCGTCGTTTTGGTACCGAACTTTTTTTAAATTATTGAAGTCGATGACATCGAAAAGTACTGAGTTTCGCTTCTTGGGTTAATACAATGTAAAACCTGCACTAACTGAGCTTCATTTTTAATAATATTTACTTTAAGGCTGTGGTGCCAGCCCTCGCAGCTATTATTGGTTCTGTGTTGTTGACTATACATGCACCACATACATGTTTACGGTAAAAAACATTTTTCATCCCATAAGATAATGATAAGTATCTCTGTAATATGACAAACAGCAGTGACAAGTACCGGTATTTATTATCATTATTAATGCTACAAGTGGCCAATTCAACATTCTATCTAAAGAGAGTTAACCACGTAGTTTATGAGACGAGTAGATCTAGCGGGAATATGTTCTCAGTGGATCCATTATCGGTAGCATCAATGGATCTAGTGGGAATAAAGACTCACCAGATCCATTCTGGCTCTGAGCAAATTGATCTAGCGGGAATATGTTCTCAGTGGATCCCCTATCGGTACCATCAATGGATCTATAGGGAATAAAGACTCACCAGATCCATTCTGGCTCTGAGCAAATTGATCTAGCGGGAATATGTTCTCAGTGGATCCCCTATCGGTACCATCAATGGATCTATAGGGAATAAAGACTCACCAGATCCATTCTGGCTCTGAGCAAATTGATCTAGCGGGAATATGTTCTCAGTGGATCCCCTATCGGTACCATCAATGGATCTATAGGGAATAAAGACTCACCAGATCCATACTGGCCCTGAGCAAATGGATCAAGCGGGAATATGTTCTCAGTGGATCCACTATCAGTAGCATACATGGATGTAGTGAGAATAAAGTGTCACCAGATCCAGTATGGATCTGAAAAAAATGGATCTAGCGAGAATAATGATGTCATTAGATACATGGACAAATGAATAAATGGACCCATTGAGAAAGTATTTTCCCTAGATCTATTCCAGAGATGGGCAATGTATCTACTGAGAAAAATATTCTGCTTAGATCCATTTCCTGCAACTGCGTAGGAAGATGTGTAAGGTGACAAATATTATCTCATTAGATACATCATAGATCTGATTAATGGATCAAGAAAATGATCGAATTCCTACTAAGGGTTGAAAGCATAAATCTATGCTTCTATACTCAATACTAATATTATAAAGAGGTAAAGTTTATGACGTTGCAGGGGGTCATTTCTGGATCTACTGAACCGATTTTGAAAGATCTTTTACTAATAGAAAGCCACGTTATTTGTATGTCAGGCTACATAATAACCCATGGACAAGGACTAACCCAAGGAGGAAAGATTTGTATTTGTAAAAGACCGATTTCAAAACTTCTTTCACCATTAGAATGCTACATTATCCCTAATTAACATACTCGTAGGTTGTGTTTTATTTTTCTGCCCGGACGGAGTCGCTGCAACAGCTATGTATGATAAAAAACAAGTATTTTTTTATTTATGACCGTGAAATACTGCGTTTAAAACTACTTAGTTACCATACAAATTATTTTTAATTAACGGCAAGGTGCCATTATTCTCAGGTACTATTTTTTAATAAAAGAAAAATAGTTTGAGAGTCATGACAAAAATATTTGGTATTTTTTAATGTTTTCGTTTTGTTATGATAATTTCCAGTTTTTCAATCCATATGACTACAGTAAAGTTCAATCGGAGTCATATGCCAATTATGGAAGGTGAAGATCTTCCGTGTTGCAGAGCTCAGGTGGTCGGGGGCACTTCAACAACGAGACGGCGCACGAATTCACCACGCCCGCCGACGAGCTTGGGCCAGTTTTGCCCGATGATAACTACCCGGCTGCTACCATTATAGCTGGGCTGATGCCAGACAACCTTGGAGAAATGTTTAATTTTCTCGACGGGGATAGCTTCGGAATAGGTTGGTTTAAAAATTTACCTATTTAATAATATACAAGGCAGGGTGTAACAAGACGAGTGGATCAAACGAAGCAGGGCAATAGAGGACGTCAAGATTTATCCATTTTACCCCCATGAGGGTGGTTCTACTCGTACTTGCAAGGCAAGTTTCAGCGGCTCACCTTATTTTGTATAGTTTTTGCAGGCAATTTATATTGATTTACGATCGAAAATGTATACTTAGTCAGGGTAAAAACAGTTTCGTCACTTTTGGACCTTAACGGCGTTGAAATAGAGTCAACTAAATAGTTAGAATAGTTTCTTTGACACTAAAAATTTGCTCATTCTTAAATATACATCTTTCAATAATTGTACTTTAATGTGCCAAATTCTCAGCCTCCTAGCATGTCTCTCTGACAAAATGAAAGCTAAAAGGCTGCATCGTAACAGAATATAAATAGAAATGTATATTATAGTATTATATAGTTTCAATTTGTTTGTCTAATTTTACCTTAAATGAGAAACTCATTTTTATAAAAGTGCGTCATATTTGGTCCCACGGTTTTTACCTCCGTCCTGCTACCTACATAAAAACAAGTCAAAATCCGTTTCCGAACAGCTATTGCCATAACCATAAACAAAGCGAAACGACAAACACTAAAAGGTTAGAAGCACATTTTTTTTCCCATGGGTAACTGTTTGCCGCACGCTCACGAGTAGGTATCCATCCAGCCCACAAAATCTTCATGTTATAGCGAAAGATGGAAAAACACAAAATATTGTACACCAATTATTTTTATATTAATTTGCTTACCTGCGATAAACAAGTTCCACGCGGACAAAGTCGCGGGCAAAAGCTATATATAGATAAAAATATAAAAATTAAAAATGTGTATGTATATAGGTATATAAATACTAAAACATCTATCCCGTTAAGGTGCGATAGGTAGGTAGTCTCCAAAATTATCGAACTTTCGCAAGAATGATCGTACCGATTGATTGTTCAAACTGAGTAAGTGCTCAAGTCTATCGGAACCTTTATGTTACTGCTACAAAAATAATTAATTCTTTTCAGGACCGATGCATGAATTTGTTTACGGCTGGCAAGCTATTGTGAATACCATGAGTATGAAAAATAACGTCGAAGTGCGCAAACGAGCGGGGTTACAGCGCTTCGCACTGGCCGGTATAAACGGCATCACCCTTATTGCCCACATCGGCGTGACCGAGATCATGATCAACGGGACCAGGAGCTACTGCTTCGGCGGTGTGTCGCGTCCGCCGGGCCGGAGGAGCGTCATCTGCAAGGTAGGGGTATACGCACCTAATAGCACAGCGGGAAGTACGTCTCTCAACTCAAGCGGAGAGGTCTTTCAATATCTAACTAAATAGTTCGTGGTTGCCGATACCGGAAAATACGCAACATAGCATACAAAGGGCCGGAACGAGTTGAGGCCCCCTAGAGGTCCTTATAATAATGGCCCTTTCGCCGAGGCGGACATAGAGCTTTTCACAACAACTGCGAGGAAACAAAAAGCAAATATGGTTTGACCTACACAATTAATTAGAGACTAAACACTCCATAACGTCACAAAGCTCTAGAGACTAATAGTTTGTTGAAACGTACGTCAGTAGGTACCATTTCATAGGCTGCAAATGACATGCCAGATTTTGCAATTTTGTGAACTTGTCGTGGTAACAAAATGTTTGTATAACTATGTCATATCACAAGAAGTGGACATGTTTGCAATCCACTTTTTTCTTTTAAATGTCTAAAATTACATGATGTGAATGAATGTATTTTTAAAGTAATTGGGTGAATTGCAATAGTACATTATTGCCTAGGCAGTGAAGCAGGCAATTGCGGGCCGAGGATTGGTTTAAGCGGACGAGCTTGCGAGTCCGTTTTAAAATACGAAGCCCGCAATTGCCGTACCTGCCGAGGCATATATAGTGCTTTTCTCAAAAATCTTCATCGCTTGAACTCATTTTAATTGCAAACAAACAAGCTTCACATAACAAAAAACTATTTTTTTTTTCCTTGTTTAATGGCTTATTGCTACGAGGCACTTTGCCAATGTCAAGTGGTTCGAGTTATTTGACGTAGGAAACTGTAGAGCGCTATGTTTTTCCCCCCAAAGGAAAAGGAAGGGATAATCTGAGGGAGTTAGTTTTGTTAAAATACATATATATATGAACATACCATATTATATACCATAAACTGTCAAGTAAAATGCTAAATATTATGGAAGAAAAAAATTACAATTTAATATTATTTTTATCTAGAAACTCTGCCAAAGCTTTCGTAGCATTAGGGTCAGAATTAACTAAAAGTGTTTTGGCATTGGTTGGAAGGAGAACTTTTAGTTTAATCAGATGATCATAGAGACAAAATCTGTTTAACGGGCAATCAAAAAATATATGATCAATTGAACCAATCTCATAACCGCATTGGCATTCTGCACTATCTTTAACCTTTATTTTGAATAGAAATTCTGGAGAACACACGTGACCAAGTCTAAGACGAATAAGAGAACTGGTTACCTTTTTTTTAAATTTAAATTTGTAAAACCAAGGTCTGGGTAATATATTTCTTTGGATTTGATAGTAATGTAGTTTATTATCAGCTACCCATAAGCTCGACCATGTTTCAAATAACTTAAACGAGGAGATTGCATCCAGATCCTTACTAAAACATTGATATATGGAGCGATTACCATTTATACATGCATCTCGAGCAGCTTTGTCAGCAGCTTCATTTCCATGTATACCTTTATGACTTGGGATCCAAGACAACACAACTTCGAATTGTAATAAGTGGCAAGAAAACAGAGCCTCTTTAATGAGACATATTAAAGGTGATTTAGCGCAGTTAACAAAAAACTATTACTCTTTACCGCCTTTATGTTTATGACAAGGAGAAACGCAAGCTTTTTTTTAATACTACTCAAGCTATTCGAGACACAGATAAAAAAGTTAATTTCCGAACAAAATTTGGATGTATAAGACTTGTGCCCTCATTTTATTAAGGCCGTTTTCACTTTTTAAAAAGTTAGATACTAGATAGTAATGAAATTTGTATGCAACATTGCGTGCTTGTGTAGCGAGCACGCAATGTTTTTTTTTTTTATTTGAGATCTGTCAGTAAACTATGTACTTCGCATCCCAATATATAGATAGTAATGTCAACTTTTCCTGTCATTTTTGAGAAAAAATATTGTACATAGTTAAGGACTTAATTGAGACAACGTTAACTTTCTTGCATTGTTTTTCCTTTGTGTAACGAAAGTTATCCATATGATTGTATGACTAATATTCGTTACACAAAGGAAAAAGTTAAGGATTGTTAAGGATTTTCTAATTGAGCCCTTAACTATGTACAATATTTTTGCAATTCATCCAATTACCAGTATCCCCTCTACTACAGAGAATATTTGTTAATTTTTTACCTTATTTTAAAAATTGTAGATCCCTATTCTGGTGGCAATCTAAATGAATTTTCGTTCGAGATAAAAATGATATTTTATATAAAATGATATCTTTTGCCATTATGTCTCTCGATTTGAGGATTGGGAGCAATTGATTTTAATTGGTCCTTGTCCTTGGTGTACGAGTACAGTCAAAGAGTTAAGTCACAAATTAACGTTCGTGACCGTACACCAATAAGCAAACAAGCCGCCGAAAACATTCCTGGCCTGTATTTAAGAGAGGCGTTGTGACCCCGAGCCAGACTATATTATAGAATATTTATTTCTAAGCAGTGTTGTGAAATTAACATTAGGCTAAGAATAGAGCATCTATTAGAGCTGATTAAGAGGTACCTAAAGTATCCTGAAGTGAAATTCAATGTCCAGTTAAATAATAATATACAGTGGTGGCAACATAATTAGGGACGCTTGCGTTTTTTCCATACAATTGCCTACAAATATGACTTTTCAAAAGTTCTTAACCAATTTTATTTTTATTTAGTTACCGTAATACTACACAACTATGGTCCTGACTTACAACAATAGTCCAATTTTACTTATCACATTATTCTAAAAATATGATACCTACGAGTAGCTTTAGCTATCGCTAGAGTTTAGAGCAATCGATTTTAGGCCAAACAGTACATATATGACCAATCAATAAGAGCAGTAAGGTATCTTAATTTTTTATTTAGGACCATAGTTGTGTGGTTTTACGGTACACATATCGTTAACTAATAAATAAACTAGGGTTTAAATGTATGTTAAGTATAATTTATCGCTGTTGGAAACGAGTCTTTCATTTTATAAGTACTGGTAAAAATATTTTTTCTCAATCATGCAACGAAATGTTGGCGTTATGTTAGTTAATTTTGGGTTCAAACTGTCACGTTCCGGGCGGAACAACTCGAGAGAACTGTAAAGGAATTTTATACAAAAATTGAAGGCCTAGGATGGGAAGTATATTTTTTAATTTTAATGTAAACATGGCGGCTGTGTTTACAGGCAGAATAGCTATAGTACATTACTGCAAAGACCAGTAAGTGAGCCTTCCTGGACGAGTAGGAGTTAAAAGGCCGAACCGCCAGGTGAGGCCTTTTATAGATACGAGTCCAGGATGGCTCTTAATGGGCGAAGCATGTAGGTATAGTGCTTTTCTCAAAAATAAAACAAGTAAGTAGATTGTATTTAAAAAATAGTACTTACATTCCTACAAGTCTACAAAAAAACACCGAACGATTGAACTTATTTTACCTGGCAGCATATCTGGGTTTTACATACTGGCAACACTGACCTCGTTTCTTTATTTTTTTTAAAAGACCTTGTTGTAGTATCAATTTGCCTACCTCTGTAGAGCGGAATGTTCAGTTTTTCATATCAATTAAAAATGTAATATAAATATGAAACTTTAAACTACACCGTGTTTTTTTTTATTTACGATAACTTTAAGGGAACGTTCTTTAGGTCAAATAAAGTTAATTTCCCAAAGACAGACAAATGATAACTCTTACGGTTTTAAAGATATTTAATTTTAAAATTTAATCAGTTAATCACGTTGAACTAGTATAAAAGGCTCTTAATTGATAACAACTATTTTCTTTTAATTCTTATGAGTAAAGAGTTTCCAATTGTTAGGTTTGTATACGCGTCCATGGAATTAGTAAGTACGTACATCTGGAAGGTGCACTACACCGATAACGCGAGCCGAAAGAAATGTACTAAAGCTTACTGCGTCCCTTTCTAAAGGTGACCATATTTGAATTGCAATTTACGGACAAATTAATTTTACAAGCCGGTGGGGCAGTAAACGAAACAATATTTACTTATTCAACTGATCGTTTTCAAAATCGATATCTGTGGATCTGTAGATCCGTAGACAAATTGAGGAAAAGTAGCCGCCACCTTGAACTTTTTAGTTATTCAACTGATTGTCTCCAAAATCGATATCTGGGCATCTGTGTGGTCTCTGTCAACGAATCCGTGGATAGACTGAGAAAAAGTAGCTGCCGTCTTGAACTTCTTAATAAGAGCAAGTAGAACAAAATACAAGCATTGAAAGCTTTCAAACAAAATATAGTATTAAGTTGTCATTCAAGTGTCAATTTCGTATTATAGGAGACCACACAGAATACACAGATCCCCAGATCCACATACAGGTACATTTCTTTCGGCTCACGTTATCGGTGGAATGCACCTTCCAGATGTACGTTATTACTTACTAATTCCATGGTCATGCCAACACTGACATTTGACACTCACTATTAGTTAACTCTAAAGGCCCTTTTAGAATGATCAAAGATATAACATTCAATTACTTTGTTCTAAACAGAGTTTTTATTTTTTGCAATATTTAAAAATCTAATCTACCAATTAGTTTCTATGGATATACCTAGTAATATGCCGAAGTTATCGTAAATCAAAAAAAACACGGTGTATAAAGCGTTTTTTTATTGAATGGTTGTTTTTGTGAAAATCCTTATTGAGAAAATATACTGGTCTGAATTAATTTTTATTGCATGTGGCTTTACGAGGGTGAATCAAAAAGTCCTTAGAACTGGCTGTTTATAAAAAGTTTTTAAATGAAGTTTTATTTTTATTTTGAACTGTCATTATAACGTAATATTTGACAGTTGGTTTCGTTCGAATTGTTCCCGCCGTTACATGGTAAATTAATATTTTGCGAAATAAGTCGACTAAAAACGTCCCATTATGGAAAAAAATGAGTTACTCGTACGTGCCGTGATAAAGTACTTGTGTATGAAAAAAATGACTACCAAGGATTTTTTTTTGGATATTCAGCAAACCGTAGGCACTAGTGCTGTACCCTATTCCACCGTCGCTTTCTGGGTTGCCGAGTTTAAAAGAGGCAGATCTAGCTGCGAAGACGACCCCCGCTCCGGCCGGCCATCTACCTCAGTTAACGCAAAAACCGTTGAAAAAATTGAGAAAATGGTTTTGGACGACCGGCGACTAACAATTAAATACATAGCAGAGACTCTAAAGATTTCGTTTGGTAGCGTACATTCAATACTAACCGATGTTTTGGGTTTTAAAGTGTCAGCAAGATGGGTTCCGCGAATGTTACCGCAGGCTAACAAAGACTTGCGTTTAGAAGTTTCGAAGCGGAATCTAAAGAAAATCTTGCATGACCCGGACACTTTTTATCGTCGTTTCGTAACAATGGACGAAATATGGGTTCACCATTTTGACCCTGAAACAAAAAAGCAAAGCATGTCCTGGAAACGGCCATCTTTCCCTCCAATAAAGCAATTTAGAGTATTTCCGACAGCAGGTAAAGTTATGGCCTCAGTTTTCTGGGATGCAGAAGGAATCCTTTTTATTGATTATCTGCCCAAAGGAAAAACTATTACAGGTGCCTATTACACCGATTTGATACCAAAAGTGCATCAAGCAATCAAAGAAAAACGTCGAGGAAAATTGTGCGGGAGTGCTTTTTCACCATGATAATGCTCCGGCTCATCGATCACAAATGGCTCTCACTGCAATCCGCCAAGCTGGTTTTGAGATCTTTGATCATCCGCCCTACTCGCCAGACTTAGCTCCTAGTGATTTCCACTTGTTTCCGAAACTAAAGGAGCACATTCGTGGAACTAAATTTGACGACAACAACGCGGTCATGGGTGCCGTAGAGGAGATTTTTGAGGCTCAAGAAAAATCGTTTTTTTATGATGGATTAAAAAAACTTGAAAAACGGTATAATAAATAAAGAACAAGAAGGAAATTATGTTGAAAAGTAAAAAAAAAAGAAATTAAGTATATTCGTTTGTTTTTGACCCTATTTCTAAGGACTTTTTGATTCACCCTCGTATCTTGCTACTTCTTTAGTCTTTTCAAAGGCTGTCACAGGTCTGTACAGATAGTTCCAAATTCAAATAATATGGTATGTTATGGATTTTCCATACTTACTTACTGGACACTTATTGGTTTCCTAACTCAAAATCACTCTACTTACTGGACACTTTTGAGAGTGCTCCAGGAACTTTAACCTACTGGCTCCTATTTGATGATGTTATGACAAGATTACATAGCATTTTTGAGAAAAAGTTATAACGTCAAATACTAGGAGTGCATAAACATTCGGGAGACATCCGCGCTGTGTCGTGTGCGCCCTCCGCCCGCCCGCCGGTTGCCCAAGTTGCGCTATGCGTGATATGCCTCCTAATTACCGCAGCGCTCCTGGTACTTTATCTTAACATGCAATTATCTCCCCTCTTTTCTTCCCTAGGGTGGACATTATCAATTTACTTTTTGAGTGATGTATTTTTTTATTTCATTGCATGTTTGAGAAAACCGCTATACATACCTCACCGTGTAAAGGGGTTGCCAGCCTCGTAACTATCCGGTCTCGCTTCGCTTGGACGTCTATATCACTCGGCCGGCAACCCCCTACTTCCCGGCCTCTGTAGTAATGTACTATTTTGAATGATAGTTGATTGGTCAAGAAAATTGATCCTAGCTTAATCCCCTTTCTAAAAGATAGTGGTTCCTAGAAATATTCTAAATTTTTCGGATCTTTTCTGATTACGTAACTACATTACTCTTGAACACGTGGTCAGACTATGCTTGCCTAACGGGATCTTATGCTAAGAACACATGGCTTTGTCGACTCGGCCGATGTGTCGTTTGACTTGAAAGCTGCCATGTTGGGAACAAGACCCATTGTTTTTGTGTTTCAGGGCGCTATGTACCAAGAGGGAAGGTTTACGTGCCGAGTGCCGTATCTCCGCTTCCCAACAATAACGGGATACTTTTATTGTATCGACAAGTATGCTGCGGTAAACACTCTTGACGGCACTTACAAAAGTCAGTACTTTGATATTTAAAATCGGGGGTATCGTCTTGGGTCGTCCCATTCGTTTTTTTTCAAGTTCTTAATTCGTCTCATTCTGCTTTTGTCATCCATTCTTCATTCGTCACTTTCGTTGGTAGTCTTTGTCGTCTATGGTTATATTTGTAGTTTGTCTTTTTCTTATTCAGGCTCATTCCGGTATTCGTCATCATCTTCTTTGGACATGTTCGATGTTAGTCTATCTCTTTTCTAGTCTCATTCGCTATTCGTCCTATCATCTTCTTTGGTCTTATTCTAAGTTCGTATTTTAAAAAAAAGTGACGAGTAACGAATGAGACTAAAACGTAAAGAGACTAACACCGAACATGTCAAAAGAAGAAGTGACGAACATCGAATGAACCTGAATAAGATCAAGACAAAAAAACAATTAAATTTTCTTTCAAAAGTCCATTCATGCCATATGCCCGTTGTTGTAACGGGTTGGCTTAAAGTAATGAGATAATTTTTTTCTCATTTATTTTTATTAAATTACTTGTTTAGGTTATATAGCTTTTTATCATATACAAATAAACTAAAACCAGCATGATAATCAATCATTATAATATAGAAAACCTCGCCCATTTAAAAATATTCGCAGCTTTCTTCTTACCGTTTTCATCATACGTTGAACAACATCTTTTTTTATATTTTTCAGTTAATTCTTTGCTTTTATACCCGGCGCTTCAACTGTGTATGTGATTTCGCTTCCTGCCCGTCACTGTAAACTAGTCGGATTTGTTAGATGACTTTCCCAAACGCATTTTTTCTTTGAAGCAAATTTTCCTTTCGCGTTTTTTCCCGAACGCGGTAATTACCAGAAGCCTTTTCCCTGGCACCATATTTTCACAGTCGTATTTCTCCCCTTGCGATTTTCATCCAGTCGCTTCTTTTCCTGGTACCATATTTTCACTGTCGTTTTTTTCTAATTCCAAAAATCTAATTTGACACAGTCGACGGAGCTCCGCTATGGCGGAGCTCCTATTTCTGGGTTATTTGGCCCTCCGGGCCTGCTGCAAAACTAACATAACCTAAACCTACCTACATTACGATGTAATTAATTTTGGGAATAAGTGCGACTGGGATAAAATCGAACGGGAACAAATGCGACTGGGTAAAAAGACGAACGACAATAAAAGCGACGGTAATAAAACCGAACAGGAAAAAATAACATTGGGTCAAATTAAGAATGGGAAAAAATGCGAAAAGAAATATCGCTTCACGGAAATAATGATTTTGTGAAAATTATGTAACAAACCACTAGTCGACTGAGAATTACCAAAAAATCCTCCATTGGACGCGCTACACCGACGTTCGGACGGTTTGAATCCTTCGATACGAAACGAATACGTCACGCTTTTTTAGTCAATTCTGGGTGCTCCCTGCATAGTGATATTTTCTTCGCAACTTCTTGCACTTCTTGGAATTTCTTCAAGCTGTTTGTCGGAATATTTGGGTGTTTTTTGACGCTTTAAGTGTAGAACATTGTATTTCTTTAAAATATTCCTTACTCACCAACGGGAAACAGCATATTTTACAGCTAACTTATCTGGGACTCATCCTCTTTGTTTTGTGCAAACTTTGCCATTTGCCTCCGGTTTCAACGATTAAGAATGGGTGATCTTCCCGTTTTTGGTAAATCTTTAGTCCTAATACCAAATTCCCACTGCTGGATCAAACATTAAATTATTATTATTGTTTTTTATTGTTTATTTATTAACCAAAAATTACATATTTTTCTTAAAAAATAGTCTGCAAAACTGTCACAAAAGTTTGACTGCAGATTGTAGATGGAGATACATTTCAGCTTTGAAGTGAGAGACCACTTCAGATTTTTCACGTCGTCCAAGTAGGCGATAGACATGTTCACGTAATGACTTCCTTGTGGACCTTTTTGTATTAACACAGCTAATCATTATTTGCCTTTTTGACAATAATTGACATATTTTCTATTTATTATAGCTGTCAAAATCCTTTTTAGGGTTCCGTAGTCAAACTAGGAACCCTTATAGTTTCGCCATGTCCGTCCGCCCGTCCGTCCGTCCCCCCCCAGTCTAGCTCAGAGACTCATAGTACTAGTCACGCCAACAAAGTGGTAAAATAAAATTTTGAAAAATATTTCTTTTTAATGCACCAGCCTCCCCTACACGTAACGTGGGGATGCCTTTTTTTTTTCTTGCCTACCCCATAGTGTGGGGTGTCGTTGGATAGGTCTTTCAAAAATATTGCGGGTTTATGAAAACAATTTTTCGATTAAGGGATCCGTTTATGAAATATTAAGCTTTAAAGCGCTATTTTTTGTTAGAGTCAAGTGTCCCCCCCCCCTACAGCCAAAACTACAAATACTAAAAATCTGAAAAATATCTTCAACGAAAGCGCATATAACGAATTTTAAAGGAAAACTATCACGGCTAAGTAGACATGATTAGTTCCTGAGATACAGGCGACTAAAGTGTTTATACCTTTCAAAATCGCCTATGATAACTTTGATAGAAAAATTGTTAACGGGGGGGGGCCTGCACGCGCGGGGGGAGTCGAACTGTGCAAGTAACAAATCGAGCGACAGCCGCGCTCATAAGCGCGAGCGCCTAGATGCTGTTCGGACGTGCCCCGAAATGCTACCTACAAGTTTGCGATTTGCGATCTGAAAGTTTACAAATAATCGATTAGATTATTGATTTGAGTCGAGTATCGTTTAGAAAACTTAAAATTCTATTTACTGGCCCTTGTTTTTTTTTTCAATTTCTATTATAATTACTTTATAAAAGATTAAACTTTTATTGTAATTTAAAGTCGGTTTGAAGCAGTTTAGATACCTAACTACCTACATAGGTAGGTATACTGATCTCACACTTAAAAGCTAGGCTCATGTTTGAGATATTATATACGAATTTATAAGAAAAAGAATCATTACTTAGGGTCTGTTGTTTGATCAGTAGTTAAACTAACTAATTGTTAATTTTCTTTTTAAAGGAATTGAAAATTTGACACATTTCCTTGAGATTACTTCAAATTTTCGATTCCTTTTTCAAATTTTAACAATTAGTTAGTTTAACTACTGATCAAACAACAGGCCCTTAGTAGACTTAATTAGTTCCTGAGATACAGGCGACTAACGGGTTTATACCTACTAAAAATCATCTAGGACAGCGCCAAATAACTTTAAATAGAAAATTGGTTCATACATGTTGATTTTTGAGATAGTTTTTAGTGTTTGTCGTTACGGCTTCGGAACCCTACACTGAGCATGGTCCGACATGCTCTTGCCCGGTTTTATTGTATTATTTTTTTGCCTGCTATTGTCAATTGAATACCTTCTCATTACTTTAAGCCAACCCGTTATAATCTATTATAGCTATTATAAATAAATAGGTAGATATAGTATAGAAATTGTTCAGAAAACAAATTGTAACGCTGAATGAAAATTTTGCTTACAACATTGCTGTAAAACTCTAACAAGTAAGTTTGAGTTAAGGATTGAACGGTAAAAAGAGCAAAAAATACTGAATAATTTACAGTTTTTCAGGTCCAAATAACATACTTACCAAAAATTCACTTTATATCGCGTAATGCGTTTTTATTGTTAGAAAGAATGCAATCGGCCTAATACCTACCCTGAAACAGTCCAATTTTTCTCATGAGCTTTTTAACTTATTAAGTCGGGTACCCGCCATTTGTACAGGTTGAGGTCCAAGTTTCCGACCATGAGGTGCAGCCGTTGGCTCGGAAAATACGTAAAAATAAACTAATACCAAATTGTAGCGCAAATAGTCTTGCATCTTAGCCTAATCGGCAATATGTGGTTACAGAATTATTAACAACAACACCAAGAGTTGTTGGTAAATCTGTAGCTCTGCCTGCCCCACTCTGGGAACGAAGGTGTAAGCTTATGTACTTTGCTCTAAAACTCAAACTTTAGGATTTATTTAATAAAAACTAAGAAACTTCAGTTTCATTAGTTTTATAAACAGGGCAGAGCCCGCGGCAGCACGTTGAGGTGGAAAGGATTATATTTTTAATAAAGGCCTCTACCTGGGAAGATGTACAATAACCGCGGATACCCGGTCATTCGCAAGGCAAGTACCTAACTAGGTACGGAACCCTCAATAAGCGAGTCCGACTCGTACTTGACTAGTTTTCTAAATACTGCTGAAAAACACAGCTTAAAGTAAGTAAGTAGGTAGGTATGCATAGGGTGTCATAAAGATATCAGCAATACAGTAGAGATTTTAATCTGAATGAATTTTTAGAGACATACTGCGCTCGTGGTGAAAAAATACCGAAGTTCCATTACGATTATATTTGTGAACGCAGAGACATCAAGATTAAGAGAGTGAACTTGACTGACCCCAACGAGAGGTTCAACATAAGGAATCCCGTCGTGCGACGAGCGGAGTATTACAGGGCAGCTTATGATATACTGAAAGCTTGTCCGGATTGGTAAATGGGTCGAACATTAATTGCACGAATAGTTAGCACAACGTAGTATTTGCTTGAATTTAAAGATATTGCAGGTATGGGTGCAATTTGCGTATATCACCAGAATCGCTTCACCAAGAGTTACCGTTGGGACTCCTACAGGCCAATGAAACTGCATTTGTTGGGCACGGAGGAAAGTATTGGCTTGCTCTTTACTACACTCAGGTACCTACTCTACTCTACGGGTGTCGGATCAATAGTAGTCAAAATGAAAAACATAAATAGGTCACACCCATGGCTTTTTACTTTCTCCATACTAAGTGAACCCCCTGTTTGTTTTTCATCTAGTATGGAAAAACAAACTTTGTGTGATTACACAAGAAGTTGGCATGAAAAAAAAACTGGCATGTAACTTTAAAAACTTTCTAAGATCATAATGATTCTATCCATGTATGAAACGACTGAAAATATATTGAAATAATACATCAACATGATGAGTTTTTGTAACATGGACGTAAAAAAAATTTCCAAAATTTCCGACTAAAATGATCAGTATCTCCGAAAGTACTAAAAATCGCTGAACGTACATGGGGGTATTGTTGGTAGCCCTGGGTGTCTATTTATTATTTTCGTTTGGACCGCTAGTGACCCGAGACCTTGTATATTATCGTTCTGAGATATACGAGTATGTTAGGCACGACAGTGAGTAAGGTTCTCAATCAAATCTTACTGCATGTACATAGTATTCGTATTTGTACTACCTACCTGGGATTACCAGTTTCAGTATGATTTCATGTCGTGATATGATAACATATACAGTGTGTTACCGGCATGCGGGCATTTATTAAAACTACCGTTAATATGTTGCTTTAGCAATTCTTTGCAAGTATTATCAATTAAAAAATAATTAAAATAACTTCACAATTAATTTTCTTAGATACTGTCCATTTTCAATGTAGTGCATGTGCTGCGTGTTCATCGTTATCAGTATCGCTGTTGCTTGGTACAAGGCATGTCGTGGTACGGGGGCAGATCATAATAATCAAAGTAACCGACGACTGTCAAATTACACTTGTCAAATTGCTGTGCTTTACATTGCTGGCAATTAAATTTTTGTTAGAAAGTTAACAAAGACTGAAAATTTGTTTATTAATTAAATTAATGTCATAGTTACGTTACAGATATACGTTATTTAAACGTACTTTAAAAAAAGCCAGGGTGCTGGTAACACACTGTATACACCAAAATTTTAATGAAATTAATTTCAAATGCCTAGATAGGTAGTCGTATAAAAAAGTTCCTCCACTGATAAGACATAATTTTATGTGGCTACTTAAGACTGCACCGAGCAAACGTCGAGCGTCCTGTGGCGCCCTCATTACTGTTATTGTTTTTTCTAATTAACTAAAGAGTTTCCTTGCCATCAGACGATACGTCTTTGTAGCGCAAGTAATAACACAATTTATGGGATACGTAACAAACTTTAATAACAATTACCCTTTGAGTAGTCAGCTTAACGGGAAAAGGTGGCCACTTTTTTCCGTTAAGTTGATAACTCGAAGGTGAATTGTTAATAAACCATGATATATACCTTACAAGTTCTGTTTTCATTTGTAGTACAAAAGCCTACCAACAAATTTCAAGAAAATACTTATTAGAAAACACATAATAGGGTAAACCCTCCAGTGAATGAACCCCCCCCAGTGAATGAACAAAATCACATTTTTTGCCTAAAATAAGAAATATAGGCATTTCTACCACTTCTCGTATTTTTTTTCTTATTAGCAACTCGGTTTCCTATGTAATGGCAGCACTAGATAAATTTATAATCTACCAATTTCAACATGGCCGGCGTTTGAAGTTAACGTGTTTCTGTTTTTGACGTGTTGTATGGAGAAATTAGATACCAGGTAAGAACAGTGCATATTTGGATTAACATTAGAAGTGCTTATTTGAAGTATAACAGTAGAAAGTTTAGTTATTTGGTAAGAATAAGATTTAAACCTTCTATAAATGTACACTTTAATGACTGTTTTTGCGATAAAGTCGTTATTTTTAGGTGTTCCATTACTGGCTTATCAAATGTTCTAAAACCAATAAATGAACAGTGTGTTCATTTACTGGTGGTGACTCTATTTTGATTTTCTTCTAAATTTAAATGTAAACGTAATCGTTTTAAGGTTGTTTTTTGAGATTCTGCATAGAAAACGATTCTGATTCTTTGAGCCAGTATTGGAACACTAGTGTTCATTCATAGGCATGAAAAATCTAGTGAATGGACTATAGAAGTTTGGCTTTGTTCATTTACTAGATACCTTGTAATCCTATGTATGAATAACGTAACGACAAAGTTGTTTTTGTCCATTTTATAAGTTTTAGTTCCTAAATTGGGCTTGTTAATAAAAAATCTTCCTCTTGTTCTTAAATTAATTATTTTAAGCATGATTTTCTGAGCTAGACCCTATTTTACCAAAAATTGTTTTTGATACGATGATTGATTTTTTGATTGGTGTTACTGTGTTACTGGTGACTAACATTCATTCTATTCCAATCTGTTTTAGATCAATATGGACGGAAAAAAAAGTTATAAACGCTTCCGCTATACTCAAAAAGACTTGGAAACAGCTTTACATGCTATTTCTAATGGCTTAATGACAATAAACAAAGCAAGCGCTGGCCTAGTGGGTAGTGACCCTGCCTACGAAGCTAGCGGTCCTGAGTTCAAATCCCGGTAAGGGCAGATATTTGTGTGATGAGCGCGAATATTTGTTCCTGAGTTGAGGATGTTTTCTATATATTTAAGTATATATTTCTCTATAAAAGTATTTATATCGTTGTCTAGTACCCATAATACAAGACTTGAGCTTAGTTTGGGACTAGGTCAATTGGTGTGACATTGTCCCCTGATATTTATTTATTTATTTTATAAGTATACGGTTTAATATGCCCAAATCTACTCTTCACAATAAAATCACCCACAAAGATCCATGGGAGAGAAAAATGGGACCGCCGACTGAACTCTCTAGTCTTGAAGAAGCAGAACTAGTTCAATGGATAATAAATAAAGCCAAATTATTAAATTATTTTATATGATAAATGATAATTGATAATTATTGAAGAAAGACTAAATTTTATTATTTGATTAAAAATATCTAAATAATGTTTATTCACTGAGTTTTACTACCTATATTAATTTATTAGTTTTTGTTCATTTACTGGGTTACACTATGTTCATTCATTAGATTTTTTGTTCATTTACTGGGTTTTTGGGTACTTTTTCATAAACTCTCCTATAACTCAAATACTATAAACGTAATAAAAAATCACAGAAATTACTTTCTAGCTTATTAAATGAAGATTGATTCAATTCATTGAAACCATTACAATTATTGATAAATACAGAGTAATAAATTTTCAAAGTTGAAAAAATGCTTAAGTGTTCATTCACTGGAGGGTTTACCCTAGTAATGAGGGCGCCACTGTTACATCCGGCGTACGCTCGGCGCAGTCTTAACAAGTGGTTATGCGTGATTATTTTGAAGTACAAAATTCTCTTTTCGTTTGTAATTTGTTGATGTTTTGTCGTGGATTTCGTTTAGAAATATTCGTTTTATTTGCTCCTGTGATTAATTCGATCCTCGATAAATTTATGTTCATGGATTAAGTTATTAAGAGAGCGGCCCGAACTTCAATACCTACTTAAGTATTTGTAATAAATACGAGTATATTGGGTCCTTACCTATGAAAATTAATGTTTTATTTCGTACGGAATTTATTTTTTAAATTTCATTATTACACTATGTTACAAAGGTTTTAGATACAAATAATATGGTTCAATTTCTTACTTAATGTTAAAAATTAAAGTGTGAACTCCACTCTTTTCATGTGCTGCGAGTTAAGTGTTTCAATTAGGTACCTACGCAGAGTTTTATGAAGCTATTTTTGAGTAATTAAGATATGTATAATATAGCTTAGAAATGTCGAATATTCCTGAAAGAATTTTGTTTGGTTTGCATTTGACGTTACCATATAATCTGCAAAATTAAATGTATGTAAACCACCGTTTTCATAAAAATCTCCATATAAAACGCTAATTTCATAGGTAAGGGCCTAATATATGTGATACATTACAACTATAAATATTACAAATGAAAATTACTTCAATTAAATAAAGGTAAAGTACCCATATTGTTCATTACGTAAAGTCAATAATAGGTTTACTATTCAAAACAAAAAACGGGGTCACATGGATTTTAAGGGTTCCGTAGTCAAACTAGGAACCCTTATAGTTTCACCATGCCCGTCGTTCCGTCCGTCCGCAGCTTAGCTCAGAGACTCTTAGGCCCACTTGCGTGGACCAGAGTTAGCGTCTTAACCCGAGGTTAGGCGGCAAACCACGTACAAAAGTAGACGCTAAACTCTGGGTTAATGGCTAACTCTGGTCCGCGCCAGTCCGCCTTAGTTATTTGGCATTAATATATGTGCATATAAGTCGCGCTGACAAAATGGGAAAATAAGATGTCGAAATAGTATTTTTCGTAATCGTGTTATAATAGAGAGCTTTTTAGTCTAGTACCGTGTTTAGGCCACGAAGCTTGCTGAGTGGCCTAAGTAAGGTACGAGATTAAAAAGCTTAATTATGACACTATTGTGAACAATACTTTTTGTACGAGTTCATTAAAATTAATAATGTAAGTCATTAATACGAGTATATAAGAAAACTAAAAGTAGATTTTTGACAGATGATGCGACGCTGCTACGTTCCGAAACGACACAGATTGGCAATTTTGTATCGGATCGAGGCTCCTTAAACAAGGACACATATTATATGGAAATCCGAAGTTCTATTTTCAAATTTTTTTCGGTTGTCTAGAGCGTATCGAAATAGTTATTTCGGTTGTTTCGGAAGTAACAACTATGAAAAGAGTGACGTTGCAGTATTCTCTATGAAATCTTTGTACACAGATTTTAATCGACGAGTATAAAAAAATAAGTAAAACACTCAATCTCAATCTTTTATTGTTCATTTTCTAATCATTAGTATTATTTTATTTCCACAGAGAAAACGTAAACTTCTTGGCTTTTAAAAGAAAAGTTATCACACCACCGGTTTTTTTTAATGTCCTGGATACAGCAGCAAGTTTAAGTAGATTTTTGACAGATGACGCGATGCTGCTACGTTCCAAAACGCCATACAATATTGGCAATTTTGTACCGCATCGAGTCTCCTTAAACAAGGGCACATATTATTTAAATACGAAGTTCTATTTTCAATTTTTTTTCGGTTGTCTAGAGCGTATCGAAATAGTTATTTCGGTTGTTTCGGAAGTAACATCTAGACTATTCAACGATGAAAAGAGTGACGTTACAGTATTCTCTATGAAATCGTAATACACACATTTTAATCGATGAGTACAAAAAATATATTAGGGTAAGTACCTCACCTACTCGTAACGTGGGGATGTTTTTAGTGTTCCGTACTCAAAACTAGGAACTCTTATAGTTTCGCCATGTCCGTCTGCCCGCAGCCTAGCTCAGAGACTCTTAGTACTAGAAAGCTGTAACTTGGCATGAATATACACATTAGTCACGTCAAAAAAGTGGTAAAATTAAATCTTGAATATAAAAAATAAACGTGTGCCTTCTCTACCCGTGACGTGGGGATGCTTTTTTTTTCTCATCTGCCCCGTAGTGTGGGATGTCGTTAAATATGTCTTTCAAAAATATTACGGGTTTGTAAAAACAATTTTTCGATTAACATGTTATAGTCAAGTCTCCCTCCCCCCTCATACAGCCAAAACTACAAATACAAAAAATCTGAAAAAATCTTCAATGAAAGCGCATATAAAACTATCACGACTTAGTTGACTTAATTAGTTCCTGAGATACAGGCGACTTAAGTGTTTGTACCTACTAAAAATCATCTAAGACCGCACCAATTTTTTTTAATGAAAAATTTGTTCATACTTGTTGTTTTTTGAGATACACTCGGCGTCAAAAAAGTCGCACCTTTTGCAATTTTGACTTGGAGCAGTTATAAACCCTATTTCATCTAAGGTAAGGTGTGACTGTGGGGCCTCATTTTAAAGGTTACTGAATCCTCTATTGAATAAAAATATGATATTCATTACTTAGTGTATAAAAAAATCAGTTTTCATGAAAAACTAAAAAAAAATATTTACGAAAATTTACACAAGTTGAAAACACATACATACATACATAAACTCACGCCTTTATTCCCAGAGTGGGGTAGGCAGAGCTACAGAATTTCCAACAACTATAAAAACTTTTTGATAATTCTGTAACCACATTTTGCACACTTAGACGACGCGCTGGCCTAGTGGGTAGTGACCCTGCCTACGAAGCTAGCGGTCCTGGGTTCAAATCCCGGTAAGGGCAGATATTAGTGTGATGAGCGCGAATATTTGATCCTGAGTCATGGATGTTTTCTATGTATTTAAGTATATATTTCTCTATGTAAGTATTTATATCGTTGTCTAGTACCCATAATACAAGCCTTGAGCTTAGTTTGGGACTAGGTCAATTGGTGTGACATTGTCCCCTGATATTTATTTATTTATTTTTATTTAGGCGAAGATGTTTACCAGTGTATTAGTGACAGGTTGCAAGCCCATCGCCTAACAGTACTACACGCCTTTATTACCTTAGTCGGCTTTTACGACATCCACGGAAAGATACGGAGTGGCACTATTCTAATCCGGCTACCACACGGGTACGGGTACGAGGGGGTTGAAAACACATAAAACTAAAAAATACGGCATAAAAAATTCAAAACGTAAAACTAAACTTAAAACGCTGTGTTGCCTCCCCTAGCCCTAATTACAGCCTCCATGCTTTCCTTCATTGACCTCACGACGTGTTCCTGAGGGATGTCATTCCACTGCTGGATGACGGCGTCCCGAAGCTGTTTAATGGTCGCAGGGGCAGTATCACGAGACGTCACCGCCGTTTCAAATCATCCCAAAGGTGCTCTATGGGATTCATGTCAGGACTTCTCGCTGGCCACTGCATGACAGAGATCCCAACCTGATCCAGGTAGTCCCGAACAATCAACGCCGTGTGGCAGCGGACGTTGTCATGCATAAATGTGAATTCAGGCCCGACAAAACCAGCGTATGAGATCACCTGGACCTCCAGGATCTCTGTAATGTAGCGATGAGCATTCAGGGACCCCTGGCCACGTCCACCTCCAGTGCGGGAGACGCACACAAGGTCGGTTTTGCCCTGGGTTGAAATACCGCCCCACAACATGCAGGATCCTCCTCCGTAGCTGACGGTCTCTTCAATGCCGACTTGTGAGAACCGTTCCCCCTACCTCCTCTACACTCTTCTACGCCTATCATTGCAGAAAAGGCACACTTTCGTCTCGTCGGAGAAGAGTACAGACTTCCATTGGTCAAACCTCCAATCCACGGGTCTTGGGCAAACTGAAGTCTGATTCGCCTGTGCTCTGCTGTCAATATCATTTTTTTAAAGGTCATTAATTGTGGTTTCAAACGATACTAATATTGATAGGGTACAATAAATAGGTTAAGAGCTATATTCCCTTGGGTTCAAAATTGTAAAAGGTGCTATTTTTTTGACGCCGAGTGTATTTTTTCGTGTTTGTCGTAACAGTTTCGGAACCCTACACTGAGCATGGTCCGACCCGACGTGCTCTTGCCCGGTTTTGAATATTATTTAGGGGGTGAGAAATGTTATGACCCGTGGTTATATTAATATGGCTTTTATTTGGCGGCGCCGGCGACGCGGTTTTAGGCTCGGTTTACAATCCTCTTAACGTAGTTTTTTTTTTTAGCTCTCGACGTATGCTATTTACTTTCAAGCGCACGCTGAATATCCTTGGCAGTCTAACCGGCCTATCGTGTCCTCTGATAAAGGTAACGCCTTGTAGATTCGTTACGTTACATTAAATTTTCACATACCATTAAAATATGAAAGGAATAGGTGTAATGGGTGTCTAATACTTATTTTATTATCTCGACTAAGACATCGTTTATCTTGATAACGTGCGGTTTGTTTTAAAAAAGCGATATACTAACATTAGAAACATATTTCGATATTAGAGACGCCCCTAATATTGTGTCATTTATGAAAGCGGATGTTCCTATAAAATATTGTTGCAGGTGGCATTTGGGAGCAGCTCCTCAAAGCCAATATCGGTCCAGATATGAACCTTCATTACAACTTGAACGGAATTTACAACAGATACCCTGCATCCCAAGCTGCTCCTGACATAATGCGGAACGATGGACAGGTACAGTCAGCTGCAGAGAAAAGTAACCCTTCTCGCTAAGTAGTTAACACTCCACCATTAATCAATTTGATTCCTATGCAACTGTCTATGTCAATGTGACTTATTTAAAGTTAACATAAAACGTAAGAAGTATTTAAATAATTTGGTTTTACCACGTTTCTTTGACATAGACGTGCCGATTTCGAAAATTCCATTGCCTAATATTCGTTTTATTTAATTTTAGTCATTACTTGTTAGTAAACATAACAAAATATTTTTCATTGTACAAAAAATAAAAACTTTTGATACAAAAAAACAACAGGAGACTTCTTTTACTGCACATTCACACACAACGGACGAAAATGAATAGACTGAAGTTCATCTGATCTTACCTACTTAGATTTTTTCTGTCTCAGTTTTGATTGGTTATGTCAGTTTGTAGCTAATTTCGTACTGAATCGATTGTCATATGATTCAAGGGAATTTATGCAATAATATGAAAGGTTATTTATTATACTCTGATTATTCTAAAACGCTGCCTGTGACGGTGTAGTATTTATTGATGTAAAGTTAAAGAAATAAGTGTATTAAGTGTTAATATGAACTGTTACAGGCATCATCTTAGAATAATCAGAGTATAAGGTCTGAATCATGAGTATTCTGTCCTGGCAGCCCACCTGACGTCGGGTGACCATGCTTTTTAGGGTTCCATCCGCAGCTCAACTTTTTTTTTTTTATATGGCATAGAGGTGACAAACGAGCACACAGACCACCTGATGGTAAGTGGAAACTGTGACCCATAGACATTCGCATTCACAAGACTGCAGAGCAATCCTAAGACTGCAAATGCGTTGCCAACCCTGAGGACTAAGATGGAATGCCTCTATGCTAGTCATTTCACCGACTGTCTTATCTCCAAACCGGAACACAACAATGCGAACACTGCTGTTTGGCGGTAGGTTAATGGATAAGACGGTGGTAGCGATCCGGACGGACCCTGCACAAGGTCCTACCACCCGCAAACTAACTAACTCACGTAACTTAGGGACTCTTAGTTCTAGAAAGCTGTTATTTAACATGACTATAGGTACTATCAGCCCAATGGAACTCTGACCCACCATAGAACTGTCACTGTGACATTTATGATTCAAGTCATGAGAATTGTCAAACAAATTGTATTCTAATGTGTCACTGTAACACCGTTCTATGGTGGCTCAGTGTTAGATTGGGCTGATAGTACATGTTAGTCAAGTCACGCCCACAAAGTAGAAATTGAAATATGAACCACACAGCCAAAACTATAAATATTAAAAATCTTAAAAATATCTTGAATGAAAGTACATATTTATAACGATTTTTAAAGGAAAACTATCACGACTAAGTAGACCTGATTGATTCATATAATACAGGCGATTAAAGTGTTTATACTTAGAAAAATCATCTAAGACAGCAGCAAATAACTTTAAATAGAGAATTATATCACACTTGTAGTTTTTTTGAGATAGTTTTTATGTAGCTTAACGGCTCCGAAACCCGAACACTGTAACATAAGAACACCGGGTAAGAACACTGAACATGATGTTCTTACCCGGTTGTTTTTGGCTGGCAACTATGGCTGCCGTTCGGTGTGTATGGGGTTCCACGGTGTATTATAAATACTGAGTAGGTCAGATTCGTATAAGGTCCCGTGACATGACATGACAGTACTACGTCGGATTGGTAATAACTGGGATTCGGACTAATGCCGTTTCTTATCTCATCCGATTAGCAACGATTCGATTAAGAAATTGAACAGATTCTTTAAATGATGATTTCTGGAAATAAAGTCTCTTCTTATTTTATTAGGTCAGATTCAATATAAGTATATTTTATTCCGAAAAGGCCAGGTAAAAAATACTACGAACTACAATACATATTTTAGAGTAGATCTTAATGTTAATTACTTGTTTTGATTGTTTATGTTACTAGGTGCAACCTTCGAACTTTAGAACGGAAACGAGAGAGCCTGGTTCCGAAGACATCCTAGTGGGCAACTCGCACTTGTCAGCTGATGGCCCTGGTAAGTTGTCAGCAATACCTACCCGTATAGTGCTAGCGGTACGCCAAAAAAAGCTGCCAATTGTTTTAAAAGTTTGAAAACCGGAACGATTGATTTTAGGCCATACGAATCAATTTCACCCCTAGCATGAAAAAAAATGAAAAAGGAGAGGAGTTATGACGTCATCTTTTTTTTGTATGGGAAATAAAATAGTTTTTCTTCTGAAACCTATCGTGTGTGGTATCTAATGGAAGGGCTTACTAAGACAATTCTAAATAGTACATTGTGTATTAAGGGTGGTAAAGAAAGAATTACAAACGAGAGTCTGTTAGAAGCCCGAAGCCGTAGGCTGAGGGCTTTAATGACTCGAGCTTTGTATTTCCTTTACCACCCGTGTAACATACAATGTTTTTCATCACAATTGCGAGGAAATGAAATAAAATCAGACAAATGATCATATTTTTAACTTATTAGCGGCAGACTACATCATTGTCTGTGACGTGTTCGGAGTCCGATTCTAGTGACATATGAGATCAATAGTTTATTATGCGAGATTGTTAGGAAATAGTATTCAACTGACATTTCATCTCGAATGAAACCATATCGAATGGCACAAGAATTGGGGTCCTGACGTATTGTGATAGTTTGAGTCCACGTATAATATTAAAAAAAAAGCTATTACGCACTTAAGTAACGTAATGGTAAAAAAAAGGCCCGCGGGTATTATTTTGGAGTTACGGTCGATTTTACTAGCATGTTAGGACACTATTTACGAGCAAGTGTGATGAAAAATATATTACCTACGTCATTATATTTCAGTCACTTGTTTTAAATTAAAATAAATAGTAGATTGATAACCAAGGGTTGAAAGTGACCCATTTCACCCGAGATATTTCTGGCGCCAATACTTCGAGGGGAAATGAGTAATTTCACCCGAGTTAGACACTACTTTTCATTTCGACTGTGAAGAAAGAGATGGAATACATTCGTGACGTAATCAAGGTCAAATTTCTTGTTTCGATCTGATGTTCGGCGTTCAACGTTGTATATAACCGCCTTCGTCGTGACCAACTCTATTAAACTTTTCTAATGTTGGCAGTATGTGTATTTTCTAGATCACCATGCCGAAACGTGCAAAAAAAAGTGTCATGCTATGCTATCATGGCATTATGGCGTGCAGCAGATTAAAGCAGGGCCGGACCGTGAGTTTAGGGGGCCCTGGGTTAATGCTACTTAGGGGCATATACTAATTAGGGGGATTTTTCGCATTATCGTCTATTGTCTATTTTTAGGGTTCCGTAGCCGAATGGCAAAAAACGGAACCCTTATGGATTCGTCATGTCTGTCCGTCCGTCCGTCCGTCTGTCCGTCCGTATGTCACAGTCACTTTTTTCCGTAACTATAAGAGCTATACTGTGGAAACTTTGTAAGTAGATGTATTCGGTGAACCGCTTTAAGATTTTCATACAAAAATAGAAAAAAAACAATAAATTTTTGGGGTTCCCCATACTTAGAACTGAAACTCAAATTTTTTTTTTGGTCAATCCCATACGTGTGGGTTATCTATGGATAGGTCTTCAAAAATGATATTGAGGTTTCTAATATAATTTTTTTCTAAACTGAATAATTTGCGCGAGAGACGCTTCCAAAGTGGAAAAATGTGTGTCCCCCCCCCCGTAACTTCTAAAATAAGGGAATGATAAATGTAAAAATAAATATATGATGTACATTACCATGCAAACTTCCACCGAAAATTGGTTTGAACGAGATCTAATAATTAGTTTTTTTTAATACGTTATAAATCGTAAACCTCATTTTACTTTTCATTCAATCCACTCCAATATAATAAAGAATAAAGAAATACATTTATTTAGATGTATAGTGGTACGGTACCCTACATGCGCGAGTCCGACTCGCACTTGGCCGCTTTTTTCCTTTGACTTGGCTTAGATGGGGGCCCCTTGAATCCACGGGGCCGTGGGCTGAAGCCCAAAAAGCCATATGGTAGATCCAGCCGTGGATTAAAGTAAAAGTCGTAAAATTATTTTAATATGAACCTATAGATCGTTATAAATAAGTCGTTTAACTTATAGCCGAGTTTAAATATATGAAAAGCTTTTATTTTAATAATGTGACGTAGCTCAATTATCGTAGACTCCGTGGTCAATCGTAACTATTTAAAAAGTTAGTTTCCACCCTAGGGGTGAAAACGAAATTTCCACCCGGCTATCTACCCATTCAAATTAAACTTTCCGAACAGGAGAGATGAAAAAACATGTTCATAACATGCCAAGTTTGGGCTCCTCCAGATATGATACGGTTGAATAATTATTTATAAAATACAGGTTGACTGGATATTCGATACAATCCTTTTATGTAGACATAGTAGAGTTCATTTGGAGCAAATTAGGTCATGTACTTAGTAAGTTCCCTGGCCGAAAATTATTAGTTTCTGAGATATTCATAACTTTAGTCTGAATTTAGTTTTTTTCCCTAATGCCCGTGTCACGAAAAATCCTTAATGTCATGTTTTAAATCTGTTTTTTTTGTGATATTAAATATTTTTTATTTATTATTTTTTTATTTTATTATTTATTTATTAATCTCAAAAATACAGTACTTAACTTATAAATAAAGTCCCACAAAACCTCTTGCACGGTTTGACTGCGGAATCAGTAAATTGAGTCTCTACAGCTTAACTATAAATATGCTCAAGAAACATTCTATATAGACTTAAATACTAACTAACTAAAACTAACTGACTTAAGTATTAACTATGGACAAAGGAATTTGAATAACTTACGCTTAAATTTAACTGTGTTGGATTCGGATCTTATATCTGCTGGCAAGCTATTAAAAAGGTAAGGCAATCGTTTCGTAAGGCATCTGTCACCATAGTAATTAGTAACTCTCAGCACAGCATACTTTCCAGCAGCTACAGATCGAGTGCCAAATGTGTTGTCTAAGAGCGACAGATTGCCTTGAGCGGCATGATTGGCTACCGCTAACAGATACTTATGCTTAAGTTTTACAGGAAGAATTTTACAAATATTAAATAACTGATAATAATCTTTTCTGCATCTCTCTCGTGTTCTTTTGTTGACTAGAAGTTTTAAAAATCTAACTTGCATATCTTCTTTTTTATCTAAATTCGTTTTAAAAGTTAATCCGTACACATCTAGACCATAACTAATTATTGATTCTACCAAAGTTTTATATAGGCATTTTAGTGTCCCTAAAGGTACTTTGAAACTTAGGTGGTAGAATTTTCCAAGCAATATTCTGAGTTTGTTACAAATAAAATCCACGTGGTGAGACCACGAGAAGTTTTTATCAACTTTAAGCCCGAGGTAGGTGACACAATCAACACGAGAAATCGGTGCACAATGACAAAGAGAGCGATTATTATGGAGACAAGTATAATCATGAGCTTTAAGTGGGGGAAGTAAATTAGGGACTTTCAGATAAGGGGAGTGAATTATTAAAAGGTTGGTTTTACTAGCGTTGAGGGTGATACCATTGTCGTGAGACCACTGGACCACTGCATCTATATCTTGCTGCACAAAGCGGCAAGCCTCTGACAGCGCGCTAGCGTCACTTGCTCGCAACACGCATAGGTCGTCAGCGAACATGTGCGCCGAGCAGTGACGCAGCACGCCACAGAGGCTGTTCACGTGCATCAGGTAGCACAGAGGTCCGCTGCAAGATCCCTGCGGCACTCCGCACGCCACCCTCTGCTCGTCACTCAGTGTCGAGCCTACCTTCACCTGATATGAACGCGCGGTGAGATAGTCGCGGAACCATTGATTCAAAGGCTCTCCCACCCCGCACTCACTCATGGCTTTTAATAGAGTATCAGTATCCAGGGTATCAAACGCTTTGGTGAAATCGAAAAATACCGCAATAACTACCTTCCTATTATCTAGATGTGAATTAATTTCATCAGCGAACTTAACTAATAAGGTACCGGTGCTCTTATGTTTCTGGAAGCCATGCTGACGCCCATTTATTATATTATAACGATGGAAATAATCCCCTAACTGATTGACAATACATTTTTCTATAACTTTATCTATACTCGACAGTATGGCGATAGGTCTGTAGTTTTTATAGTCTTTACGGTTGCCTTTTTTATAAATAGGACGAATAATAGCTTGTTTTAATTCTTTAGGAAATTTACCTTTTTTAACTGACATGTTTATAAGCTTTGAAATGACTGGACTAACTTTATCGGACACTGTTTTTAAGTCAGTCATACGAATGAGGTCGCTCCCGGGAGCTTTCTTAGGATTCATCGTTTTAATTACTTGTCTTACGTTCATAGCTTTCACCGGTTGCCATCTCATGCATAAGTCTAGCCTATCTACATAGTTTTCCCTACACAGCCACTCTTCATTACAGTTATGTTTGACAAGTTCAACCTCTTTAGAGAAGGTTTCCGCGAACATATTACAAATATCTAAATCATTTCCACGTCCTTCCATACTTTTCAATATTTGAGAGTCTAGTGATTTTCTATCTTTCCCCAACATACTATTAATTTTAATCCACATTTTCCTTATATTATTATTACAATCTAATATGCTCTGTTTATCATGTTCTATTCTTTTCTTAGTAATAGCTTTGTAGCACTTATTTCTATATCTAGTATAAGCTATCCGCTTAACCATGTTCTTTGGTTCATTACTCCACAGTAAAAATAGTCTATCCCTTTCCTTTATCATTACTTTCAAATTCGCACTTATCCAATCCTTATTATTTCTATTACTATTGCTTATGGCAACAGTTCTATAACATTCATTATAAATTCTTATAAATATTGCACAAAAGGATTTATACAGTTCTAATGGGCACTCTATGGATAAAAGCTGTTCAAAGTTGGTCTCTAGCAGTTTATCCCTAACCAATCTGTTATTTAGAACTCGCCGCGTCTTAGCAGGCGCCGGCGAACACGGTCTCATACCAGACTGCCCAGTGGCGTTCGTGTGCGTCCCAGGTAAGGGCAGAGGGCGCTCCCAATCTACTGCCAAGGAAATGCAGTAATGGTCTGAAATTTTGTGCTTAATGACCGCGGAATAGAGGTTCGCCTGCCCTCTGACAAAAATGTGATCTAGACAGGACTCTGATAATTTACAATTGATTATTTCACTCCTTGTTATATCATGAATGCATTTTACAAAACCATATTCGGCCAGGATACCTTCATACGTAGATACATGTCCGTCTCGGCTGTTTAACAAGTTGATATTAATATCTCCACACAATATTACCTTTGCATTAATGGGCAAATTGTGTAGCAAATTTCGTAGCTCTAGAAAGAAATTATCCAATTTGTTGCTTCTAGGCGGTCTATAGACTGAAATTACGTAAACACTGACGCCATTACAATTAATGGTAATGGGCACACACTCCGCCGAATTCGTGAAGGCTACCAATGAGCTCCCAACGCCTGCCACAGCCGCGAGTTCTGCGCGCGCGTACACTAGCACACCTCCTCCTCTACGCCCTTCACGAGTGTAATGGTGCAAATCATAACCCTTGATATTATAAAATGACAGAAGCGAGAAATCAATATTTGACTCCGTTAATACTATAATATCTAATTGGTGAAGGAAGGGATCCAAAATAATAAGTAGCTCATTAAAGTTCTTTTTAATAGAGCGTATATTAACATGAAACAAACTTAGATCTCTTCGTTCACCAATAGCATAAAATCTTTTAATGTATCAACACATATAAAACTAACAGTATCTTTATTATCTATAAATTCTATGTTATCTAATAATGTGAATTTTAACTAATAGTGTTAGCAAATATTTATCGAGTAATTATGTAATTGTTTACTTAAATTTAAGATTTTTAAGTAGGTCCTGAAGGTCACTTTGCGTTTTCACCCACGCCGCGTTACCACCTTCCGTCTTTTTTACCAATATCTTGCCATTACTGACCCATATATATTTGTAGGTGCCTCGTAGCTCCTTCTTAGTGTTCCACAGTAACTCACGGCCCGCACTAGTCAAACTTTCGTTTATGTATATCTTGCTTGTAGAAGCTCCGCCCGCTATATCGCTACTTTTAATCTCCGCTACCCTTCGCCGACTAGCTAGCCATTCCTCACGGCTCTGGACTCCACTGGGTTTGAACTCAACTAGTATCGGTGCCGGTTTCCTTCCTTCCTTAATTGGGTAGACCCGCTTCACTGACTGTACTTCTGCGCAGCTTAAATTGATCTCATTGCCCAGCTTCGATACAATATTTTGCACGTTCTCGTGCGGCAACTGCTCCACACCCGCTATCTCGATCATATGTTTACGATTGGTCTGCTCATAAACGTCAAGTCTCTGTTCTAATGCTGCGTTGCATTTTTCCAAATGAACGCACTTATTCTGCATGTGTACAGCCGACTTTTCTAACTTATTAATTCTCCCTTTAGACTCCTCGTGCTCCGCTAGTAGTGCATCGTATTTATCTGAGAGCATGCTTAAACTTTGCATTATTGTGCTCAACTGTTTTTCCACAGCGGGCAAAACACTCACTTTTTTTAGTATGTCCCTGATTGCTTTATTAGTGTCGGGTAATTCTTCCGTCTCAATATATAATAATAATAATATAAACTCAGATTAAAATTATGAATATCTCAGAAACTAATGATTTTCCTACCTACCCTGGCCGAAACAAGGACCTAATTTGCCCCTTGTCTCTCTAATGTCACCCTGTATTTCTAAAATGATATTATGTAATGGAAAAACTTTTTTTCCCATACAAAAAAAAGATAATGCCATAGAATAACCACAAAACAGATGCCAAACTTATTTTACAGTTTTAATATTATTTTTATTTTCAAATACCTAGATGTTTTATTCACTCTTTAGTTTAGTGCATAAGTCAACAATAGCTAAATGAGTATTATGACTCCCATTGTTAAGTCTCAAGTGGAATCGGGCCTTGGTATGATAATAAACTATACGCGACGATATTTAATAGGTGGACAGGTACGAGTACTAATTTTTGTAATGCAGATCAATTACTGCGGATGCAGATCGATCACGTTTAAGTCGCAGTTACATGGAACCACACTTTTTTTTTTTTGAAAACAACATATGACATCTGTTCTAAAATATGCTATATTGTTGTAGGGTAACTCAACGGATATAAGCAAGGTGTTCCTAATACAGAAGAAATGTATTAGAGCGGTCAGCGGCGCTGAGCCTAGGGATACTTGTAGACCTTTGTTTCGGAGACTAGGCCTGCTCACATTAACGGGACAGTATATTCTTGAGGTGTCAAACCGACATTCAATAAGAGACTTAGGTAGGGAGAGAGATGAGCTCAAATTGCTCATGCCGCATTGTTCATCCTCCTTATTTAAAAACAATTGTTACATAATGACTATTATCGTTTATAACGTTACGACATTCGAAAATTGTTAAACCCCTTTTTCAAGACAACATTACGGAGATGGTTACTGGAAAAAACTTTCTACACCGTGCGTGAATTTTTAGACTTTAGAGGTTAGCTAGGATCATGTATCTGTAATATTTTAACTAGACTTAACAAGAATATTTGCATTTTGCATGCCTATAAGGTTAATCATGTGAAACTTTACAATTACCTACTATTTGACATCTGAAAAGAAACTACCATGTTTAAGCAAATAAATTATTAAGTATTATTATTGTTATTATTTATTATTATTATTATTATTGTGTAGGCCTACCAGCATCTCATGACAAAAAGGTAAAATTAAATTTAGGGCTTGCTACTCCGGGGTAATAGGGTTTAAAAGTCTTTGAGTGGATACTTGATTTTCCACGTTCCATAAAAGCATGATGCGGTGGACTTTCCGCATAGAAGTCTTTATTTCTATATCTCGGACTTGCATTTCCTAATAAATAATAAGTATTCATGTTAAATTGAAACAATAAAATTGTGTGCTATAATATGTCCGTGTTTACTAGGATTTAGTTCGGAATGACTTCAAAAATTCGATCACGAAGTCGTTGCTTGATTTTTGGAAAAATGAAAAAATCATTAGAGCCTAAGTCGGTTGTACGGCGATTGTTCCAGATTTTCAACGGTTTGCTCTTTTAAAAACGCAATTGTCTGTTGGGCGGTGTGGGACCTCGCATTATCGTGGTGCAGTACCTACTATACGACGTCTTGGGTTATTTTTTTGAAACTCGCCTATAGCTTCTGGTACACAAACAGTGGTATACCAGTCAGCATTAAATGTTTTACCATCTTCGAGCACGATGGCGGCAACGTGGCCACTTTGCGCTACAAATGTGGCGACCATTTTTTTCGAAGTGCTCCGTGAGCGTATTACTTTGGTCGGTTTTGGCTCATCCTCAGAACCCCCAAACACTCCAAACAGCTGACTGCTGCTTAGAAGCCAGATCGTAGGCATACAGTGTGTTACCGGCATGCGGGCATTTATTAAAACTGCCGATAATATGCTGCTTTAGCAATTGTTTGCAAGTATTATCAATTAAAAAATAATTAAAATAACTTCACAATGATTTTTCTTAGATACTGACCATTTTTAATGTAATGCATGTGCTGCGTGTTCATCGTTATCAGTATCGCTGTTGCTTGGTACAAGGCATGTCGTGGTACGGGGGCAAATCATAAATAATCAAAGTATCCGTCGACTGTCATTTGCACCTGTCAATTTGCTGTGCTTTACATTGCTGGCAATTAAAATTTTGTTAGAAAGTTAACAAAGCCTGAAAATGTGTTTATTAATTAAATTAATGTCATAGTTACGTTACAGATATACGTTATTTTAACCTACTTTAAAAAAAGCCCGGGTGCTGGTAACACTCTGTATATCCAAGATTCGTCGCAAATGGCTAATGGATCTCCTCAACGGTACCGACTTCAAGGGTGGCGATAAGATATCTCGATTAAGATAGTTGAGCAATTGTAACCAAAAACATTTAACTGTGTAATATGACTATCACTTTCCCGCGGTATTGCTTGCGGCGAGCCTGAAAGGTCTTTGAGCTTGAGCAACATACATTCAACTACATAACAGCTTATTATGTACGAGTATGAACACTAAAAAGTATAAAATAAAATAAATTTAAAGATTATTCAAAAAAGGAGTTTTTTTTGCGCTCTTGAAGGCGGTTTTCTGTTTCTTAAAACATTTATTTTACTATGAAACTTAATACATTTTTTGTAATTATTTATTTATTATCCAGGTGGAGAACCGAACCTTGGGTCCTACAACTTCTTACATGACTCGCAAGTTCAAGCAAAATTTGAGCATGGGAAAAATGTTTAGGATGCTGTCAGTTTTGCTCCTAATTACGGAATGAAATTATAAACTACTTGTTTTAGTAACTGTTTTTCTTATCTGTTCCTTAATTAATTTACCCTAGATACTAATTAGTACCTACCATACAAGTCAATTTAATTGGTAGTGTAATAGAACTCGGGGGAATAGACCCGTTTGCCTACTCTGTGCCATACACTGCTAGGTGGTGCACCCAGAGAGTGCCAAGCGGGCCCCACTACTAATCCTACGCTATTGATGGGAGTAATCATTTAAGACCAAGCGGTTGATAGTAATCACTACTACAGTAATCCTGCCATTATTATTTACCTGTAAGTATTATCACTAATGATTAAAACACTGGTATTAAATACGAGCTAGTCATCATTTTTTCATACATACTTAGGCGGCTTATTTTCTATATACAGGGTGTTAGGTATTGAGTGGATAAACCTTAAACTACGGATAGACGGCACATAGGACGTAATGAAAAAGCTAAAATAGGTTTAGTAATAGTCGCACGGTTTTCAAGACATTTGGACTTTAAGGATTAAAATAATATTAATCGCAAACTTAATTTTTGCGTTTTCTATCGTACCTACATTGATCGAAGTTTCAGCTCTCATGGTGAAAAAAAATATACTACCGTCTAATTTCCAATATGCTTAAAAATTTACCAATTTATTGACAGTTTAAAAATAGTAATTGCTCTATTCATTTAAAATCAAAATGCTAAAAATATTTAAAAAAATACGCGCCCGCCCATCTACATTTTTCCCGATATACTTTGTGTATCCCGGGCGTAGCTGGTGGGCTATATCCTGGAAAAGCTAAAGACAGGCTTCAGTCTCAATTTCTAGCACAGAGGCAGAAGTACTTGCAGCCAGTGAAACTACAAGAGAAATACATACATTAAATCACGCCTGTTTCGCAGAGGGGTAGGCAGAGACCACTTCTTTCCACTTGCTACGATCTTGACAAATTTCTTTCGCTTCTTCCACATTCATACATCGATTCATGCACGCACGTCGGTTTCGGGTACTTAAGATTCGGCCCCTTTCTTTTCGAGAGAAATAATTTGGTTAAAAAGACTACTAGAAAGCTTTGAAGGAGCTATTATTAGTGCTGCACGTTGACAACGACTCAGCGATAAAACTGGCACACAACCCACCGTTACTGCTTCTCTAACTTCTTTGTTAGAGAAGCAGTATCAGAAGGTGCGTTGCTGATCAATAAAGTAGCAACAGAGGTCCAGCTGGCGGATGTGATGACCAAGCTACTATTCAAACCAAGGCTTATCATGCTTTGTAATCGAATGCGTCACAGCAAAGACTAACTTCTCAAAAAGAGAAGATATTAGAATATGAACTCTTTAGTTCTATGGTCTATGAAATGTTAGACTGTTGCTATAGTGAGTTTGGCAAATGAAAGATGAGAATGAGATTTCTAAAGAACTTTTTACATGGCAACACAAAAGTGTTAAAATGAAATTACTTATTAATTTACTAACGTACATCTGGAAGGTGCACTACACCGATAACGCAAGCCGAAAGAAATGTACTAAAACTTAATGCGTCCCTTTCTAGTAAAGGTGACCATATTTTAATTGCAATTTAGGGAAAAAATATTTTTACAAGCCGGTGCGGTAAACGAATCAATTTTTAACCGACTTCAAAAAGGTTTACGAGTGCGAAAAATCTGTCTAGCTAGGTCTCATATCTAGGAAATTTCATTTCTTCGTGTTTCATCGTGGTCGCCAAGCATTAACTATAGCACGATTGCACGATAGCGTTAAGTCGCCGCCGTACTTACTTGCTATACAGTGACGAATGCTTTATGTCGGTGATAAACGCTGTCCTGCTAGCCTTCAAATAACTCCTCTACGTAATAGTAGTTTATGCAATAGTTGTATAAGAGAGGTCAAAAAAGACGAGTGACGTGTGTTACGTAAAGGAAGATGACAGGATTGTTTTCTGACTTTGTTATACACTGTTGCATACAATACTTTTTCTACGACTAGGTTTCAAATGAAATGCAAAATGCGAATAAACGAACGAACGAACGAAGCGTAGAACAACAAACGAGCGGGAAACAAGAAAATGACAAAATATGTGTCTATGGTATAAGTAAACTTTGTTTTTAAATTTACTTAATGAAAAATAGAATTATTTACATTTCCAAAACATTTTAATTTGACCAATCTAAATACTTCACCAAATTTAATCCACCAATCACAATACTCATCGACTGTCAATCGGAACGTTAGGTTCTTTTAAGCACGTGTTACTCATGAACTAATTTAAATCTTTAAAAAAAAAATGTGTATGGTATAAACCAACCAGAATACAGTTATTTTAAAATCGACCAATCAGGTAACAGGATTAATTTCTTAGTTGTTTTTTTAGTTCCTATTTCACAATCGTTAAAATATGATTAAATTGATTGTGCAACGCTAAGCTTTGGCAGCTAGGCGTATCGTTGTCTCAAAAACGCACAAGTGCTGTTTTAGGGCATAGATTCAATATAGACTTTTCTCTGGATTATTCTGCGAACACATTGTGTATACCTGTATTGTATTGTACCTGTCACTAATACACTGGTAAACATCTTCGCCTAAGTGTGCAAAATGTGGTTACAGAATTATCAAAAAGTTTGTATAGTTGTTGGAAATTCTGTAGCTCTGCCTACCCCACTCTGGGAATAAAGGCGTGAGTTTATGTATGTATGTATGTACATTGTGTATGCTCTTAAGGTGGGTTTAGACCAAACAAACTAAGAACTAAAGCCAGAGTAGAGCATTCATTCTTGATCTTTGTGTAAACAAAAGTTCGTTTTCAGCGTTTACACCACGTGAATATGAACGAGCAAGAATCGAGCACTAGAACGCTTTGACAAGATCATCGCCCCGGGAGCGAGCCGGCTAGGCGACTGTTCGCACGCTCGGCGCTCGTCCGTCGTTTACATCAAGCGAGCGAGCACTCTTAGAATCTTCGCAAATAAAGGCAGAACAACAAAAGAATGCTTTGTGTCTGTTTACACAAAAATAATTTGGTAGAGAGGGGATAGAATGAGCATTCGCTCGTTTGGTCTAAACCCACCTTTATTATATTAGTGTTCGTGACAGATAAAATTACAGCGGGCCTAGTATGGCTGCGTCTATGTCGCGTGTCAACTGTGCATAAAGCATCCGTCACTTTTTGACACGTGTACTTATTTACCTGTCAGAAGGTCACGGATGACTTATCCAAAATTTATCACGCGATAAACGCAGCCATATTAGGCCCCCAGGAGTAGGAAAAATAAAATACAGTATATACAAACGTTTCATATTTAATTTTTCCTACTTCTGTATTTTCTGTCATTCAACTCTAATCATATTAGAGTTCTTATATTATAAGAAAATACATAATTATGTCCGCAGAATAATCTGGAGAAAAGTCTATCTAGTCTATGCCCCAAAACATCACTCGTGCTTTATTGAGACAAAACGGCACGCCTAGCTGCTAAAGCTTACTAAACCTAGGTTAAAGTATTAAGCGATATACACAAACTTTACAACAAAATACATTATTACCAACATTACAAACCATAGTAGTAAAGATGCTACAAATTGAGAAAAAGTAGCCGCCATCTTGAACTGTTTATTTATTCGCCTGATTGTTTCCATAATCGATATCTGGGGTTATGTGTGATCCTGATCACCGACAACGAATCCGTTGACAGATTGAGAAAAATGAGCCGCCATCTTGAACTTTTTATTTATTTGACTGATTGCTTTCAAAATCGGTATCTAGGGATCTGTGTGGTCACCGACAACGAATCCGTGGACAGAGCAGGGACCGGACCCGTTTACCGTAGGTATCCCGGGGTTTTTATAGTGTTGATTTCTATAAACCCTCACATTTCGGTAAGCGCTTAATCAGGCAACACATTAAACGGATAACCCAATTGATTGAGTTAACATGGCTTACCGCTTACCAGTATCAAAAGCCACTAATGGGTTACCGCTTAAAATTCTGACTGAATACCTTCTAGCAATTTTAGTTCTTAGACAAACTATGTACAGTCGCGGAATGAAAAGGTGGACCACCTTAAGATCTGTTTTGGCTTGTTCAGTATAAGTTATCATATCAGTATCTGCTTATCGACCGAGTGTGACACATTCCGTCATAATGAATGTCATTTCACTACATGGCCCTGACACTACAGATACATAGTTACCATGGTCACGGGTATAAACAACAGCCACTATTGGTTCAAACTGAACTTAGTCTTTATTGGTCGTTACAAAGGGGTTGCTATGGTCACGTATAAACAACAGCCACTATTGGTTCAATATTATTTCTCTCGTTCGTTACCTTCAATTTATGTTATTTATGTGTAGGATGATAAAACCAAACTATAAGGAAGCCTACAAAAACATCAATGCACATTGTCATGTTACCAGCAGGACAAATGATAATTAGGAGCAAGAAAATTATGGCAAGTGACATTAGGATTACAAACAGTATGGTAAAAATTAAAAAGCCTAAGTTGATCATTAGTACAAACGATTATTAGGAATAAAAACATTATGTTAAGATAAAATAGGTCGATGAACATTATGTCAAGTACCTAATCATTAGGATAAACGATTATTATTACCACAAACATTATGGCAAGTGAAATTAGGATTACAAACGGTATGAGAAAACATAGGGAGCCGAAATTAAACGTAAGATACTAGTAACTAACTGTCAAGTCAAGTTCCACCATTTACGTGGTAAGCGATGTGTAGTCCAGGCACGCAATGTAGACATACGAGTACAACCATAGTCAATGAAACATCTAAGAAACAAAACAACAAAATCGGTCAGGAGCAAGGCGAGGAGACTCGCTCGCCAAGGGTTCCGTATTTAAGATAACCGTAACCGTTCCGTATCTATGCAATAAGGTCTATTTTGAGTAGTCTAAATTTTAATAGTTTTTTATTAGTTTTTATATACATAAGTTGAAAGGTGAAAATGGGGTAAATTCGAATTTTACGACAACATACTCGCTGGCAACATTTACCAAGACGCCATGTTAATCCGCTCACTGCTCCAGGTCGCTAGCTGTAAGTGCGTGCGTGTTGTAATAAAAAATCCGACCCATAAGCTTAATAGTGCCTTTTTTTGGAATTTTGAAATTACCCCATATCGTTTAACTCAAGAACCAGGTGAGTTAAATAATTATTTTATTGTTTTAACGAATGATTGTAATTTTAAATGTATTATTAAGTAAGGTATAACGCTCTAATGATAGATTTGAAAAATCATTCGAAATTAGCTAACGGAACGGAATTCGGATAAACTTGCTTTTGAAGTAACCCCAAAGTAGTTATCATAGTCTTTTATCAGGGGTGGTCAAATTAAAAATATTCGCACTTCTAGTTTACTTAGATTTAGGTACATTATGGGTCCAATTCGGATTAGTTAGCTCGTGCTAATACGCTTTAAATAAGTGTTATTATTTGATTATTTTTGTATTTGCTTATAGTTTGCTAAGACAACGAGCAGTTACTATTTTAAGAAGACCGATAGTTAAAACAAAACACTTGTAATGTTATGTTGCTTTTTAAGTAGGTACTATTTCCAAAAAAAAATACCTCCTAGGTTGAGATTTGAAGTATACTCACCTTGTAATTCGATTTATTTCTTGATGAACGGGTCCGATATCAGGATGGTTTACCCTAACTGCCAACTGTGTAATAATATGGCAATAATAAACTAAAAATAAAAAGATAGTAAGTTTAATTAATCAAGTAAACAGCTAAGTGACCACACAAACCACACTCTACTCCAAAGCAAGTTAGGTATACTCGTACCTCGGTATACTTAATGCGTAAGTGTCCGCGGGATCGTTCGTCTACAATTCATGTAGGCTCGATCGATTTTGAAAGCAATCAGTCGAATAACTAAAAAGTTCAAGATGGCGGTTACTTTTCCTCAATCTGTCAACGGATTCGTTGTCGGAAACCACCCAGATCCCCAGATATGGATGTTTGAAAACAATCAATCGAAAAACTAAACAGTTCAAGACTTTCCCTCAATCTGTCAACGGATTCGTTGTCGGAAACCACCCAGATCCCCAGATATGGATGTTTGAAAACAATCAATCGAAAAACTAAACAGTTCAAGACTTTCCCTCAATCTGTCAACGGATTCGTTGTTGGTGACCACACATATTCCCAGATATAGATTTTGGAAACAATCAACAGAATAACTAAAAAGTTCAAGATGGTGGCTACTGTTCCTCAATCTGTCAACGAATTCGTTGTCGGAGACCACACAGATCCCCAGATATCGATTCTGGAAACAATCAGTCAAATAACTAAAAAGTTCAAGATGGCGGCAGATTTTTCTCAATCTGTCAACGGATTCGTTGTCGGACACCCAGTTCCCCAGATATCGATTTTGGAAACAATCAATATACTTAATAACTAAAAACTTCAAGATGGCGGCTACTTTTCCTCAATCTGTCAACGAATTCGTTGTCGGAGACCACACAGATCCCCAGATATATCGTTTTTGGTAACAATCAGGCAAATAACTAGAAAGTTCAAGATGGCGGATCAATCATCTGCATCAATTTAATAACAATTTTAAAATGAAAACTATTTCTAGGTCGAAAACCAAATTTAGTGAATGGGCTACTGCAGGTATTCATAAAAGTAGAAAAAGGCTTTATGACCTATGTAAAGAGAGGGAGGACAATAAGAACGCTGACTTCCTAAATTATGTTAAGAATTTTTCGAGGACCTTAACAAGTTTAACTGCTAAGGCAAATTTTCTTAGTCTTAAACTCTATTCATCCGATAATAAAGTAAAAACTACGAAATATTATAAATAGAGAAACGGGAAAATCAAAAACTGGACAATCAAGTCACCCTAAACACAGGTGACAAACTAATCACGACAAATAAAGACGTTGCCATAGCATTTGAAGATTATTTTTCCAACACGAATAAATACTACGAAATGTCTTAAATCATCCGCGGTTGAAGCTCAATCATTACTTTGCACTTATGTCAGTAAATGTAATATAAACTTTGAATTCAGCCCTGTAAGTTCAGATTCAATAGGCAAGGTATTTAAATCGCTTAGGTTAAAAAAGACCGAGGATTTGTGGGGCACATCACTTAAAGTAGGTACTCTTTCATATCATAATAGTTATTTGTGCAACAAGAGAGCAAAGTTGGTTTTTGCTGCGAGTGTTGATTTTGAATCCAGAGTAAGCGAAGGATTGTATTATTGAATCACGAGCGTAGCGAGTGATTCTAGGTTAGAATCCTGAGTGTAGCGAGGGATTCAAAAACACGAGTTGTAAATATCTTTGGTCTCGGTCTCGTGTGACACATAAAACTTTTCACCTCAGCAGCGAGAACCACTCGGCGTAAAGCTGGCAGAGCCAGCCTCGGTCTTCTGTTGTGACCATTTGGTGAATACACGACGCAATGACGATACGATCGCATATGCATCAATCAAAAGCATTTATGCAAAATACTAATGAAATAAAAAGTGGAAAAAAGAAACAGATGAAACATGCCACGTAACTTGATAATGCCGTAGTGCAAACACAACTTTATACAGCTTTATGTAGTCTGTGTATTTAAAAAAACAAACTAAACTAGGCCTTATCTATGGAGGACAAAAATTTTTTTTAGTACAATAATCCCGCTATTATTATGCCCCCGCGGTTTATGTCACGAAATTAAAGATTGTTAAAACGATAACAAAATTATGTAGATACATGATAAACTTCTTATTTTTCATTAATTTTGTCTTCAAAACATTAAATAAAAAAAATGATTGTACCTACTGTATAAAATAGTTATAATAAACACATTTCAAACTTAAACAGATAGTTTTATTTGCAATTTTACGGTTATGTGTGCACCCGAACGTGCGTTTCTTGTTGGGCCTACTAGGGTAGGGGCACCAAAAGATGAACGATTAAGCGACTACACGAACTTAAGACCGTTTATTCTCAGTGAAATTAACAAATTTCACCCTATTTTTTATTTTTATATGGTACAGTATATAGTCTAGATTGAAGATGACTATTATAAAGCCTGTTATTATAACAGAGTATTTTTCTAAAAATCGTTGAAACCAAAAATAGGCCGATTTGCCCAAAAGATGAACAGCGTGCCCTAATTCTGAACGGTTTGGACCCAAAAGTTGAACTAACATAATAAAAAACCTAAAACATTATAATTTGAAGGAAGTTTCAGAAATAACATTATGAGGTATGTTTAACATTACGACTAATACCCCGATAAATATCGAATACCCGGTATTCAAGAAAAATAATATTTTTCTACCCGATTTTAACTACCCTATATTATGTCCTCTTCCGAAGAAAAGGTATTTTGGCTCACGTAATTCCAGTCACTGGTTATCATCTACTGTTCGATTTATCTACCTACTACCGCTGCTCCCTCAGAAACAGTCCAATTAATTTTCTCAAAAACCAAAAGCATTTTAGGGTTAATATTTGGTAAAAATAATATCTTACAATGAGACAAATAAACATGTATACATATACAGTTCCGTTTCTAGCCAGGGTTTCGTGTCTAGCGGTAAAAACGTAATAAACTGATAAACAGAGAAACACAGTTACTTTCATATTTAAAATACCTATTAGTAAACGTTTCTATAAACACTAGTGTTCATAATTACAAAACTATGCCTAAAAGTTGAACGACTGAATTTACTTGATTCAACTTTAGGTCACAGAATTTGTGAAATGAACGAACAAAAACCAGTAAGAGTTCACCTATTGGAATAGAATCCAAAACATGAACTAGTAAATTTAACTCGTTCAGGTATTAGGCACACATTTTATCATTGAACAGTGATAGTTGTCATAGTAATTGAAACTCCGAAATCATTGGATTAGACATCAAAAATTATGTTCATCTTTTGGTTTAAAAATACAAGAGCATTTAACGATCACTTTAAGTTATAAAGTTTCCATCTGTCATTTCGGGACGATTTATTAAAACGCTTTAAAAAAAGTACGCCGTGCCTAGTAGGTGAACACCGTTCAAGTATTGGCTTGGGTATACATTTTTGAAACCATTACTTGAACGGCATATTACTCGCTAACTAACAAAAAAATGAAATATCGTATGACTCCATTAAAAGAGTGATTAATCAAGAATACATACCAAGCAAATTTTTCTAAAACTGTCAATTATTGAATTTTATACGTAATTAAAAGCTTAAATTTGGAGTGCACTGACCTTATCTATTCTCCCATACTAGCGACGTTTTCGGCGCGAAGCTCCAGAACGATAACCGATCACGGCCGCGGCAGTGGCGTAACTGTCAGTTAGTTTGGGTAACGGCGTAGACAAAGAGTTGACGGTTAAGAAAAAGAAAATCCGAACTTTTTAACACAAGTCACGATTGAATTATGTGATTATTTCGATCGACTGTTCAGCTTTTGGGGGGCGTTCATCTTTTGGTGCCCCTACTATGTATGGAATTTGAAAATCGAACTTCGAATCAAGTTGTTTCTATCTCTCGCTTTTTTCCTATCGAAGTGAAAGTGACAGAACAAAGTGAAGTTAAATTTTTTCGAATGTTGTGTGTAGCCCCAGCACTGCTCACGGCATTTAAAAAAAATAATTAAAAAGCTACTTTGCCTCTCGCTCGCAGCAAAATTGAATTTTGCTCACTGTTTTTAAGCAGCAAAACCTGCTTGTTTGAGCTGCTGAGGTGAAAATGTAATTGCACCCCATCTAGCATTAATTTACAATAATTGCATATCAGAGGGGATATTTCCAGATCTCATGAAATATAGTAAAATCATACCTCTTTTTAAATCGGGCGTAATGATGAACTTCTGTCCCATTTCCATACTACCAGTTTTAAGTAAAGTCTTTGAGAAGTTAATGTTAAGTGATATGTTAGGTCACTTCAATAGAAATAAACTGCTTAAAAGTAATCAGTTCGGCTTCACCAGAGGACGATCCACTATTGATGCGGCATCTGTTCTCATTAAATAAGTATATATATAACAGTTGGGAGAGATCATGCGATGCAGTAGGAATATTTTGTGATCTTTCTAAAGCTTTTGATTGCGTGGATCATACGACCCTTATTTTAAAATTAGAACATTATGGATTGGCCAAAAAGCTTTGTCTTATGTCTTCTTAATCTAAGTGATAGAACTCAAACAGTTGTTGTAAATAAAACGCAATCTGTTGGAGCTACAGTGAAAAACCGGGCAAGAGCATGTCGGACCATGCTCAGTATAGGGTTCCGAAGCCGTAACGACAAACACAAAAAACTATCTCAAAAATCAACATGTATGAACCAATTTTCTATTTAAAGTTATTTGGCGCTGTCTTAGATGATTTTTAGTAGGTATAAACCCGTTAGTCGCCTGTATCTCAGAAACTAATTAAGTCTACTTAGTAATGATTCTTTTTCTTATAAATTCGTATATATTTAATATCTCAAACAAGAGCCAAGCTTTTAAGTGTGATATCAGTTTACCTATGTAGGTAGTTAGGTATCTAAACTGCTTCAAACTTTAAATTACAATAAAAGTTAAATCTTTTATATAGTAGGTAATTAATAGAAATTGAAAAAAAAACAAGGTCCAGTAAATAGAATTTTAAGTTTTCCAAACGATAGGTACTCAACTCAAATCAATAATCTAATCGAAAATTTGTAAACTTTCAGATCGCAAATCGCAAACTTGTAGGTAGCATTCCGGGGCACGTCCAAACAGCATCTAGGCGCTCGCGCTTATGAGCGCGGCTGTCGCTCGATTTGTTGCTTGGACAGTTTCGTTTAGGTTCACTTCGTCCACACTCCCACTTTGTCAACTTCCTAGTTCGTCAGCAATCGCATTTCGTCCACAATAAATTCCCAATTCGTCCACTTCCCACCTCGTCAACATTCCCATTTCGTCCACATCCCATCCTGTCCACAATCCCATCCCGTCCACACTCCCACCTCGTCCGCATTCTCACCCCGTCCGTATTCTCACCCCGTCGGCTTTCCCATTTCGTCCACAAACCCAAGACACCCTTATTAAAAGAATACACCCGAATTGTTTTTTTTTTAAGTTTGCTCCAGTTTCATGGCGTACCCTGTTTATTACGGACACAAGTAGGTACATTTCGATATAACACTGATGTAATTTTTTTTCTATAACAAATATATATGGACGAAATGGTAATGTTGACCAAGTGGGATTGTGGACGAACTGGGAATATGAACGAAACGGGAAGTTGACTAAGTAGGATTGTGGACGAGTGGGCATATGGACGAAGTGGGAACACGGATGAAATGGGAAAGTTGTAGAAGTGGGATTACTGACAAACTAGGAAGTTAACAAAGTGGGAGAGTGGACGAAGTGAACCTAAACGGACAGTCGTTTTGACTCCCCCCGCCCGTCCTGCACGCCCCGTTAACAAATTTTTCTATCAAAGTTATCATAGGCGATTTTGATAGGTATAAACACTTTAGTCGCCTGTATCTCAGGAACTAATCATGTCTACATGGGCCGTGATAGTTTTTCGTTATATGCGCTTTCGTTAAAGATATTTTTCAGATTTTTAGTATTTGTAGTTTTGGCTGTAGGGGGGGGGGGGGGGGGACACTTGACTCTAACAAAAAATAGCGCTTTAAAGCTTAATATTTCATAAACGGATCCCTTAATCGAAAAATTGTTTTCATAAACCCGCAATATTTTTGAAAGACCTATCCAACGACACCCCACACTATGGGGTAGGCAAGAAAAAAAAAGGCATCCCCACGTTACGTGTAGGGGAGGTGCATTAAAAAAAAATATTTTTAAAATTTTATTTTACCACTTTGTTGGCGTGACTAATATGTATATTTATGCCAAATTACAGCTTTCTAGTACTACGAGTCTCTGAGCTAGACTGGAGACTGGATGGCGAAACTATAAGGGTTCCTAGTTTGACTACGGAACCCTAAAAAGGTGTACCACAAAGCTCTATTTTAGGTCCCTTTTTAAATTTGGTGTATATAAATGACTTACCACCAACAGTAGATAAACTTTGTGATGTTGTACTTTTTGCTGACGATATACTTTACTAATTTTCAAGGTAGTTAGAAAATCCGTAGACTACAGTAGGATAAACTATTTAGTAGATAGTAGGCCACACTATTTAAAGTAGGTACTTAATTGGTTTATTTTAGTGACCGACCGAAACATGTTATTTTGCCGAAACCGAAACCGAACCTTTTATATAAAATAAAAGTCCTTAAAAAGTCGAAAAAATGTTAGTAAGCCCGTTTTTTTCTAAAATTAATATCTCGCCGACCTATAATTACAGGTTTCTACTTTCAAAGATTTATCACAATGAAATTTCAGCACAGTTACAGAGGTTCTGTTTGAAAATTTAACTACCCTATAAAGTGAAAAAAATACATTATTTGTAACACAAGGTACGATGTTGTAAGTTTCGGCGCGGCCGAAGGGTTCGGCCGTTTTTGGCCGAAACCGAAACTTGATTTTTTGGCCGAAACTGGCCGAAACCGAAACCGAAACCGAAATTTCGGTCGGACACTAGTTTATTTCCAACAATTTGCTACTAAATGCTAAGAAAACTAAATGTGTTAGGTTCACTTTGCCTAACGTTAAACCGGTAAATTCTAGAATTTTTCTAAATGACGAGTGTTTGCAAATGGTAGATAAGGCAGTTTTCCTAGGCATAACAATAGATAAAAATTTGCAATGGAGTCCCCATAAAGCTGTACCGGCAGGTAAACTAAGTTCGGCAGCTTACGCCGTTAGGAAAATTAGACAATTAGAAGTCTGTCTAATGAAAGCTGAACCTGGGAAAAAGCGGCAAATTCAAAAAATCTTGATATGGTATTACCGATCAATGAAGGAATAAACGATATTGATACTTTTATTATTTTATTTATTTTGGTGGGCACAAAGGAAGAGGAAACGCGTACTATATTTTCATATATATTATTACGAGCGCTATATTTTGATGAAAAGCACTTTAGGTAAAATACGATGACAGTGACTGGAGCACATTTGGTTTTTCGAAATATATTTGACATGAAAATATAGTGATCTGCACGTGTAGCACAAGTTGTATTTTCTCGCTTGTCGCTCTGTGCGTCTCTATCGTAACAGACTAGATAGAAGTTCTAGTAAGGGAGATCCGAGCGACAAACAAGTCACGAGCAACTTGTGCTAGTCGTGCTGTTGATAGATTTCATTGATACGAGAGGTTTTCGTCTGTGTCGCACACAGCATAATAAAACAATGATGATGAGGAATATTATATTCAACCTTTTTAATAAAGTAATTAGAGGTAACATTATTCTCATCACCCTTACACCTCTATCTAACGACAATTATATCTTGGAGAAGAAGCGCCGCAAGAAACTCCAGCAGATCATTTTTTCCAATCATAAAATACAATTATTCTTAAAAGTAACATTACAAGGTAGTAAAGTAATTAATAATTATTTCTAACAACACAAACTTAGTCGTTACAAATGTACGCTCAATAACATTGAGTAATTACTAATCAATTGGAAAGCTTCATAATAAGTGTATGTGATGGTGAACCTTCCAGTAGTTCCAGTTCAGATGATACCCTAAGACTCTAGGAACTGTAATTAAAATCAGATTCTAAATACTCTATTTCTAATGATTCATCCGAACTAGTGCTGTCATCATCACGGACACTTATAATGAATGATTCTAGTTCTTTAGTTATTCCATCCCTGGTTTTGTACTGAGCTTCAATATTAAGCACATGATTAGTCATTTTCTTCCAATGCTCCGGTGTTATGCTGTCAAAAGACTCTTTAATAATTTTTTCAATTTCAGCTGCTGATACGCCAACATTTCTACTCGCGACTTTTCTCTTCGCCGAACTCCAGATTAGCTCAATGGGGTTAAGGTCGCAATGGTAGGGCGGAAGTCTTAAAACCTCATGACCGTGCTCCCTTAGAATTTCATCGGCTTCATAGATTGGGTCTGCTTTGTGTTTATGTGCCAAGACAAGAAGTTCTGGTACAGTATAATATTCTTCAAAATCAATTTGTTTAGAACGCAGCCACTCTTTTATTTCGGCTTTGCGGGTGTTGGTATTTGGTACCTTATTAATTTGCACCGTGTGATAGCTAGCATTGTCCATGACAATGACACTTGGTTCACTCAAGTTGGGAATAAGCTTCTCACGTAACCACTTATTGAAATTTGTGGCGTTCATGTCATGGTGATAGTCTGCTTTGATTGATTTTGTGCTAAACGTTAATAAAGCATTAGGCACAAAACCATCTTCTGATCCAGCGTGAACAATAATAAATCGTTTTCCAGCTGAGATATTGCCAACTACACCTTGGGTGGAAGGCCCCTGCCACGACTTTTTTGTTTTGTAGTTCTGGTGAACGTAAGTCTCATCCAGGTATATTATTTTTTTACCTTCAGCACGTTTTGATGCAATAGTCCTTAGGTAGCGGTGTCGCCAAGCTGCTATGTCAAAACGCTCAATAAGTATCGAACGTTGTTCAGTATTTTGTTTAAATTCGTATCCATTTGCCATTAGTATTCGGCGTAAAGTCTCAAGGCATCCGGTAAAACCGATGCTTTCTCTCAACTCTGCCAATAAGCATCTGAGTGTAGGCACTTGTTTTTTTACAATATAAAATTCATTTATTTTATTTCGGACAGCTTGGATGTCAAACCTATCCAAATTAGACACCGTGGCCTTGTGAGGTCGCTTTTTTCCGGGAGTACTAAAGACACCGTTGTTTAATTTTCCCTCATTACTTATTCTTTTTAAAGATGAAACACTGATATCTGTAAGAAGAAAGAAAGTGTTAAATAAACAGAACACCATTTAGAAATACATTGTGTGGTTGCGCAGTACAGCCCCATTGTACAGTCCGACAGCCCTAAAAACATTTGGGTTTAGGTGAAATGAAATTGCATCGGTGAGGTTCTAATCGCAACGGTTTAAGAACAAGGAAGACTCATATAACCCGAACATCTTTTATATCTGGCCGATCAAAAATGACATTAAATAAATAGATAAGGTACTAAAGTGTACACATATTTATGAAATCGACTGTACAGTGTACATTTGGTTCATAAACAACAAAATGCTGTTTGCTCCGCACACAGAAAATACATATCAAATAATATGTTTATGATATCTTTTAACTAAACACCTCCTTATTGTTTTATTGAAACTATGAGTGTCAGTTACATTAATCATCTGTCTATTAAATTAATTTAATAAAATTGTGAATGCTAAGAGATTCAACATGATATAGGGACAGACAATAGGTACCTACACCTATTATATAGGGAAAGACAATGATAATTTTAGTAATTACCGGTCATTGAAGATACTTCTTCCAAATATTTCGTCTGAGTCTGGCAGGCTAACTCAGTTTCCTCAACCTCTTTCAGCTGCTTTACGTTTTCCAGCACACTTTTGTCAACGTGCACGTCCAGGTTTTCTGAAACGAATTTAATTTCGTTTAATTTCTTAATCTCATCGTATAATAGACAGAAAAAGGTAAATTAAACTTAGGATTGCACATAGAGAAATAAGAAGTATCAAAATGAACATGCCGTACTAAAGCCGTACTAACCTATAAATTTGGTCACCGTAACTAAACAATTAATTTTTTGCATCAATAATGCTTTTCTTTCCTCTTGTTTTCCTTTGTACTTCTGTATAATAGTATACAGAATCTCCCGGACACCGCCTCTTATCGTCGACGGCATGATTACTCCGTATTTTTATCAATTTAGATCTCGAATTGACAAGTTTCTAACAACAACAAAGTCCAAACGACATATTAAATAGTGTTGCCAGACTCGTCAGCCAAGAAAAATCCAGGTTCAGCTTTCATTAGACAGACTCTAACCAATGTTGAGACAGCTTGCTTAGTTTATTATAGTTATTTCCATAGTGTCATGTCGTACGGTATTCTGGTTTGGGGTAAGGCTGCTGACATACAAACTATATTTGTTTTACAAAAAAGGGCCATTCGCTTTATTTACAACTTAAATTCCCGTGACTCCTTAAGAGAACTTTTTAAAGAAATTAATATATTATCTTAACTGTAGCGTCTCAATTTATTTATGTAATATTATTTATGTTACCTATATATTAAGAACTTGGATTCTTTCACGAAGAATTCTGACATAGGTACATAATTTAACTACTAGAAATAAAAATAAAATCGCTATTTGAAAATTCCGCGTCCGTAAAGTATATAAATAATTTGTTGGTCAACGCATTCATTTCTATAATAAATTACCTGACGTAGTTTTAAAGTTATCTTTTCCAGCACTTAAAAATTACTTGAAAAAGTCATTAATGTCTAAAGCGTATTAGGGTCGAGGACTATCTAACTGACAAAAATGCATGGTCAATAATAATTTGATCAATTGCAAAAGCTTTATCTTGTCTAGGGGACACCGTTGATGTAGGAAAACGTATCGAAACTTTTATGTGGTCATCTTGCACCGTGTTATAAGGTTATAAACAAATATAAGTACCTAGGTGGGTGTTTTTCCCCTTTTTCCTCCTTTATCTCTTACGTAAGATTTTTGGCATATTTTCCTGCTGTTCTACACATGTTATTTGATATTACATTTAATTTAATATTTATTGCTCTACATGTATAATGCTAGATTTAGTAGTACCTACCATTGTAATATGTTTAAAAAATTACTGACTCTCAGCAGTGTCTCCTCTTGGGAAGCGCTGGTAGGTAGATTCTTGACGCGTAAAAGTGTCCGTACGGCCTACTTACTGAATAAATGTATTTTATCTTTTTTTATTTTTTATGCCGTGTTTGTCACGGCTAAAATGAATAGGTGAAAATGTACAAGAACTATTTTAGCTTTTGAAATGACAACAACGTTATTTAATTCTACCGACCGCCAATCAAAATAAGCTAGTAGTCCAAAAACCGTCCAGTAAAGCTAAAGTATTTTGAATCGAGCCACGCCGTCGAGATTTCTTCCGTCGGGTTTGAGACACATTTATCTACTGATCATGTAAGTTTTACAATATTTATATGTTTTCAGAAGATGATCAATTTTATAATGTAACGTTATTTGCACTTGATAACAAACGTGGGTAAATGTTTTTGTCAGAATATTATTTCGAATATGAAATGGGAAGAGAACGTCACGTCAGTTTTATGAGATTTTGTCCCGTGACCACAGGACAGGCTGACTAGCAAAGCCGCAAAACCGAAACAATAAGGCTGAGACTACATGATACACTTTTAAAATTTTAAATGACTTCAAAAGAAGTCGACACGTATTTATGTAATATTATGGAAATTGCAATATGTGAAACGCTATTAGGGGCATTAGGGCTTTCAATCAAATATACAAAATTTTACAGTATTGTTCGTTTGTACCAATAGTGTGCATTCCAACCCTTTGAAGTCGCCGATAGCGTTTTGTGCCCGCCGCGGCGGCTTCTTTGTACCGGCACATCAAAGCATGCAAACTTTTTGAGTTGACTCGACTTGCATCAACCGGATGGGATCCACTTCGCGGCAGCAGCCGTGCGGCAGCCAAACGGATCGGCGAGTCGAGTTGGCAAGTCGCTGACTCGCGTGCACTCGCATTCGCATAATTCGCATCACTCGCATTCGTTATCCGCTCACTTGCCCGGCCTTATCGATTCTAGCTAGACAGTTGATTCGAGTTGCGAATGAACTCGATTCGAATCAACTCGCTTAGACTCTGATTCGAGTTATTCGAATCCGATAACTCGACTCGCCCATCGCTATGGTGTGTGGTGGAAGTTGAAACGAGCATTAAAATGCTTACACACCACTCGATGTTCGCGCCGAATGCTCATTACAAGCGAATGCTCTCCTTCCAAACACGAATCCTAACTTGAATTTTGCAAAGCTTTATTTGCGATGTATTGGAGTGACTAATCATTAAGGGAAACACTAAAAAAACGTAAACAAGACTCAACGTTTTAGCTTCATATAATAATAAGTAAATTTTATATTCATTAACATTATAATATGCGGCCGGTCGAAGTTAATTTCTAAACGTATTCCACAGACTACTACCAACGAGCTGAATTGTACAGTAATTTTACTTATTGCCATCGCACTTGAGCCTGATTTAAAAAAATCGGTCGGAGCCCTCTGCTCTGACATCTTTCTTTGTGCGATTTCTGTCAGGTCGCCCATGAAAAATCCCGTTATAGTAGCCATATATCAAGGAATTGAACTTGATATTGCTTTTGTAACTCGACTCATCTAACAAAGGCATAGTTGATTGCGACGGTTAACTGCTGTTAGGTACTGGAACGTGCGTTACAGACACTGATCCGCCTAGGGACATCGTGTGGAGTTTTATTTTGGTATTTAAAATTATTGATTTTAGCCTTCCTGTTAAAGAAAGTGTTGATTTATTAGTGACCTGAGGTGGTGCCTGCTCCAGCAACAACATTTTTGTGCCACAGTTCTATCCAAGGTACGTGATTGTCGCTTTCTTAGAAAGGTAATTAAGAATGGGACTTAATAAGATAGGCTTATTGCTAAAGAACACTGCTTGCCTATGCATTTGTTCTGGCGTATTCAATAACCACTAACTACACCAAAGTGAAGAGTAGGCCGTATTTGTGTGCTTTGATTATATGGGACATAATAATATATGAGTTTTAACCACATCAATTGTGTTCTAATTACTACTAAATTAAAGAAATTGAGTAAAATCACTCAGTGGATATTTTATTTATTATTTATATTAAAATGCCATCATAAAAATATAAAACCAAGTTACAAACAACAAAGTTACAAAATTAAAAACATTTTACACTACATTATTATTTGCATGTACTTCGTATATTTTTCGTTTAAATATTAGCACATAACGGCATATTAGTGATTTTTTGAAATGCCATTATAAATATATAAAACCAGGTCCAAATTCAATATATTATATACTGGGTACTAAAAGTCTATTTCAATGGCCAGTTTTGTTCAAAACTTCTTGGTAGTTCTGCAGTAAAAAAATATCCTTATTAATTAAATATCACTTTTCTTGAAAACTATTCATTTTTAATATACATTCCATTATTCTTTCATTTTCGTTAGTTAAATTTTATGTTCTAAAAGAAAATGGACTCTCCATCTTTAACACTTATTATCCATCTTTATAATTATACTCCATTTTGACGACGCGCTGGCCTAGTGGGTAGGGACCATGCCTACGAAGCTAGTGGTCCTGGGTTCGAATCCCGGTAAGGGCAGATATTTGTGTGATGAGCGCGAATATTTGTTCCTGAGTCATGGATGTTTTCTATGTATTTAAGTATATATTTCTCTATATAAGTATTTATATCGTTGTCTAGTACCCATAGTACAAGCCTAGAGCTTAGTTTGGGACTAAGTCAATTGGTGTGAGACTGTCCCCTTATATTTATTTATTTATTTATCTTTAACACTTATGCCATAAACAGGCAAGTCAAAATTTTAATATTTTTTTTTTTCATTCTTGGTAGAGCAACCTCTATTATTGTCATTTCTAAGTAAGCTTTACTTAAAATTCTATTACACATATCAGTTTGAAGGATAAAATCGGAAAGCAACTGTGTCAAAATTAAATAAATCATTGGGTTGGGTTAGGTTAGGTTAGTAATAAATACATTTTGAACTTCCTTCAATTTACTCTGCCACACGATTAAATAAATTTAATTTTGGCACGGTTGCTTTCTGATTTTATCCTTCAAACTGATATGTGTGACAGAACATTAAGTAAGGCTTATTTAGTAATGACAATTAGTGTAGTGGTAGTGGTAGCCAAAGACCCGACCACCCATTCCCTGATAAAAGCCTTTATAAGACTTACCTCTCGAAATATAACCCACTAAAAGAATAACCCCTTTGGAAGAAATATAAGACTTAGTTATTTGTTAATCTAACCATTCACATAGGGAAACCTAAAGAGCTAAAGCTCAGATCACCAGCAGTAAATTGATATCCCCTCTCTTTTGCATAACCGAATATAAGGGTAACCCTTATAAATAGTGCTTAAAAAGCCAATTGAAGGGGTTTTTTTTAAGTAGAACCCTTATAAAAATCTGATAGCAGACAGGTTCCTGGTTTTAAAGGGATATTGGTATGACTCAAAATATAGCGCTTTAAAAGCATGACCTTATACAAAACGGATTTGGATAGTTAATCCTTTTGAAATACCCATTCCAAACCCTTGGTAAGAGGAACCCTTATAATTAGCACTTTAAAAAGCAAATCAAACAGCTTACAATCGATACGTTTTTTTAAAAATAAATCTTTATACAAGCCCATTCTGAGCCGCTTCAATGTCATAGCGGGCCGGTACCTGGTAGTTGCTGCACCATGAACATATTATTAAAAGTTTAACTTACCTGTTTTTTACCTAAGTGTTAAAGATGGGGACTCCATTTTCTTTAAGACCATAATATTTAATTAAGCTTACCAAAATAAATAGTTTTCGAGAAAAGTCATCTTTAATTAATTGAAATCATCGACATACTAACCAATAGATGCCGGGTCGCATACAAGATTCTCTTCTAAACATGTCCTTGGGAGACCCATACAAACTTCATACTTGTATAAAATCATTGTCAAAACAGTTAAAGATTTCCCGTGGTCATCTTTGGTCTTCATCTTAAGCTTAAAAACTCCTCCTGCCGTTCACTCGCGACGATAGAACTCCTTATCGCACAGTAAAATCAAATACCAGGAAATCTACAAATGAATATTAAGTTTACGACTGCAAAAAATATAAAGTATTTAACTACTCTATTGACGCACTGTTCTGCATCAACCAAATATTGTCAATTATTGTTGGTCGGAAATTAAAATAATTTCCTTTCCGAATGTATGATATTCCATCTGTATTTTTTTCGTTACGGTGATTATTTTTGCAGTTTCTGAAAACGCACTGGCGTAGATGACAAGAACTAAATTCAAGTAAACTCCCAATTTGAAGTGAGTAGTTATTCGCTAGGCCGTGTTTTATTCTCTGACCCGTTACGTAGTTGTGTATTGTTGATCAAAGATTGTAATATATATTTTTTTCTGTGGAACCACCGGAAAATTTTCACACTTGGCAAAGCAGCAGCAATGCTAGGTGTAAGTAACTGTAGATAAAAAAAAACCGGGAAGAGCATGTCGGACCATACTCAGTGTAGGGTTCCGAAGCCGTTACGACAAACACAAAAATCTATCTCAAAAAACAACGTATGAACTAATTTTATATTTAAAGTTATTTAGTGCTATCTTAGATGATTTTTAGTAGGTATAAACAGTTTAGGCGCCTGTATCTCAGGAACTAATTAAGTCTACTTATGTTCAGTTTTACCAATAATACTATCATTACCAAATCGGAATAAGACTTAGTCCAAGTTTAGTTTATACGAATTCGGGGTTTAATCTAGGTATAAGACCTTGTTCTCGTTTGGTCGAATCTTCCCTTAGTCGTCATAGTTTTTCTTTTAAATTCGTTGTATGCGCCTTTCATTTAAGATATTTTTCAGATTTTTAGTATTTGTAGTTTTGGCTCTAACAAAGATTAGCGCTTAAAAGCTTAATGTTTCATCCCTGAATCGAAAAACTGCTGTCACAGATCCGCAATATTTTTGAATGACCTATCCAACTACACCCCACACTATGGGGAAGATGAAAATAAAATTATATCCCAACATTTAATTACGTGTAGACAATATGTACACAAAAAAAACATTGTTTTAACGTTTTTACCACTTTGCTGGCGTGACTAATATGTATATTCATGCCAAATTACAGCTTTCTAGTACTAATAGTCTCTGAGCTAGGCTGCGGACGGACGGACGGACGGACATGGCGAAACTATAAGGGTTCCTAGTTTGTCTCCAGAACCCTAAAAAAAAAAGATAAAAGATAAAAGATGTTTATTTAGTAAGTAGGCCGCACGGGCACTTTTACACGTCAAAAATCTACCAGCGCTTCCCAAGAGACCTCTGCTGAGAAGAAACGCCGCAAGAAACTCGACAGTTAGTCGTTTTTTAAAAACAGCTTATTACACAAGAGGGCATTTTCCCTTCCCTTATCCTGCTACGGCCTATGTAATTTATGTATACTTATCATGAACTGAGTTTAAACATCAAATATTGAAAATGCTGATTCATAATGTAATTTGTAGGTAATACCAAAACATACTGTTGGAATCTGTTATGAATTCGGTTTCATAAAATTATGTAAGTACTATAAATATCCGATTTTTTGATATTTGACTATTTGGTTTTTTTTTGTCAACTTTTTGTGTAATCACGAATCACACAAAGTTAGTTTTTCCATTCTAAATGAAAAACAAACATGGGGTTCACTTATATGGAGAAAGTAACTTTATGTGATTGATTATGATTAATGATTAGGTACACAAAAAGTTGTCATGATAAAAAAACTAGCAAGTAGATTTAAAAACATTCTTAAGATCTATCCATGTAAGAAACCACTGAAAAATATTGAAAAATAATACATCAACTTGATGAGTTTTTGTAACATGGACTTGAGGAACAATTCCAAAAATTCCGACTAAAATGATCAATATCTCCGAAAGTACTAACAATCGCTGAACATACATGGGGTGATGAATATCATGATATATATCGTTGGATATATATCGGCGAACCCTGATTCTGACACTATATACAGGCTTTAAAGTCTTTGTTTGTTAGTACATTTTGTATTAGTTTCGGTATTTGTTCATTAAAAAAGTTAAAGGTATCATGTATACAAAATCTTGATAGTGCATTACCCGACACGCACTTGCCTGTTTTTTTCTTGCCAAAGATTATCAAAGTTTATGGTTATCATCATCACTTACTCTTTTGACAATTATTAAAAAAAACATTGCAAAGTCATTGCAATTAATTACACACTAACTGCTATGAACATTATTTATTGATGCATTTATATCCTGGATTCTGGTAATGTTGATATTTATGTAGTATAGCAAATATTTCCAGACTTACTTAGTAGGTACTTTGTCTGCCAATAACAAACCTATTGAAATACTTCAGTAAGTAATTAATAACTAATTAAGTTATCAACACAACACTCAACACACAGTGAGGAGATTTCAAATGTTTGGAGTGATAAAATATTTACCTTGTATTGAATGAATCCATCTTTCGTATCATTTGTTAAAAAAGTTAAAAGAAAGTCAAATTGTTTTTTTTATGTTCACAGAGGGAGCCGTGTCTTGGGGGAAAAGTACTCCGGGCACTACGGTGGCCCCAGATACACCGGCGCCAGCGCCCCAGCCTCCGGGTATGCTTTTTTGTTCATTATTTATAGACCTCATTTTAAGAATGTCCAGTCATGGTAATCCATTGACTTAATAAGGTCTGTTATCTATATGGTTTCAGACAGATGCATATTTTTGCCATAGATAGACTACTAGTAATGTTGGGTACTAAATTTATGTAGTATTGCTTATTATCATAATAGTTTAAATCACAACAGTGCTATTTGCAAACTGTTTTCCAAAAATCAAAAGCTATTAGAAGATACTCACTTAAAGATACAACGAGCACTTGGTCTCCTTACATGGAATTTTAGTACATTAATGCTGAGTAGGGAAAGAAATTGGACTATACAGTGTGCCAAATAAGGTGGCAAAAGGTTACAGTGACCACATCTGTGTCCCGATATCCTTATTCATTAGCAATCTATCGCTAAACCATTGAGGAATGGAAAAAAAAACAATATCGCTAGAGTATCGTGCGTGGTATACAGAGTGTTTTTTTTAAATGGGACAGTATGGGGAAATCCGAATCTAAAGGAGATAGAGGAAAAGTGTCAAAGGAGACATTAGGTGTTTTTTTATGTAAACAAATTTGGCTCATTAAAATTTTTGGTCAAGCGTGAGTTGTTCTTAAAAAATTATAAAGTTGGTCAATTTTTTTTTGACGCGGGTCTACTCTGTTTCATGTAAGGATTATTTCATTGTATGGAAAGATAAAAATCTGAACAGCAGAAGTTGGTCAAATTTAATGAAAACTAATCTTCATACAGTTGGTTTATTACTTGAGTAAATGTTCGATGTGGCCGCCGCCGTCTTGTCTTATGCAGGTACGAGCACGCTTCAAGACACTTCTAGTTGCATTTAACAGAGACTTATGGTGAATTGTGTTTAAAGTGTTAAACTATCAAATATCTTGCGATTCGGTACTACACGGTCAGGATAGCGTTCTCGATACCACTTAAGTGCATTATCTCTACTGCGATAATTAAGAAAATACGCCTCAATCAAATCAACTTTATGTGAATTAGTTAACGCCATGATGAATAAAATTACAAGCATGAACTGATTGGAAACAAAATCACAGCTGCAGAAATAACTTACGTTCCTAATTTGAATTCTTTTTTTTATAATTTCAAGACTATCGCGTGCCATGATGTTTACGAAGATTAAAAAAAATGTTCTTCTCTTGAATCATCTGGAGCTCTTATCGATTATCGAAATTTAAAAATGGAATAATTTTAAATATTTTTTTACACGCCTAGGCACTACTAGGCGAATACTGCAATTGTATGAAGATTAGTTTTCATTAAATTTGACCAACTTCTGCTGTTCAGATTTTTTCTTTCCAAACAATGAAATAATCCTTACATGAAACAGAGCCGACCCGCGTCAAAAAAAAAATTGACCAGCTTTATAATTTTTTAAGAACAACTCACGCTTGACCAAAAAATTTAATGAGCTAAATTTGTTTACATAAAAAAACACCTAATGTCTCCTTGGACACTTTTCCTCTATCTCCTTTAGATTCGGATTTCCCCATACTGTCCCATTTAAAAAAAACACTCTGTAGAGTGAAACGTGAAGTGTGGTCACCAAAAAATAAAAGAAATTTGTGATGGAAAAAATATATTGCACATAGGTACGTTATTATTTGTATCTACTTTGTATATTTTTAGTTTAAATATTAACACATAACCGCAGTAACTTAAGGTAGTTTTATATGAAAATGCTATTATCACTACTTAGTATAAAACAAAGTCGCTTCCCGCTGTCTGTCTGTCCCTAAATCTTTAAAACTGCGCAACGGATTTTGATGCGGTTTTTGGTAATAGATAGAGACATTCAAGAGGAAGGTTTTTATGTATAAAAAAATCTGTTTTATGTACGGGTGTTACAGAAAACTCACATAAACCAAAGCGAAGCGAGGGCGGGTCGCTAGTAAAAATATAAAACCAAGTCTAAAGTTCTATTATATTCATGGATATAAAAAGTCTATTTCAATAAATGTTAAATTGTAAATAAGTAGTCTGTTTTTCTACTTATAACTGTTCAACTCAAAAAAAAAATTTAGAAAGGGTGTAGCAGGATAAGCCTTCAAAAATTGCCCCCAAAGCTTTGAGTTCAAAACTACTATCAGTTGATGCCCCGTCAAATGAAAATAATTCATACCAATTTTTAACCCTCTACTGCCACCTGGAACCCCACGACATTCATTTAACCCTAAAACGTTTTTATTTATTTTCTCAAAAAGTATAAAAAGGAGAATTGTCAAATTTTGCAAAAATGTTGATGTGATCAATATAAAGTATCAAAAAAAAAATGAGCCCTCTACTTACTTATTTTCCTAGAAAAAAAACCTAAATTAAAAATTAAAACATCCTGTATAACAATTCAGGCTCGTTGTACTATCACCATTTTTTTACTAAATATTAACCAACTACCTATCTACATAATATGTAAGTTTCATGTAATTAACAAAGGTGGAACAGTGTGAAAATATAGGTATTGTTCAGTACGTACCATGTATGTAACACGCTTACGGTGACGACATTAGTAAAAGATATCGGCCCGCCAACCGGGAAGCCATCCGTAATCGATCTTTTTTAATTTGCTACGATTAATGAAACTCATTAATACATATTTGAACAAATGTTTCTGTTTATTTTACTTTACTGTTTAGCAAAAAGGTACTACTTAGGTTACTCAGCATTTTATGTAAGTTCTTAAGTCCTGAAAGCGAAACAAATTAAAAAAAAATTGGCCCTCGGCCGTGATGCCGCCCGTGTTCGATTTTTGAATATTTTTTCATAATTCGCTCCTCGGCGTGAAGCTTGGCTGCTGTTTTAAAAGAAAAAAATGTCTGCAAATGCAAACAGTGATTTAAACTTAAAGAAAAGAAAATTGATTGCAAATATTTTCAAAAAACGAGTTAATAATTAGTTTGTTGTCATAAACTCGAATTTATATTACTAAAAATAAATAAACAGAAACACTTGTTCAAATATGTATTAATGAGTTTCATTCATCTTCCTTAAACATTCGACATTAGCAAATTAAAAAAAGATCGATTACGGATGGCTTCCCGGTTGGCGGGCCGATATCTTTTACTAATGTCGTCACCGTAAGCGTGTTACATACATGGTACGTACTGAACAATACCTATATTTTCACACTGTTCCACCTTTGTTAATTACATGAAACTTACATATTATGTAGATAGGTAGTTGGTTAATATTTAGTAAAAAAATGGTGATAGTACAACGAGCCTGAATTGTTATACAGGTGTTTTAATTTTTAATTTAGGTTTTTTTCTAGGAAAATAAGTAAGTAGAGGGCTCATTTTTTTTTTGATACTTTATATTGATCACATCAACATTTGTGCAAAATTTGACAATTCTCCTTTTTATACTTTTTGAGAAAATAAATAAAAACGTTTTAGGGTTAAATGAATGTCGTGGGGTTCCAGGTGGCAGTAGAGGGTTAAAAATTGGTATGAATTATTTTCATTTGACGGGGCATCAACTGATAGTAGTTTTGAACTCAAAGCTTTGGGGGCAATTTTTGAAGGCTTATCCTGCTACACCCATTATACAGGGTGTTTGGCAGTCGGGTGTAGGGGTTTTAAAGGATGATAGTTACGGTCATTCTGAAAATTTATGACCACATTTACTATTATGCTAAGTTTCACGGTTTCCGAGATATTGATCATTTTAATAGGAATTTTCGTCATTTTTCCTTATGTCCGTGATACGAAAAACCCCTTAATTCAAGTATTGATTAAAAAAAAAACAGTGTTTTCTTGCATGATTTGAATCACTGAGATGAGATATATTATAAGCTTGCGTTACTGTTTTTGGTTATGACTGCGTTTGGTGTTTGTTATTGTTTTCTGTTATTGTCATTTATTTTCTTTTCATTGTTAACGTTATTTGTTGTTGTGGTGAAGTGCTCTATTGATGGATCTAATAAACGCCGTCGCCGTCGATTCATATTTCTACTACAAAAATATTGCTAGAACGAGACATTAGTTAACAAAAATGCAACCAAAATGCCAACTAGTTTTTGTATGTTTCTTTATATCTGCCCTAGTTTTATTTAACGACCAAAGAAATTTGAACTATAAAAAATATATATTAAATCTTAAAATTGAAATTAAAAACCGCTATTCACGAAAATAAAATAATAATAAAATTACTGTAAGCGTCAACGTTTACAACCCCTGCAGCGCTAACTGGTTTGACTAGATAAACGTATATTACCGGTATCACAATACATTAGCGAATGTAATAATTACACCTACCTATGTTCCCCGTCAATGTCCTATATTGCCATGCTATCGGGCACTCAGCATAGTATCAGTTTGCGTGTCAGTTGCGCTATTGGTTTACGAGTCCAGAAACCTCCCTTCCCGGTTGAATCTTTTATAGTGCTATTCTCCAACAATGCGGCAAATTATATCACAGTAAAAGACGGCCGCGTTTTTGTACGCGTTTAATTAATTTCCCGCTACTCCCCATATTTCTTTCCTTTGGGGGTCGATTTTCGGAAAATCCTTTCTTATTGCAAAAAGGAACGTAATACGTGCCAACTTTGGAATCTCTAGACATAGGGGGTTAGGGCTGTGTGTTAATATATATAAGTCAGTAAGTCAGGTTTGTTTTTTATATATATAGAAAACCAGAAGAGGCCTGTGACTTCGTGCACGTAGAGTAAGTTTCCCTCTCTTCCCCCTATTTGAACCCCTCTCACTTACATCATAAAAGGAACCCCTGCTCAAATTTCAAGTTTCTAGGTACAGTAGTTTCGGCGTTGTGTTGATATATGTCAGGGAGTCAGGTTTGCCTTTTTGTTCCTTCACGCTGCAACGGCTGTCCGGATTTGAATGAAATTTAGAATGGAGATAGCTTATACCCTGGATTAACACATCTATAGGCAACTTTACACGCAGGAAAATTAAAAAAACCCCGAGGGAATTACGTTAACCAAAACGAAGTCTCGGGCAGAAGATAGTTGTTAATATATTTAAGCAGCGTCCCAATATTATAGTGACACTGAAAGTATAAAACAGAACCTGGTATAAGTATACCAGGTAACCGTAAAAAGAGAACTTTTACTGTACAAGTGAAGTGTTTGGCTGTTCGATTTGTCAATCTCATACAAATTGACCTAGTCCTAAACTAAGCTCAAGACTTGTGCTGTGGGTACTATAAGGGTGTAAATAAACATACTTATACAGGGTGTCCAGTAAGTAGCACGACAAACTTGAGGGGGAGATAGGTGGTCAAGTCACCTACCAAAATTTATAAAAATCACCTTACCTAATAAAAATCCCACCATTTTCGAGATATTCCGATTTAAGAAAAAAGTTGAGAAATGTACACCCGCAGTAAGACCGGTAGCACACCTCCGCCGCGAAACCGATGCAGCGGAACCGCTGACGTTCCGCCACCCTTTGTCGTTTTATATGACGGGCGAAACACTAGCGAAACTGCCTGTTCTACCGCGTTAATTTTTACTTTGGGTGTCGCCTTCTGCGCACTACTACCACCTACCCTACCTAAGCGTCTTATCCACGACCCGCTTCGTTATAATAAATTTAACCTTGAATTCTTAACTTTGTCTCATTTTCTTTGCTCCCGTGGTTGGTACCCTATTAGGGCTCACTTATTCACGTGACAAAATGGCGTTAAAACGCGGTAGAACAGGCAGTTTCGCCAGTGTTTCGCCCGTCATATAAAAGGACAAAGGGTGGCGGAACGTCAGCGGTTCCGCTGCATCGGTTTTGCGGCGGAGGTGTGCTACCGGCATAAGTCTTTGAGTTGCGGTATTCGGATTTTTTATTTTTTTACAGTTATTTATTATATATACATTTTCTTTTTTATCGGAATATCTCGAAAATGGTGGGATTTTTACTAAGGTGATTATTATATATCTGGTAGGTGACCTGAACACCTATCTCCCCCTTAAGTTTGTCCTGCTACTTACTGGACACCCTGTATACAGAAAATAATAGTAAATACATAAAAAAACATCTTAAGACTCTGGAAAAATATGCTCATCATCACACAAGTATTTGCCCATACCGGGAATCGCACTCGATTCGGCGAGCTTCGTAGACAGGGCCACTACCAGCTCGGTTAAACGCGTCGTCATATCATCATAGTTATGTATGGTTATCCTAGTACTACCATGGTTTAAATGGAAAAAAACGCGGCTTTTTAATAAAATTTCATTTTCGCGGCTGCTATTTTTGTTTGGCTTGGAATTTGAACTTTCCGTACTGTTTTTCCACTTCTTAGTTGATATGAATCTTTAAGACACTTCAAGCTCGCCGCTACCGCCGCTAGCAACACGGGGAAAGTGTTAAGTCATATTTAAACAATTAAATGTTCTTCGTTATAGTCGCACCACTAGCTTAATCGAGATATATTATCGCCACCGTTGAAATAGGTGCTGTTGAGGAGTTGGCCATCTGGGATCTTCATCATCAGTTCCACTTCACCAAGTGATACTTTCTAAATGCAAATGCTACTAGAAACACTGAAATGGCTATATATGTATGCCTATAATATTTGAAGAGTTCCCTCAATTCCTAACGGCTCCCGAATTGTCCCCTGATATTTTTTTATTTATTTATCCTTTCGTAAAATTACAATTTGGTGACAATGTTTTTTTTAATTCTTAGCTGGTTCGATTTTCGGGAGAGAAGAATTTTTTAGAAAATCTTGGTATGCAGATTTGTTTCTTCATACCAATTAAAGGAGTGTCTCCTTTAAGACTGCGCCGAGCGTACGCCGGATGTACAGTCAACCAATTTGATTCCTAGGCCACTATGGACTTTGTCAACGTGACGTTGTAAACCAAATCATAGGGAGTCTCTTACGTTTTGGTTGACAACGTCACTTTAACGTAGTCCAAAGTGGCCTAGAAATCAAATTGGTTGACTGTACAGTGACGCCCTCATTACTTCTATTGTGTTTTCTAATAAACTAAAGTATTTTCTTGAAATTGGTCGGTCGTCACATAGTTTAATAACAATTCACCTTCGAGTTAACAACTTAACGGAAAAAACTGACCACCTTTTCCCGTTAAGCTGACTACTCAAAGGGTAAATGTTATTAAAGTTGGTTACGTATCCCATAAATTGTGTATTTACTTGCACTACAAAAACGTATCGTCTGATTTCAAGGAAATTCTTTAGTTAATTAGAAGACAATAATACACTCGGTGTCAAAAATATCGCACCTCGTCGAAAATCAGATTCAAGCACATCTAGCCCTTAGTAAAATTATCCCACCTCGTAAATATTAGTATCAATCGAAAGCACGTTTAATGTGTTTTAAATTAACAATATTTAATTTAAAGAAAAAAAAGTGTTTTCGCAAACTGAGAGTTTCAAAAAAAAAGTGCCAAATTACGCGTTTGAAGGGTCGCGAGTTGTGCCGTGTTCCAGGTGTATAAAAAGTCTGGTAAAGGTCAAATGTCAATCATTCGCTATCCAGACGTTAAAGAGAACACACCTAAGGAGCTTAAGCAAAAAAACGACCCTCAAAAATGGAAACCACTGCTGCTGAATCAACCCAGGTGGTCGCACTGCTCCAAGCAGGAGTTCGGCAATGTGATGTCGCTCGGCAACTGAATTTAAGCCGGTTTGCTGTCCGCCGATTATACCTGCGGTTCCAGGAGACTGGAGGCTTCATTAGGAGGCATGGAGCTGGCCGCTGACGCTGCACATCTGAAAGAGACGACCGCTTTATTGTGTCGTCGTCTCTACGCAATCGCTTCTCCAATGCTGTTGAGGTGCAACAGCGTCTCCGAGAAGCTCGGACGACCTCTGTTAGCACCTCCACCATTAGGAGAAGGTTGAGGGAGAAGAAGATTGTGGCCCGCAGGGCTGCTACAGGTCCCCAACTGACCGCACAGCATCGCAGAGACTGCCTGCAGTTTGCTCGTGCCCACGTCGATTGGACATTCGACCAGTGGAGGCAGGTTCTCTTCTCCGATGAGACGAGGGTCTGCCTCTATTGCAACGACAGGCCTAGAAGAGTCTACAGAAGGTCGGGAGAACGATTTGCTCAAGCCTGCATTGAAGAAACGGTGGCCTACGGAGGTGGTTCGTGCATGTTCTGGGGCGGTATGTCCACAGATGGCAAGACCGACCTTCTGTGCGTCTCCCGGACGGGGGGCACTCGCGGGCAGGGGTCTCTGACTGCTCACCGGGACGTCACGGAGATCCTGGAAGAGCATGTGGTCCCATATGCGGGTTTTGTCGGCACTGGATTCACTATAATGCACGACAACGCCCGCAGCCACACTGCATTGCTCGTTCGTGATTACCTGGGAGAGGTTGCGATCCCTGTTATGCAGTGGCCAGCGAGAAGTCCCGACTTGAACCCAATCGAACACCTTTGGGACGAGCTAAAGCGACGTGTTCGGTCACGTGATGCCATCCCTACCACTCTCCAAGAACTCCAGGACGCCGTGATTGAAGAATGGGACCTCATTCCTCAGTCGGACGTATGTGAAGTTGGTTCGGTCAATGAGAGACCGCATGGAAGCAGTAATTAGGGCAAGGGGGGGTAACACTAGGTTTTAGGTTACTTTTAAGTGTCTTTTTTGTTTGTTTGTTAACCATTTCATTGATGTTAATTTAAAATTTAATAAACATTTTTCTTGTCTTCGCATTAAACTTCTTTTTTTTTAAACCTGGTTAAAATAATTATATTTATTTTAGCTTTTTTAAAAAGTATGTTTTATTACCTTTCAAATAATACCTAACAGTCATACCTTTACCCTTGATTAAATAGGGTATAATGTCGGTTGAACATATTTTTCCCGAAGGTGCGATATTTTTGACGCCGAGTGTAGTAATGAGAGGGCGCCACTGGACGCTCGGCGTTTGCTCGGTGCAGTCTTAAGTAAAATGAGCATACGTCGTTATCTTGGGGGCTCAACTAATCTATCAAAGAACACATATAACAGAATGTCTGTTTAGTATAAATATTTATTATAGTTTAAGTATATATTTCTTAAATACTTAGGACAGCGGACTGACGGCGGTTGAAACGCCCGATCCATATAATATCATAACTTCAATATCATGACTTCATTATATCTTAACTTAAGGCTGAGCCAACAAAGCCGTGGTATCCAGTCAACAAGGTTTTTAGATCAGCTGTTTTGGCTTACTTGTATGAACCATGAAGCATTTATGAACATATTTTATACAAGTTTCTATGGAGTGCGACTTCCATGATTATGTTACTGTCAATATGTAATCCTAAAAACGTATCTATTTAGTTTACGTATGGGCTCTCCTCTGTAATTATATCTAGTTTTGGATCAGTTTTTCTTTGAGAAAATTGCATAAAAATCTTTGTCAAAAACGGTTAAAGTCAATACAGTTAAAAAAAACGAATATGGTGTGTTTACAAATGTAACGGGTAGCAATTTGTCGCAACTTGTCGCAAATTGAGACGATTTCGAGCAATTTTGGTAATTGTCAATCTTTATTCTAATTCAGTAAATCCTTTTCTTTTTTTCTTTTTTTTGAGCCGTGGGCGCCAATCGCTTTAGGAGGGCGCTACGGGACCGCTATAGCGCCAAAACGTAGCCCCCAAAATTCAGTAAATCCTGTCTCAACCCTCTACGATTTCTAGCGTACCTCACTTTGAGAAACCCTGGTCCTATTTTTGCATGATGAATTTCATTCAATTTCGTTTAAATTGTACCCATGCGGTGATTGAGTTATTTATTAAAATAGTAGATAAGTATGCATATCCATTAATATCTGCTGTGCTTACGTCACGCCTTTGGGAGCTCGCGACAATCTCGCCTCCGCCAATAAAGCACGAGGTTACAGATAAATCACAGTTTGGGATGTTTACGGTAGTCTACGTTCATAAAACTTGGCGTTTGGGATATAAACGATAATGTTGTTTTGTGGGTACACAGAGTGACGCCATTCAATAAATATTGCTCCATGAGCTAATCAGGTATAGTATAGCTGATGAAATATAATCAATACAGATTCGTCTTAAAAGCGCTACGTCGGATCGGTGCAGATTTTATTTCGTCAACTGTAGCTACCTTAATTAATATGACAATGGTGAAATCAAAGTAGAAACGGGCACGAGCATGCCGAACCATGCGCAGAGTAGGGTTCCGACGCTGTTACTACCAACACAAAAAACTATCTCGAACAAGAACAATACTACAGTGATATAGGGTAGTTTTACCTAGAAAGATTTTGAACATTGGTATTTTTTCAGATTTTCATGTACTCTTTCCGAATTTCATCTTTGCCACCTCGTATTTTTGCCGCTCGCGACGCCTTATTGGAATAATGGCACCTAAAAGCAGTTTTTTGACAATATCTCCTTTCCAACTAATTTAACCATAAAAAACAGTACAAAATGAAACTAGAGACGGATTGCCTACAATTTATGTATTGACTTCTTTTTTTTCATAAAGTCAATTGTTCTGTCGTACGAGCGCCGCAAAGTGTACTCATACAAGCGTTTTGGTCATTACTCGTTATAGTGCGTTTTGTTAGGTGAAACATGTAGTCCTGTAGCCCGTGGACATTCAAATGACGAAGAAGGTTACCGTTTATATTTTTGAAATGGTTATAGGTTTCACCATTTTATATACTAAAAGCGAAGTCTTAAAGATCTTAACTCGCCGTAACCATAATAGCGATAAGTCCTAAATCTCCATATTAGTTAGTTATTTACATTTCTGGTAGAGATGGGCCGAATAGTGGTTTCACCGAATAACCGAATACTGAATACTATTTATTGGGTTTAACCTTTGCCCAACCGGATATTCGGCCGAATTAGGCCAACGATATACCAATTTATTGTTTTGCCGCGTAAACAGGATCTAACTTGTAGGTACAGTAGTGCCACAAATATAAGTTACAACGATGTACCTGCGCAGTAAGCATTTTTTTAGAAGGCGCGAAAAAAATTTGGCCAATTATAAGGCAGTACGTTTGCGCGGGGAAAACTTCGACGGCCATTGGTCAAGTATTCGGCAGCCATTGCAGCGACACCGTCGACTGCCATTTTATTTAGCGTCACGTCAGTTGTCATTCGTACACAAGCTGAGACGCACGAGCGCTAATCGTTACGTACAATTGAGGACAATTTATGTGCGGTATTATTAAATATTATTTTTATTCAAATGACTTCCCTTAAAAGAGGGGCCTTTAAAAAGTCAAGCTAGGGAAATAGTTTATAATGTGCATCAATTTATGCAAAATGAAGCCCAAAGTGCTAAAAATAAAGTGTTCGCCAATGAGAGAAAAAGCGCCTAATTCAAACTCGAGAAAAGGAGACATGCAGCAATGGCTAAGTAGCAAAAATATACCATACGATAGCAGAGCTTTTAAACCCGAATTGTATGATATAGTAAAAAGACACAAGAAAGATTACATACAGTACTCGATTGACACCATAATGGAGGAGCATGGCCATTTTAAGGTTACCGCCTTATCACCCCGATTTTAACCCAATAGAAAATATTTGGGCACAGGTAAAAGGTCACGTAAGCAAGCATAACGTCAACATGAATTTTACTGAGGTGATGAAACTACTACATGAAAAGTTTTCTTCAATCGATGTGGAAGCATGGCGTCGAGTGGTGGATCATGCTATAAAGTGTGAAGATAATTTTTTGACAGTGGAAGAAGCTTTGGACACCCGTCTTGATCAATTTGTAATTAATACTGGCTCTTCGTCATCATCAGATGATAGTGAAGAACACGACGAAGATGATACACCAGATAGTGACATTGAAGGAGTAGTTCCATTAGAATAGATTATAAATGATATTGTTATTATTATTGTCTCACCTGTCATTTATGTCGCATTTAACTAAATAATGTATATTTGAAGTTTGTATTTTTATTCAGTAATTAGTATAATAAAAATAATATCAGTAAAATTTATAATTATCAATACCACATTTCCTAAATATTGAAGCATTATTGCTCCGAATTTTGTTACTGTGAACCGAATTGCATACAATTTTGGAATTAGGTTCATCTTACCCTTAACTTCAAAAGTGAAAATGATTTGAACTCCGCATTCACCCTGGAGGTGGTTGCCACCCCTTCTCGTAGTGAATTTTTTTTTCTTCAAAATAACCGGATATCGATAGAAGGCCTAATTTTAAGCAAAAAATCATCTATAAAGTTTTTCGAAAAATCCAATACTTTTCAAGTTATTGGCAATTGAAAATTCGCAATTTTTCACGTTTTTCATCGGTTTTTTGCAAATATCTCCAAAAATATACGTTTTATCGAAAATTTTATTAAGAACAAAATTGTAGCAGGTAAAAAAATGAACAATTTGGTTTTTTATAAAGTATTCTAAGTGCAATATTAAGCTAGATATTAAAGATCAAAGCCGTTTTTTATGTTGTCTGAAATTTAATCGATGTGGTCAATGCCATCTAGCGGCGAGCAGATGCATTTTATGCATTCTAATAAAAAAGGGTTTTGTAGTGCTTGAAATAAGCTTTAAAATGAGCACTATTAAAGTCTTTTGCACGTAAAATAAGTGAGCTGTATTGCAAATAAGAGGAGCATCTAATGTTTTTTCTTTTAAATCAATGGGTTTCATAAGTGCCATTTCAACCAAAATTAAAATTAATCGTATTCCGCCTAGAATTAACTTTATTATGAAGAGTTTGATAGATTGTATCAGTTTGGCTGCTTCAGGACACATATTTTTCAAAAAAGTCACGATTAAAAAAAATTCAAAAAATTCAAATTCTTAAAACACCCACCTTTTTTTCATAATATCTCAAAAATGACGACAGATACGTATAAAAGTGTAGGGATGAAAAATTTAGGTATTTTTCTGACAAACAATTTGTTTTTTTTGTTTTTTCTGTCAAACAAAAAATGACGGAGATATGATTGTTTAAAGAGCGCGTGGCAGCGCAATCACAGCCTCTCTTAAGCCCTTTAACCCTTCACCGTTTTAGAAAAAGGTTTTTTACTATACATTGCAATGAAGGATGTTGTAGCTCTCTTAATTACCTGTACAATGGTTTTTTATATATTGTGATAGCATGAAAATTGAAGGAGTTATGGTCCAAAAACTTATCATATTTTTTTCTACTTAGTAACTGAAAATTTCGGAGTGTGAATATTTGGAGCAATGTGAAAGTACGCAGTATAATAGAGACCCAAAACTATTGTAATGTGTATGTATACATAATATAGCTCATATATTTTGGAAACGTAGGCATGAATACATACCAACGTTCTTAAATGGGTAAGGCCACGAATTTTGACGAATTTGGACGTTTCAAATTTAACATGCTCATAAAAAAAAATGTAGCACCGAGAGGTTTCGAAACAATTTTATTATATTACGCGATAAAAACTATCAAGGTCGCAAGTGACATAATTGATTTAAATCCTTTCAAATAAATAATAAAAATATAATTCTGTCCAAAACGTAACGAAAGTTGTCAATTTTTTTCGACCACGTGTACTTAAAGCCCTGTTATTTTCATGATTTTCAACTTCACATGATCATACTTTTGTTTAAACAAAATTTTATGATATAGCGATAGGTCTACCAATTGCGAAAAAAATATATTAAAACAATTTACTTGTTTTATGTTATTCTTTTATTGGGCCACAATTCCACGTTTTCGTTACGAATACTATAATTACAATTTTATATAATTTTTAAATATTTTATTCAATAAATGGCAATTTTTTACTCTAAATTAAATTATTTTTAAATATGTAATAATCATATATATTTACTGTTTTAATTTAGGGGTAGTTTTAAGGGTAGAAAAGCTTAAGAATATGATAATCATTTTCGAGAGTGTGGAATAATATTTAAATCCTTTTCATTTTACAAAAAAAAAAAATTATCAATTTTTTATCAAGGGGTACTTTTCAAGGGTTGAAAGGGTGTTAAAAATTTGATAATTATTATAGAGAATATAAAATATTACTTACTCTATACTTACATCTTTTTATGTCATACCAAAGTATTTTTTTGTGATTTTTTCAATTTAGGGGTTGTTTGCAAGGGTTGTAAGATTTTCAAGGGGTTGAAAATGATTTTAATGAGGTAATTGTGTTAGAAAACACTTTACAATTTCACCACTTACTATTAGACATGTTTTCTAGCGATAAAATGGCTCAATGTAAATTTTTCCATTAAGGGGTTGTTTACACCCCTTAAAAATAATAGGCGGAGTTCAGATCATTTTCACTTTTGAAGTTAAGGGTAAGATGAGCCTAATTCCAAAATTTCAAGCAAATCGGTTCACAGTAAAAAAAATCGGAGGTAAGACCGTATTTTTCGCTTCAATGACTGCACTATTTGTTTTATGTGAAAAACATAAAACAATCTTATCTATGCTCAAACAAATTTTTGTTGATAATACAAAAAATAATATTAGAGAATATAAAAAATAGGTGCGCCTTTTTTACCACGCAATGTCATGACGCCATGAGCGAGAAAGCACGAGTTTAACTGTCATTTCATATTCTACCTTACGCGTATCACGACAAGGTTTGTATTGAATTGATTTTTACGTTCGTTTATCTTCGGCATTCGTGATCACCTTTCTGCGTGGACGAAGATTGCCGGCGTTACTTATATTTGTGGTCTTACTGTACGCTACGTGTCGCTGCTGGCTAGATGACGAGCGAGCCGTACCTCACCGGCCTAACCGCCCGCCACCCGCGCACACTGCGCTGACACTATGCTTCGAAACATCGCACGATTGCTTTATTTTATTAGTTTTATTCAACACATTCGTCATAGGATTTCTTTGACTTATAATATAACAAATCTTACACAAGAAGTTTTGTCTTTTAGTTCTAAACCGTGTCGTCAATCGCCATTAATTATATTTATCTACGTGTATTTAAAGATCAAATCAAATGCCCTTTTAGTATGTTGTTAAATATATTGTTTTATCTTAAAAACCGTCGGGAGCTATGACGTCATCAAAATGGCGGCTGCTGTATTTAGAAAATCGCGAATAATTCTAGTGGGACATAGAACATCTCCATTTTTTGAAGTCGGCTATAAAAATAAATAGTGCTTTTAAATATTTCGAAAGGCTTTTTAGGGTTCCGTAGTCAGACTAGGAACCCTTATAGTTTGGCCATGTCCGTCCGTCCATCCGCAGCCTAGCTCAGAGACTCTTAGTACTAGAAAGCTGTAATTTGGCATGAATATACAATAATATATAACAAACGCCAAAAGAGTGGTAAAATAAAATGTTGAAAAAAAATTCTAGCTGTACCTCCCCTACACGTAACGTGGGGATGTATTTTTTTTTCCTCGTCTACCCCATAGTGTGGGTGTCGTTAGATACGTCTTTCAAAAATATTGCTTGTTTGTGACAACAATTTTTCAATTAAAGGATCCGTTCATGAAATATTAAACTTTAAAGCGCTAATTTTTGTTAGAGCCCCCTACTGCCTAAACTACGAATGCCAAAAATCTGAAAAATATCTTCATTGTAAGCGCATAATAACGGGTTGGCTTAAAGTAATGACATTTTTTTTTCTTTTTTTTTTTTTTTAAATTACTTGTTTAGGTTATATAGCTTTTTATCATATACAAATAAACTAAAACCAGCATGATAATCAATCATTATAATATAGAAAACCTCGCCCATTTAAAAAATTTCGCAGCTTTCTTCTTACCGTTTTCATAATACGTTGGACAACATCTTTTTTTATTTTTTCAGTTAATTCTTTGCTTTTATACCCGGCGCTTCAACTGTGTATGTGATTTCGCTTCCGGCCCATCACTGTAAACTAGTCTACGAGTACTGAGAATTACCAAAAAATCCTCCATTGGACGAGCTACACCGACGTTCGGACGGTTTGAATCCTTCGATACGAAATGAAACAGTCAGTCGTCACGCTTTTTTAGTCAATTCTGGGTGCTCCCTGCATAGTGATACTTTCTTCGCAACTTCTTGCACTTCTTGGAATTTCTTCAAGCTGTATGTGGGAATATTTGGGTGTTTTTTGACGCTTTAAGTGTAGAACATTGTATTTCTTTAAATATTCCTTACTCACCAACGGGAAACAGCATATTTTACAGCTAACTTATCTGGGACTCATCCACTTTGTTTTGTGCAAACTTTGCCATTTTCCTCCGGTTTCAATGATTAAGAATGGGTGATCTTCCCGTTTTTGGTAAATCTTTAGTCCTAATACCAAATTCCCACCGCTGGATCAAACATTAAATTGTAGATGGAGATACATTTCAGCTTTGAAGTGAGAGACCACTTCAGATTTTTCACGTCGTCCAAGTAGGCGATAGACATGTTCACGTAATGACTTCCTTGTGGACATTTTTTATTAACACAGCTAATCATTATTTGCCTTTTTAACAATAATTGACATATTTTCTATTTATTATAGCTGTCAAAATCCTTTTTGTATTATTTTTTTGCCTGCTATTGTCAATTGAATACCTTCTCATTACTTTAAGCCAACCCGTTATAACGAATTTGAAAAGAAAACTATCACGACTAGGTAAACTTAATTAGTTCCTGAGATACCTACAGGGACTAAAGTGTTTATACCTACTATAAATACCGGCCGAGTGCGAGTCGGACTCGCGCACCGAGGGTTCCGTACAAATAAGTAAAAGTTCACCCATCACGACAATCGAGTAATACGTGATGTAACTAAAAATTTAAGGGTTTCGTAATTTTTTCTTTATATGTGCTATAAAACATTGCTTCATGCCAAATTTCAAGATACTAGATCTTGAAAATATGCGGCTTAAATTGCTGTTTCTTTTGATTGCGTTGACATATAAGTTTGATTTTGTTACAGCTTAAATGTATTATAGACCTGATTATTTGATACGAATTTCAATTTAATTCCTCTACGCGTTCATGAGGAAAGGGGTAGTAACTTTAAAATTATTAATTAATTTTGTATTATAATATGATGTTACGAAAAATTTACGGTTTTCGCAATTTTTCCTTTATCTGTGCTATGAGACGTTGCTTCGTACCAAATTTAAAGACTCTGAGTTTACGGGAAGTACCCTGTAGGATTTGATTCCCTTGCGAGTTTCGAAAATTTCCGGCATAAACGGCTGTAGATATTTTGTCTGCGTTGGCCTAGACTAGAAGTTTGATTTTTTCATAGCTCCAAGGGACAGTAGACCTGAGTATTTGATATAAATGTCAGCTTGATACCTCCACGCATTCCTGAGAGGGGTCTTGACAGACGGACGGACGGACGGACAACACTGTGATCCTATAAGGGTCCCGCTTTTTCCTTTTGAGGTGCCGTACCATAAAAATCATCTAAGGCAGCACCAAATAACTTTAAATAGAAAATTAGTTCATACATGTTGATTTTAAGATTTCGGAACCCTACACTGAGCATGGTCCGACATGCTCTTGCCTGGTTTTGTTTTAATAACACGAATATATTAAGATGTTCACGAGATGATCGCGCCGAATGTTTAATCACCAAATCAAATTAGATGTTTCTTAAACCCTTTTCTGTCCTTTTGACGAGCCGCTGGCCTAGTTGGTAGCGACCCTGCCTACAAAGCTAGCGAAAGAGAAAAGCAAGTCGCACGTTCTCTAATACGTACCGACGGCTACGGGAAACCGGGAATTTGAAGAATTGTTGTAAAAAAATAAACAACTTTTTTAGTGCTTTTCTCTTTAATTTGTGACTATGAATTAGAAAAAATACCATTTTGGGGATCCTGAGTCAATATCCTCAGAGATTTACTAATAAAATTCAAATACTTAAATGATTCTAATCTTCGATATGTTAGAAGGATGTTAGAGCAAGAAAACACTATCTAACTGCGTAAGACGTGGTAAATGAACAGAGAAGTTAATTTTCTCAAACATCGAAATCGCCACATGCATGGCCGTGTGGAAGTTATTAGCAAATAACTCAAATTATTAATAGTTTTGTAATGCATGGGGCATACCATTAGAATTGGCGTGAACTGGAGATGTTTTTAGGAAATTGGATGAATTGTAATCACTTTGTTTTTTTTTTAAATTTCACTGTAAAGTTGAGGTTGAAAGATTTCTTTATCTGTTTCTGAAACTTTCAGAGCCCCCATTATTTTTTAAAGTTGCTTTGCGCTTTCTGTAACAGTTTTATTTGAACACTACAACATTCAACTATCTATCAAAATTAAAATTTCGTGAATACACCAAGTAATTCATTTTTTTTCGGGGTTTAAAGGTCGAATTTTGGTGTCTTGTTATAAAATTATTAAAAAAACGGTATTAAATTGCCCTTAGACAAATTAAGGGTTAAAGTATCTGAAATGGATAGCTAATGGTCTTTTCTACTCGTCTGATTTTTTTTTACAACGTGTACCAAACAACGAAAAAAATATCCGTAGGCACTTATGTTTATTGATATAATAGTGTATGTAACGCAAAATAAGTGGATAATGTGGTGAAGTTTAATAACATTTTTTTTTAAATTTAATGTAGACGTGGCGGCTGTGTTTATGAATAGGCTAGCAAAATTATATTTTCTCAAACATGCTCGGAAAGAACGGTTTTCCGATTGAAACACAAGGACGGAAAGTGCCCCATTTTACTCCTAGGAGTAATAAAACCATATGAAAACACTTTCCGTCCATGTCCATATTGTTTATTAAAAGTGCTCTCTATTGCATACAAAATCGAAAGGAACGTGAAAAAAATCCCGCACACCCACCCAACTTGTGGGTGCAGTGTGGGGCGGCGGCGGTGCAGTGTGGGCCGGCGGCGGCGGTGCGTTGTGCGTTGAAGTTCAACGGTTGAACTATCTTCACTAATACACTAATACTCGGTATTTTTCAAACAAACATTATCTCCGAATTTGTCATAGGTTTTTAAAAATACTTGTAATTATGTATTTGTGTTATTTCCTCACATGTTTGAGAAAAGCATTATGTATGCCGCGGCGGAAACGAGGATTTCCTGACTCGTATTTTAGCAGGCCTCGCTATTGCTCGGCCAGCTAACCACCTCGTCAGGAAAACCCTTACTTTCCGCGCCTAGGCAACAATGTACTATTTCTCAAACATCCTCGGAAAGGATGACCTTTCTTTTGAAAAACCAAGATGCGAAGTGCCTCATTTTCCTCCTAGGAGTAAAATAAACGGATGAAAACACTTTCCGTTCATATCCATATTGTTCATTAAAAGTGCTCTCTATTGCATATAAAATCGAAAGGAACGTGAAAAAAATCCCGTACACCCAACTTGTGGGTGCAGTGTCGGGCGGCACCGGGCGCCAGCGGTGGTGGTGCGTGAAACTATCTTAACTGATACTCCCAGTTTTCAAACAAACATTCTCTCCGAATTTGCCAAAGGTTTTTAAAAATACTTATAATTATGTATTTGTATCATTTCCTCGCATTGTTTGAAAAAAGCATGATATTTGCCTCGGCGGAAACGAGGATTTCCTGACTCGTATTTTAGCAGGCCTCGCTTGCTCGGCCTCCAAACCACTTCGTCAGGAAATCCCTTACTTTCCACGCCTAGGCAATAATGTAGGTACTATTATAACATTTTTGAGAAAAAGTTATGTTCGTCAAATACTAGGAGGGCTAAGTAGGGGATCTAAGTTGCGCTATGCCTGATATGACTCCTAATTACCGCTGCGCTACTGGTAGGTACTTTATTTTAACATGCAATTACGAGTACACATCATTTTCAAATCGCTTCTAATTCGCTCCGTGGCCTACTTTCAGAGTATGAGACATGAGAATATTTATAATTTACTTTTTTGAGTGATGTATTTTTCATTTCATTGCATATGTTTGAGAAAAGCACTATACATACCTCGCCGTGAAAAGGGGTTGCCAGCCTCGTAATTAACGGCCCGCTCCGCTCGGCCGTCTATATCACTAGGCCGGCAACCCTCTACTTCCCGGCCTCTGTAGTCGGTATTATTTTGCAACGTACAGTCGTGGAATGAAAAGGTTGACCACCTTAAGATCTGTTTTTGCTTGCTCAATATAAGTTATCACTATCTACTTATCGACCGAGTGTGACACATTCCGTCATAATGAATATCATTTCACTACATGGCCCACAGATACATGGTTACCATGGTCACGTATAAACAACAACCACTATTTTTTCAAACTGAACTCGGCCTTTATTGGGCGTTACAAAACGGTTGCTACGGTCACGTATAATCAACAGCCGCTATTGGTTCAAACCGAGCTTTATTGGTCGTTACAAAAGCGTTGTTATGGTCGCGTATAAACAACGGCCACTATTGGTTCAAACTGAACTTAGTCTTTATTAGTCGTTACAAAAGGGTTGCTATTAGTGACCGACCGAAACATGTTATTTTGCCGAAACCGAAACCGAAACCGAACCTTTTATATAAAAAAAAAAGTCCTTAAAAAGTCGAAAAAATGTTAGTAAGCCCGTTTTTTTCTAAAATTAATATCTCTCCGACCTATAATTACAGGTTTCTACTTTCAAAGATTTATCACAATGAAATTTCAGCTCAGTTACAGAGGTTCTGTTTGAAAATTTAACTACCCTATAAAGTGAAAAAAATACATTATTTGTAACACAAAGTTAGCGATTTTTTAATGGTGGTATAAAATAAAACAAATTTATTATTAAAATATGATGCTCATATATTATGTTTATTTATTTTCAGTTACTTACATTTTAATTATACTCACAAATATCACAATCAGTTAGCCTCGAATGGCTAATTCAAATATAATTAGATAATCAAAATAATCAAATTGATCACCTTTGGTAATCATTTTAGCGAACCTTTTTTTTATTATGTAAGGTGCATAACATAGGTTATGATAACAAATCAACAAGTATAATATAGTAACAAGTAACAAATACGAGCAAAGCGCACTGATTTAGGTAGTTGCCGGCGGAGTCAGGCGACTGACGCCATATTGCCAGCCGTGCTGAGCGCGACCCGAAGGTACGATGTTGTAAGTTTCTGCGCGGCCGAAGGGTTCGGCCGTTTTTGGCCGAAACCGAAACTCGGGCTGAAACTTGATTTTTTGGCCGAAACTGGCCGAAACCGAAACCGTAATTTCGGTCGGACACTAGTTGCTATGTTCAATTGTTCACGTATAAACAACATTATTCAATATTATTTCTCTCGTATGTTTTAAAAAGGTTACATGTGCTTGCAACGCGTCAATGAATTTATTTGAAAACTGGTCAACCTTTTAATTCCCTGACTGTACAAATTATATTATATCGGTTATTAATAAGAAAAAAACCGAAACAAAGAACAGCAGTGTTTCTTAAAAGCTGGCTACATTATTTTAACATTTGACATTTGTAGCTGACATTTTATTCTGCGGATTAAAAAAATAGACTTTAAGCTTTTTAAAGTTTTGTTTTGCGATTTTAATTAGCAGCGTCACTAAATTTACCAAATGACATCTGTCACAGGCACAATAAGATATGAAAAATATAGGAGTAACCCACCTGGGTGCGTGTGATCAAACAATACGAAAGCTACTGAATGTGGCAATAAAAAAATGTGTTTTCGTAGTCGGGTTTATTTATTTTTGTTGCTTAAACTATTCCACAATCATAAAAAGGGCACATTACGATATTGATGGTCTTTGAAAATCATATTGTTCTCTAAAATCCCAATGTTTATTCACGTTATAGGTACATAATTATCCGTTCTGGATACAAAAAATCAAAAATCCTCCTTGCGCTAATCAGGTATTTTATGTGTTTTATTGGCTTTATCATTATTATATTATGTAATTATGTACATAGTACGAGTACAAGGGCATTGGGTAAAATTAACACTATTTTCATATTTTTTTCAGCGGTCATGTATAATTTTCTTATAATGATTCAGAGTTCCTCTAAGTACGTGTAAATATATAAAATTGAATGCGTTCAATATTATCGGTACCGAGATATTAAAGATAGAAGTATTAAGTTTTTGGTAGGTACTAAAAGTACGCCCAAGTATCAAGATTTAAACATCTCGGCTCCGATGCACCTTAGAGTTACTACATTGTATTACAAAATATGTTTATTTTGAGCAGATCTATATTAATTTAAAATTTTTACGTATGTCTGCTCACCTAAGGAAAATATGAGTTTTAAAACTGACCATTGCTTAACCCAAACGCTCCCACCCCTTGCGTAAATGAAAATTGTCTAACCCCAATACTTATTTTGGTTTCTTTTGTAATCCATGGACTGTGCAGTGTTCGTTGGCGACGCGGGAACAGCTAGGGGTCGTCTCAATTACTAATTCAGTCGTGAGCAAATTGACCAGTGATGCGCGCCGTTTACTGCTCTATTTATAGCTGATCACACAGACGGCACCTACTAAATGCATATAATAGCAAAGTGTTCCTTGTACGGTCACGAGAGTTAATTTGGGACCCATTTCGTGACAAATAGGCTTGAAGTCGTCAATCTCATTTGTAACCTTTAGGAAATTCAATCTTATTGTTGTAGAATGTCAGATTGACTTTGGACCTAAGGTGGGTATAGGTGAAAAACTTAAGTAAGTCACCTGTTGTATGTAGTCTGTGTGAATAGACATTGCATTTTTGAAATTTGTAATATATCGTATGGTTTGCAACTCATTATTTGCTTATCTTTCAAGTTTGATTATTCTTGTCCACTTATGATTCTATTGTCATGGTAAGATATAAATAGTTGTCAATGTCGAGTAATTGTCTTCATATTTTTTGCGTCGTTCATGAATAATCAATAATAGTTACAGTTTACCGCATAAGTCAATTGTAAAACATCGATTTTGAATTCAGCTTGGCAAATTAATATGGCGCTATTTCCTGAATTAGGTAGGGGACGACCACTGCATATTCAAACGAAAAGAGTTTTGTCTAATTTGTACAAACATTTCCAAGAGGTTTGCGATAAAGACTCAAATTCTTTATCAACACCAAAACAAATGGTCATTTAAATATCTGGTGTACCGAAAAAACAGGTTCTCAACACATTAAAAGAATTGGAAAGTATGTATTCAAATTAAATGTTTCTGTACAGTCAACCAATTTGATTCCTAGGCCACTATGGACTTTGTCAACGTGACGTTGTAAACCAAATCATAGGGAGTCTCTTACGTTTTGGTTGACAACGTCACTTTAACATAGTCCAAAGTGGCCTAGAAATCAAATTGGTTGACTGTACAGTTCACTGATGAAAATGAGGATGACGAACTGGCGAGTGATTGAGGTAAAAAAATATTTACAGTATGTTATTAATAGTAAGTCACCTGTTGTATGTAGTTACATACAACAGGTGACTTACTTAAGTTTTTCACCTATACCAAATTTAATCTCGTGACTGTATCTATGCTATTTTCTTATACAGGGTGTCCCAAAAGTACCACGCCACAGTGACACCGGAGGTAGGTCAGCTCAAGAGGAACCTAACCAGCCTAACATGACCTCAGTAAAAGTTGCACGGTTTTCGAGTTATTAGCAAAATGAAGATTTTTAAGAATTTTCCCCTTTGCTTTTACATTTTTAGTACCAGTATCGACTTGGACAGCTTTTAATAACAGTTTTTTATGTGTATGAAATCACGAATAGCTAATTTAGAAGTCTGAAGTGTTATTTTGTCAATAACTACTACAAGAATCTAAAAAAAGTTCGATTTATCTCGATTTAAATTGTCACAAAAACATTAATTTCAACTTTGATCATCTGCCACAAAAAAAAACAATTAGAAACGAAACAAACAAGTAACGCCAATAAATTAGATACCTTATTCAGATTCAGAAATGGTATAACACATGTATCTTACTACGAAAACGATAAGCATTTTTGTCATTTTACTGATGCCTCATGGAACTAACCTAAAACTTGAGCTTCGAAAGCAGTCACTAAGTGCTACAAAAATGTTGTGGACAGCGGTTTTGCAAAATATCATGAGGGCTAATTTGTCACTCTTTTGAACGTTAACTTATTTTAATTTCAATGGGCCGGATAAAATGGCAATTAAAATAAAAACAGTTTTTTTTTCATTCATTTATTGTAAACTTAATAAGGTTACATTACAATAAGTGTTCAAATTGTCTCCCATGGACTCGAATGCATAAAAAACATCGTTTTATAAAATTTCGGCTCAATTTCCGTAAACTGACTTCCGATATGGTACGGGCAGCATCAAATACTCGTTGCCGCAATTCTTCCTCAGAACGTATTGGTTTTGCGTAAACTTTGTCCTTCAAGCAGCCCCAATAAAAAAAATCCAGTGGGTTCAGATCTGGGGAACGCGGTGGCCATAAAATTGGTCCCAATCGACCAATCCATCTCTCAGGGAATGTTTCACTAAGATGCTCACGGACTACTCGAGCGTAGTGTGCCGGGCAACCATCTTGTTGGTACCACATCCTTTGTCGCAGTATCAATGGCACGTCTTCTAATAAGCCGGGCAGGTCGTCTTGCAAAAATTGTAAATAATTTCTACCATTCAGAATAGGAGGCAACTCGACCGGTCCCACAATTTGTCCATTTAAAATTCCACTCCATAAATTGATTTTGAACTGGTATTGGGACCGATCTTCTCGTTGTTCATGTGGGTTTTCTATCTGCCAGCTATGCACGTTATGTAAATTGAGATATCCATCCTTTTTGCATGCCGATTCATCAGTCCACAATACTTCATTAAAGAAATTCGGGTTTTGCCTCCACATCTGTATCATTTTTCGGCAAAATTGAACACGATGTGCGTAGTCTGCTGGAAGAAGAGTTTGAACGCGTTGGATGTGGTACGGATGGTATTGATGACGTTTCAATATTCTTTGTGCCGAGGATTTGGAGACGCCAGTGCGGCGTTCCACAATTCGTACAGAAGTTCCAGGCTCCGCTCGTACTTCTTCCAATACCGCATCATCGTCCACAGTCTGAGGTCTCCCTGCTCGGCCATTCGCTCCGGGTAGCCTTCCCTCTCGATAAGCGACGACCACTCTTAAAATAACTTCATGCGTCGTTGGATTACGATTCGGATATCTTTCAGAGTACAATCTTGCTGCCAATCTTGCGTTGTACGAAACATTGCCTCGATTTGAGACGTGCCTCGTTTCTCCATAAATTAAGTGCATGTCGGCGAACTCACTATGCAGATACTGGTGATTAGCCATTGTTGTAAAACAGTTCCGCAAGGCAAAATCAGTGTCAAGAAGAGCGACAAGTAGTCGTTCAAACAGAAAAACAAATCAGAATCCGATGAAAAGCCAAGTCAATTAAGTTCAAGAAATCACAAATGGAGCACTGAGAACACAAGTGTCGCACGAAACGCAACGTAACGGACTGACTAGGCTCGAACTACCTTCAAAATGACGATAAAGTGAGACAAAAGTACAGAGTTTGTAATAACACTAATAAGTGTCCAGGTAGCAGACAACTTGTGCGGGAGTGTGAGCAGTGATGGCGTGCAGCATCAGGAAGGTTACAAAATTGCCTATCTTTTCGCAGTAAGATAACATGTGTTATACCATTTCTGAATCTGCATAATGTATCTAATTTATTGGCGTTACTTGTTTGTTTCGTTTCTAATTGTTTTTTTTTGTGGCAGATGATCAAAGTTGAAATTAATGTTTTTGTGACAATTTAAATCGAGATAAATCGAACTTTTTTTAGATTCTTGCAGTAGTTATTGACAAAATAACACTTTAGACTTCTAAATTAGCTATTCGTGATTTGATACACATAAAAAACTGTTATTAAAAGCTGTCCAAGTCGATACTGGTACTAAAAATGTAAAAGCAAAGGGGAAAATTCTTAAAAATCTTCATTTCGCTAATAACTCGAAAACCGTGCAACTTTTACTGAGGTCATGTTAGGCTGGTTAGGTTCCTCTTGAGCTGACCTACCTCCGGTGTCACTGTGGCGTGGTACTTTTGGGACACCCTGTATATTAATTAGTTCCCGAATGAATCCGAAGGAGAAGCTGAGTATCTATCGTAATAGATCAGACTTATTTCCAGTAATGTAAGGAATGTTATATAATCTTAAAATCAGTTTTAGTCTTAATAATTTCAGTTAATTTATTTTAAAATATCACCCAATGAACTATTTGAGTATTAAAAATACAGTTCGTATGACATTCGATCGGTTTGCAATGAATGGTGTGGCTAAGACATATCAGAAATGCTTACTTAGAGTATTGCTAACGACTCGGCAAGGTCGAAGTGGTCGGACACAATGTTAGTAAGCCGATTTGAAGAATGTTTGTGTGCGGTGCTATAGACGAATCGCAGAAGGGTTTCGTCATTGTGTGTTGCTGCAATAACTATTAAAAACAAATCTCACGCGTCTCGATATTTGTTTGAGATTGAATATTGTAGAGTTGTCATCTATTCTTTTCTCTTTTTCAACCGATGCGACACGGTAGGGACATCTTTTCTTGTATGTTACTAACAGCTGCTGTTCAAGATGCAAGCTTAATAAAACTGATCAAAGGTTGAAATGGTAAAACAAACCCTGGGCACAGTTATTATTTTGTAAAAATATGCTTATCCTTGATTACTTTAATTGGATTGTGTTAAATGCTTTGAAATGCAGTAATAATTACTTACATAAATAACTACAATGCGTTTTCTTTTACAGGGGTGCTGGAAATGACAGCCACGGACAACATTCGTTTCAGCGGTCATACGCTTGACAAGGCAACAAAAGCCAAAGTCACGTTAGAAAACTTCTACACAAACCTTATTTCCCAACACTATGAGCGGAAGCAGAGGTACGTAGCGAATGTTTGTGTTGGTTTTAATTAAAACACTCTTGCTTCAACAAATCTCATGTTCTGTAGGCTGGAGAAGTTGGAAGAGTCGCTTAAGGACGAAAATTTGTCAGAGAGTCAGAAGCAGGAAAAAAGACAACAACACGCACAGAAGGAAACTGAGTTTTTAAGGCTAAAGCGATCTAGGCTTGGTGTAGAAGATTTCGAACCGCTAAAGGTATTGTATTTTTTCGTAAACATTAACTAGTTTATAATAGACGAACCGACTACTAGCTCTTCCATTACAGAATGATACTTTTTACTAATGTGGGTTTAATTCCTAATTAAACAGTTTAGACTAAATGTCGTGTTTGTTTTCGCAGGTTATAGGCAGAGGTGCCTTTGGGGAGGTTCGGCTTGTTCAAAAGAAAGACACCGGTCATGTTTACGCTATGAAAATTCTTAGGAAAGCGGACATGCTGGAAAAGGAACAAGTAAAACAGATAGACATCGCTATTTGCATGATTTTATTGATTTATTGTTAGGTTTATTAGTTATTTCCCACTTCTTCAATCTGTCTGATTTCTGAGGTAGCGCATTTGGGGATCAGATTTTTTGTAGAATATCACTGTAATTGTAACGTTACCTGTAGTCTTGCCCCATATATTAAAAGACCGCCTGGTCTGCCCGTTTGTCCTCCGCGCCACAGATTTTAGTTTTTGCTCGAGCAGAGATAATATTTGTTTTATTAAAGGGCACGAGCAACTTTTCCAGGCATATTGCAGCCGGCAACAAGAACTTTCTTATTTTACCAGATTATTGGATATAAATCTCAAAAAAACTAGCATGTGTAACAATAATTCAATGTACCACTTTGTATAGACGATCCAGAAAGTTCTTTACCACAGAGGTCTTATAAATAGTCCGGCGGCGCTGGCATATTTTGAGGTTATAAGTTACAAAAACTCAAAAGTCGCTTATTTTTTGCATGTGGATACAGTGTGTAAATCCTATATTGCGTTTTGTGTCACATCTTGCCATTGCATTTTCAGAAATTCGATGTTTTATTGCATTTTTTCATTTCATGTTACAAAATTCAAAATAAAATGAAAGTGAAAAAATATATCAGGATCCTATCTAGGATAACTTGCGTATTGTATAAACCGATTTTGTGTCATCTTCGTCCAGTGTTAACTGACATAGCGCCAGTATGTGACCATAGGATATCATGGATACAAACGACAAAAAATATAAGTAGTATTCCGTTACACCACCAACTAAAATAGTATCGGAAAGTGGTAAAGGAGTCTATTATACATAAGTTCAGTTGGTCCTATTCTGTTTATTTCTGGCTCACATTCGGTTTGGGAAAGCATGTTTTCGTGGTCGAGTACAGTAAATAAAAAATACGGAGCCTTTATTAAAGCCAAACCTAAAATCTACTTTAGATATATTCAGTGTGACCTTTTTACTGAAAATACTAAAGCTATGTAGGTAGTCTATGATATCCATGATTTACAAAGACTTAAATTTAAGGGAATTCGTTTTCACAGGTTGCTCACGTCCGCGCCGAGCGCGACATCCTCGTGGAGGCGGACCATCAGTGGGTGGTCAAAATGTACTATAGTTTTCAAGACCCTATGAACCTGTACCTTATCATGGAGTTCCTGCCTGGCGGCGACATGATGACGCTTCTTATGAAAAAAGATACCCTAAGCGAAGAATGCGCACAGTTTTATGTAGCTGAAACAGCTTTGGCGATCGATAGCATACATAAACTTGGTTTCATACACAGGTAATTCCACTGTCAGTGTTTAACATCTATTGGAATCGTTCTTAAGTATCCACTCTGTCATCGAGAGTCATGTTCATGTTATAATTTTGAGAATATAAAAATAATGTGATGAGTTACGGAGATGGTGTGTGTGTTGTGTGCAGAGACATAAAGCCGGACAACCTGCTGCTTGACGCGCGCGGGCACATCAAGCTGAGCGACTTCGGGCTCTGCACCGGCCTCAAGAAGAGCCACCGCACAGACTTCTACCGCGACCTCTCGCGCGCCACGCCTTCTGACTTCAGTAAGTATCGTTTGTCTCGCCACTTGTTCTCTCACTTCCTAAAATGTTAATTATACTAACTTGACTATCTTTCATATTCACAGTTCTTTGCGTTAGAAATATAAATAGATTTGCACTTTTTTGCTGTAATTTTGTATTAGAATATGTTTGTTATATATGTTGAATAGATTAATTAACTTGTGGGTACGTCACGTTAGACTTTTTTTCAGTTTCGACGTCGTCGTCGGCAATGGACTCGAAGCGGCGCGCGGAGTCGTGGAAGCGCAACCGGCGCGCGCTGGCGTACTCTACCGTGGGCACGCCCGATTACATCGCGCCCGAGGTGTTCCTGCAGACCGGCTACGGCCCGCAGGCCGATTGGTGGAGCCTCGGTGTGATCATGTGAGTCGCTTAATAAGTTTTAGATAATACCTCCCTAAATAGTTATTTGTTAATAGAAGAATTTCCATTCGCGTTTCTTTTCTGAATTTAGTTATCTCTGTCGTCACTTTTCCATGAAAGGTTTTTTAAATTGATAAATCTGGTATGTCTTACGTACATTCCTTATTAAGACTGCGCCAAGCAAACGCCGAGCGCCCAGGTGGAGGCGCCCTCATTACTATTATTGTGTTTTCTAATTAACTAAAGACTTAATGCGCCAGCAGCGAATGATAAATTACAAAGAAAGTATAGGATTGTTATAAAAAATATTGTAGAGGCCAGAAAGATATGAATAGATAGAAGAGCTATGTAGATACTAGACGAGGATGCAAGTCCATAACAAGAAAGCAAAATAATATATTTCCGGCATGGGTGGTGTGGTAATAGTACATTCCTACAGAGGTTGGGAAGTAGGGGGTGGCCCGCCGAGTGATATAGATGGTTATGAGACTGGCAACCCCTTTTCACGGCGAGGTACGTATAGTGCTTTTCTCAAACATATGTAATGAAATAAAAAAATACATCACTAAAAACAGTATTATGCAATTAGTGAATAAAGGGCGGATTCAAAGGGAGGACCATAGATGACACACGAGCAAGTAAAGGATACTAACGACTGAATTACGATCGCAGGGAGTGATTCAAATGTTAGAATCCTGAGCGACGCGAGTGATTAATGGCCCTCGATATAAATCCGTTTTATTCAAGAGTTGCAAACTATACTTTATACCAAGTCTACGAGAAAAAGAAAGATTCAAAATGGTGCCAATTTACCTACTAATGACAGAAATAATACAAAACTTTTTTTATGCTTAAATTCCTTGTCGTTAATGTCGACCAATCAAATGTCGAGGAGTTATTTGCACAAGGAGTTTGTATGTCGAGTATTCTTTGCACAGGAGTTTGTATCGCGTCTTTTTTGCGCCAGGAAGTTGTATAGCACTGAGATGGATGTCGAATATATTGGTGTATTCTAAATTCAACTGTTTTCAGTGAATAAAATAAGCTTTGTATAGGGGGAATAATAAATAATAAATAACATAAGGGGACAATCACACAGATCGCAGGCGGTGCGGGAAACCGGCGGGCGGGCGGCGGGCGCACACGACACAACGCGGTTGTCTCTCAAACGTTAATGCACTCCTAGTATTTGACGTCATAACTTTTCTCAATTTTTTTATAAATATAATTTAGCTATTTAGCCTGTTCATAAACACAGCCGCCATGTCTACGTAAAAATTAAAAAAAAAAACTTCCTGGCCTACGCCTTCAATTTTGTATGAAATACCTTTACAGTTCTCTCGAGTTGTACCGCCCGCAACGTGATACGTTGAAGCCTATAATAGTTAACATAACGCCAACATTTCATTCATGTTTGAGAAAATATAATTTAGCTATTAAGCCTGTTCATAAACACAGCCGCCATGATTACATTAAAATAAAATAAAAATTACTTCCCGGCCTAGGCCTTCAATTTTGTATGAAATTCCTTTACAGTTCTCTCGAGTTGTTCTGCCGGCAACGTGATACTTTGAAGCCTAAAATAACTAACATACTCGTAACGCCAACATTTCATTCCAAGTTTCAGAAAACTCTGTTCCTATGCATTCAGGCACTCATAAATAAATCAATTTACCATTATTACTCCATATTCGCGTACTTTCAAAGGTAAAGCATGGTTATATTCATTATTTATACACTGAATCATTGTCTTCATGTTTATTTCGAGGTAGTTAATATCCATTTAATCTTGTATTTTTTTGATGAAAAGGATCACATCTGTTTCTATATAATTTTATACAAAACTCACGTAAAATGTTTATTGTTTTGTTTTTCGTGGACCTTCTATTACACAACGATATATCGATTAAAAAATATTTCTAACACTAGCTAGATTGCGACAGTTTTTTCCTTTGCCGCGAAAAATCCGGGCTCTGCAAACCAGCTAAACATTGAAAAAATACATACATACATACATTAAACCACGGGCACCATAAAAGCAGCCCTGAACGATAACACCCTAGAAAACCACCAGAAGGAGTGGAAAACTACGGTAGGCTTAGGGCATGCAAAGCTCTTCATAGAAAGAGTTGACCAGAGCTGGACCAAAAAACTTTGGAAACTCAGCAGAAGACAACTCCGATTCGTTATCGGAGTGTTTACAGGGCACTTTGGGGTTAAACATCTCCTAGCAAAGATGGGCCTATATGACAACACAGATTGTAGAATGTGCGGCGAGGAGGTGGAAACAATGAAACACTTATTGTGTGAATGTGACGCACTCGCCGGAGTAAGAATGAAAATACCCGGTTGTGGCTACCCAGAACCGAACGATTTCAAGGCTCTGCCATTGCACTCCACGATCCGCTATTTAGAAGGGGTGGAGGCTGCATTGGATTAAGAGCTTAAAGAGGGGTAATTACACAAAAGATCCCATAGGGTCGAAGTGTATCCGTAAGGACCCCATCCAAAAGATAAGATACATTAAACCACGCCTGTTTCCCAGAGGGGTAGGCATTGACCACTTCTTTCCATTTGCTACGATCTTGACAAAGTTCTTTCGCTTCTTCCACATTCATACATCGAGTCATGCACGCACGGTCGGTTTCGGGTACTTAAGATTCGGCCCTTTTCCAGTATTTCTCCGATTTGACTAAAAATAAACATTCAATAATGTAAAATTTCAGGTTTTTTTTTATTTCTAAGACTAACTGTTTCCTAGAGACATTTAATCCCGAACAATAATCCTATCGATTAGAATAATAAATTAGCGAGTGGTCATTTTTTACATTTTTAGCTGATTCGATTCCCGTTTGAGACAAAAAAAAAAAGAAAATATTTGAATGCAGTTTTGTTTCTTTTTAAAAATAAAGGAATGTCTCCTTTAAGACTTCACCGAGCGTACGCCGGCTGTACAGTGGTGCCCTCATTACTTTTATTGTGTTTTCTAATAAACTAAAGTATTTTCTTGAAATTGGACGAAATGGTTTTGTACTACAATTGAAAACACAACTTATAGGGATATCATATAGTTTAATAACAATTCACCTTCGAGTTTTTGACTTAACGGAATAAAGCGGCCTCCTTTTCCCGTTAAGCTGACTACTCAAAGGGTAATTGTTATTAAAGTTTGTTAAGTATCCCATAAATTGTGTTTTTACTTGCACTACAAAAACATTTCGTCTGATTCCAAGGAAATTCTTTGGTTAATTAGAAAGCACAATAATAGTAATGACGGCGCCACTGGACGCTCGGCTTTATTTTCGGCGCAGTCTTAAGTAAAACGACCCAACTTAAGGAATTAAGGTAGATAGATAATCTTACCTTACGATTACGATATCCTTAGGCAGTCTAAAATAATGTCAAGTCGACATACCTGTCATTATTTAAGCACCCGTATGCTATGCAGTACCTTTTCGTTTTTCGAGTGGCCATAGGTACCTATTCAAACAAAAACTCGAAGCACTTTGGCAGCGTACGGCGGCGCGCATCAAGACGAGCACGCGCGTGACCCTCCACTGATTAGCCGCGCGTGCCAGGCCGCACACTTTGTAGGCAATAGCGTGGAGCGCCCGGCCTGCTCTAAGCAATGTCATTTTACACTTTCAATAGTAGATTGATAACCAAAGGTTGAAAGTGACCCATTTCACCCGAGTTCGGTCGAGCGCCAATAGAAATGAGTAATTTCACCCGAGTTAGACACTCTACTTTTCATTTCGACTGTGAGGAAAGAGATGTAATATATTCGTGACGTCAAATTTCTTGTTTCGAACGGATGTTCGGCGTTCAACCTCCAGTGCTGTATATGTAAAAGTCCTTGGTCGTGACCATCTCGATTAAACTTTATGTTGGCACTATGTGTATTTTCTAGATGGCCATGCCGTGACGTGAAAAAAAAGCGTCATGCTATGCTATCATGGCATTATGGCGGTCAGGAGAACAGAGAAATATTTTTTTCTCAAAAATGCTCGGAAAGAACCGTTTTCCGATTGAAACACCATGACGGAAAGTGCCTCATTTTACCCCTAGGAGTAAAAAAACCATATGAAAACACTTTCCGTCCATGACCATATTTTTTTTAAAAGTGCTCAATTGCATACAAAATCAAAAGGACCAAGACAAAAAACTAAACAGCCAAGGTAACTGCTCGCTTTTTTAGCACAGTGCGTGTGTTTATTTTTGCATTTGCATTCCAATGTCTACGGTTAGTATTTAAAAACAATTGACAGTCGGTAACATTCGTTCATTCTGCATATGTGAAACCAAATGTGAAACTATTGTTGTGCGAAATACTTACTAGAAAAAATTAGCTCAAGCGACGAAAGCGACGAAATAGGTACCATGCCGCTTATATTAAAACCTGAACTGGCCCCGGGACTAACTATAAAGTTTTTATTTACAAATTGCCCAAACATGACCAACATAACTTTTAATGTGAATTAAATTAAATTAATAGCTTTTTAAAAATGTATTTGTGTTATTTCCTCTCATGTTTGAGAAAAGCATTATTTATGTATGCCTCGGCGGAAACGAGGATTTCCTGACTCGTATTTTAGCAGGCCTCGCTGTTGCTCGGCCAGCTAACCACCTCGTCAGGAAAACCCTTACTTTCCGCGCCTAGGCAACAATGTACTAAAAATTTTGATTTTCTGTTATTGCGAAAAAAATAGACCAGTCGTAAAATTATTTTAATATGAACCTATAGATCGTAATAAATACGTCGTTTAACGTATAGCCGAGTTTAGATATATGAAAAGCTTTTATTGTAATAATATGACGTACCTTGATAATAAAACCGTCACTAAACCAAATATATAAGAGTTCGAATAATGACAATATTGCCATCAAAATGAAGTTGGATTTCAAATAAAGCATTTTTTTGTTTAGTGACGGTATGATTATCAAGGTGCGATGACTTAGCTCAATTATCATAGAATCCGTGGCCAATAGTAACTATTAAAAAATATACTTTCCACCCTAGGGGTGAAAATGCAATTTTCCACCCGGCTATCTACCCATTCAAATTATATTTTCCGAACAGGAGAGATGAAATAGTAGATTGATAACCAAGGGTTGAAAGTAACACATTTCACCCGAGATATTTCTTCGAGGTAATAGTTCGAGGGGAAATGGGTCATTTCACCCGAGTTAGACACTCTACTTTTCATTTCGACTATGAGAAAAGAGATGGAATATATTCGTGACATAATAAAGGTCTAATTTCTTGTTTCGAACGGATGTTCGGCGTTCAACCTCCAGTGTATATAAGCTCCTTGGTCGTGACCAACTCGATTAAACTTTTCTAATGTTAGCAGTATGTCTATTTTGTAGACGGCCATGCCGTGACGTGAAAAAAAAATGTCACGCTATACAGGCAAAGGCACGGCGGGCAGCAGAATAGAGGAATAATTTTAAATGTTGATTTTCTGCAGTTGCGAAAAAAATTGACCAGTCGTAAAATGATTTTAATATGAGAGATCGTAATAAACACGTCGTTTAACGTATATCCGAGTTTAAATTTATGAAAAGCTGTTATTTTAATATTATGACGTAGCTCAATTATCATATAGGTAGAATCCGTGGCCAATCGTAACTAAAATTAAAAAAAAATATATATTTACCACCCTAGGGGTGAAAACGCAATTTTCCACCCGGCTATCTCCCCATTCAAATTAAACTTTCCGAACAGGAGAGATGAAAAATATATTGCATATGAAGTACCCCTAATAGGCACGAGCCTGTTGTTTGATCAGCAGTTAAACCAACTAATCGCTAAAAACCATAACTAATGGTTAAAGCTCAAGGAAATGTGTAAAAATTTCCATTCCTTTTTCGATTTTTAACAATAAGTTGGGTTATAGTTTAAACTTTTCCAAGCTTATCCACTTAAGAATCCAAAGCCATTGTGTAGTTAACCACAAATTAGGACAACGAGCTCGCAGTTAAAGCAGATAATAAAATAACCACCTTCAAAGGTTAACATAGATTATCGACTATTTATTTAGACAATAGCCTACAAAATACAGTAATAGAATAATGGCAAGCTTTTCTTTGTATTTTACAACCGCCCGACTGAGATTGTATAGATACACTGACCATTGTGTTTACAGGTAAGTGGAAGAGCTCAGTTCAAAAAGTTTAAACTTTAAGTACAGATCAAACAACGGGCCCTTAGTTGCGATGTGGCCTATTATTTGTTCATCCACATCCTATTTTTTATGAATTATAAAAATATTTTAAATGTAGCATTTTAAAATTAACACCAGATGCATGGATTAATAGTTAACATTGGAGATAGTTAACATGAATTGATTTTAGTATGATAATCGGATAAAACTAAAGTAGGCGAAGTTGCGACAAGTTCCAAGATGGCTCCTTATTTTTATTACAATTACGCATCGAAATATAATAAGTATGGAAGCGCAACTGACGCTGAAAATCGGCCACACTGACTTAGTGCCGGCGGGGATGGGGCTAATACTTAGTGCCGAACCGTCTATCAGTCGACTTTATGACGTAGTATCAAACAGTTGTTTATAATTACAACAAAAATAATTCAATTTTAATGATTACCGGATTTAAATAACGCTGAGAAAATGCCAAGTTACCTTGTGAATTGATACAGGACCTACACAATGCCAAACAAAGCGATATCTATTTTCGTTTGTAAGTTATTGAAATTTAAATATTCCCATACTAAAATGTCATGGCCAATGTTATGCAATATAATCTTTGAAACATGAGAATTACAAGCAAATACTTCGAATGAATAGGAAATTACATTTTATGTCATCTTTTCTACCATTAGTTTACATAGCAAAATACGAAGACATTTTTTAAAAGTCTTAGGAGTCCCAAATTGTACAGTACGTTGTCAACATAAATTTACAATAATATTAATAATATTTTAATGATATTGAGTACCATACGTCGAGTGGTTTATCATTATCACCATACGTCGTTATCGCGGGGGCAAGAACAAATCTATCAAAGAACACATATAACAGAACGTCTGTTTAGTATAAACGGAATATTCTGCCTATCACTACATAAAGACTGTACACGATAAAATCTGGCCATGCATGATCTGGTGTATTTTTTTAATGAATGCTAATTTTCAAGCAGCACTTTTTTGTAATAGTCAGTGGTTATGAAACTACATAATAAAAATACAATCATAATAAAATGTAAGAGCGTCTGTATCTTAGACCCTTATATAATCCACAGTACCTTTATTTTTTTGTCCACGATCTTCTGACAGTCTTTACCAAATTCTCCGTTTTAAAACATTTTATTATTTTTAATTATACAAGCCAAATTATACGTTATTAAATTATCTTACCACAATAGTTAAAACTTTCCTAATTATATTCAGATTAAGATAGTTCTGAGGTTTTTTAACTTTGGCGAATTTGACTTTTTGACAAATAAATGCCTCCCATACAAAAACAACTTTCAGTGCTTGGAGTAAAAAGTCTTCCTGACTACTACAAATAGAAATGAGTTTCAAAAAGTATTTTTTTCGTAAGACGACATTCTATTGTGGGTAAAACTGCTTGTAACAATATAAATACAGTTGTGGCGTAGAAGCAGGAAGTGAGTGAATATTGTCAAAAAACGCTGTACAAGAGATGAAAGGTATGATAGAATATATTTGGCGAAAACTAACACATACCCATACATTATGATACGATTTTATTTCATTATATAGTATTATAATTATACAACATATTAAAAAAAAACTGCTTGAAAATATGCATTCATCGCAAAGATACACCAGATCATGCATGGCCAGATTTTATCGTGTACAGTCTTTAGTATAAAACAAAGTCGCTTTCCGCTGTCTGTCCCTATGTATGCTTATATCTTTAAAACTACGCAACGGATTTTGATGCGGTTTTTATTAATAGATAGAGTGTTTCAAGAGGAAGGTTTATATGTATAATAAATTCTGTTTCATGTACGGGTGTTACAGAAAACTCTCATAAACCGAAGCGAAGCGAGGGCGGGTCGCTAGTACATTATAAGCCTCCAAGAAGTTCTTCATATCTCCCACGAAATTTTCGCTGGATAAGGTCAATCAAACTTGTCTTACACTGAGTATACGTTTACCAATAAGTCAACATGCCAACTTGAATAAACAAAATACTATGTCAAATCAAGTATTTTTGTCCAAAACTTGTTATTTTTTTTAATACATGTTTTCCATTTGCACTCAAATTTAATTTAGATAAGTTTTTGTATGTTTTTTGTACATATCAAATCAATCAAGAATGACAAATGTCTAAAGTAGCAGGAAAAGTGACTGAAGAGGTCAACGTTAGGATTCCGTAGCTATTTTTTTAAATATGTACTGCTAATCGAGCGCCATACGGTAGTAAGATATTAGAAAGTAAATTAATATATTTTAAACTCGTATGTATTAACGTTTCTAGATACGAGTGTCATTTCTGTTATGGCCTATTTTTCATAATCTTTCAGTCCTGTCAAATCATTTTTGCCCCCGCGATAACGACGTATGATTATCACACATCTATTAGTTACCGGCGGGCGTAGTATGGCTGCGTCTATGTCGCGTGTCAACTGTGGAAAGCATCCGTAAATTTTTGACACGTACTTATTTACCTGTCAGAAGGTGACGGATGCCTTATCCAAACTTTATCACGCGATAAACGCAGCCATATTAGGCCCCCTGGGGTGTGATTCTCTGGCTATGATCGATATGCAAATATGCATGAATAATCTTATTCTCGCAATAACTTAAGACTGCGCCGAGCAAACGCCGAGCGTCCAGTGGCGCCCTCATAACTTTTATTGGGTTTTCTAAATAACTAAAGAATTTCCTTGGAACCTAACAAAATGTGTTTGTAGCGCAAGTATATACACAATTTATGGGATACGTAACAAACTTTAATAATAATTACCCTTTGAGTAGTCAGCTTAACGGGAAAAGGTGGCCACTTTTTTTCGTTAAGTTAATAACTCGAAGGCGAATTGTTATTAAACTATATGATATACCCTATAAGTTGTGTTTTCATTTGTAGTACAAAAACATTTCGTCCAATTTCAAGAAAATACTTTAGTTTATTAGAAAACACAATAAAAGTAATGAGGGCGCCACTGGACGCTCGGCGTACGCTCGGTGCAGTCTTAATTAACTATCATGTATTTATGCTATGTGTGTATTAATGCTATTATCACTACAAAACAATCGCGTATATATTGTCACGTATCTTTATGCCTATTAGAATAAATATGTGTTGCGATATACTAGGCACTTTGGATGCTAAATACTATTTGATTATTGTAAATATATACTCTATTATAATAGTGTAATGTAACATAAGAATGTTAAATATTTCAAGGGAAATAATCAGTAGGTTTTTCAAAACATTACTAGAAAAAAATCACTACATAGTATAAAACAAAGTCGCTTTCCGCTGTCTGTCCGTATGTATGCTTAGATCTTTAAAACTACGCAACGGATTTTGATGCGGTTTAATAGATAGAGGGATTCAAAAGGAAGGTTTATATGTATAATATTTTATTTTATGTTCTGGTGTTACAGAAAACTCATATAAACCGAAGCGAAGCGAGGGCGGGTCGCTAGTATTAATATAATTCATTATTCGATTACTGTGTTATTTTTTTACTAAACCATCCACGTCAAATGTTGAAATACTTGGCCACGTTCAAGTAAACCTTATGAAAAAAATAATGTCAAATAAAATTCATGTGTCAGAGAGTTTTAACTTTCATACGGTATAAAATCTTTCTGAAATTACTGTCTATTCAAACTTCATCTTCGCTATCGGAGGTGCAAAATGGTAGCCGTCAAGTTCTTAGAGATGGGTAAAAATATTTATGATTTCGATATCCATGTTCTTTTTTTTTCTATACAATTCGATTTATATGTATCTATACCTTTTTTAGACTACAATTTAACATGTTTTTTTGGCATCCATGATAATTATTGTCATCAGAAATGTAAACCATCATCAGTACAACAAAAACACTATGGTTGCTATTTTACTTTTCTAATGTTTCGGGTTGCAGGGCAGTGCATGAACGCTCTTGAGATAAACCTTTTCAATAGAGGTATAATACCGACTTACTGATAATAAATTATTTACGTCAATAAATAGTCAATGTCATAGAGTCCAGTTTTATAACACGTTTAATTAAAGTCCTAGACTCTCATTATGGTAAAGAAAAAATGTCGACATATAGCTATAATTATCGACATATAGTATTTCAAAATAATTTTTCCCATCCCTAATAACTTGACAGTTACCATTTTGCACTTCCGATAGCGGGGTCTATAAATGACTTAACTCAATTAATATTTAGTTGACTATCGAAACCACTCGATCCATAAGATCTTTTCTTTTCAAAAAGAGGGTGTTTTGGAGCGGATTTATCAGTCGTTTTTGTTTGATGTTACCGTTCCATACTTATTATCAGAGGGCGGAATTGATCATGGCAAAAATCAAACGTCAATAGAGTTGGAACGTTGAATTTTATCGACTATCGAATAAACTGAAATTATATTTACCCAGCGTATCTTTTCGCAACAACGATTCGTCCGGAAGTTTTTTCGATGAACAAGAACAAATATATTTTTCAAAAAAAAACGGAAATGTGTTTTTTTTTTCCGTGGAATGTTGCAACAAACGACAAATATTATCAAATCACTACATAGTATAAAACAAAGTCGCTTCCCGCTGTCTGTCCCTATGTATGCTTAGATCTTAAAAACTACGCAACGGAATTTGATGCGGTTTTTTTTAAAAGATAGAGTGATTCAAGAGGAAGGTTTATATGTATAATATTTTTTTATGTTATGTACTGGTGTTACAGAAAACTCATATAAACCGAAGCAAAGCGAGGGCGGGTCGCTAGTTTAGATATAAACTTTTAACGTTCTTTACCTCTTTAAACTCAGGTGAATGCGATTTGCGACTCGTTATGTGACTTTAAACGCAATATTTTTGTAGTTGCTTTAAGTGAACGTTACATTTAGAGCAGTATATGTGAATTAGTTGCAAAAATACTAGTGGCAGAAATGACAGTTAAATGCCATGCAATTTACTTTTAATCTAATCAATGAGGTCAACTGGTTAACTAGCTAATCAAAGAGGTTAATGTTAAAATCAGAAATGTAAAAGGTGACTGAACTTATCGATCGCAGAAAAAGTCGATAAAATTCAACGTTCCGACTCTATTGACGTTTGATTTTTGCCATGAGCAATTCCGCCCTCTGCTTATTATATTTTGATGTAATTACGCCCATTACATTACGCTTTTTACTTGCCACCTTGACGATAAAATTACCAGCGAAATCAGTGTTAAGGTCCCGACCAAAGCCATTTGACAGACTATGCGACCTCGCTGAGTGCAATAAAAATGTTGGCATTCATATAAATAAACAGTATTAACGCTTTGCTCTTGATATAACTTGGTTAATTACTAATTCCAGTGTACAATTCTTCTTAAAGGTACGAGATGCTTATCGGTTACCCCCCGTTCTGCTCGGAATCTCCTCAAGAAACGTACAGGAAGGTGATGTCATGGAGAGAGTCTCTCACCTTCCCGCCTGAAATCCCCATCAGTGAAGAAGCCCGGGAAACAATAATGCGTTTTTGCTCCGAACCGGATCGCAGGTCTGTACCGAGTCCATGTTTAAGTCCTAACCACGACATAACATAGTATATGAAGTTCTAAATAATAATTTATTTATTAGCTTATTTTTTTATTTATTCATTGTTTCATGTACAGTCAGGGTAAAAAAAGGTTCGTGACTTTTCGACTCTATTTCAACGCTGTTAAGTACAAAAGTGACGAAACTTTTTACACTTACTATACAATACGGTACAAGACGTTGAGGTTGCATTGTGTAGGCAGGTATATAGCACCCAGTATAAGGGTATTACAATGTCACAATAATATTGGTGATTAGGTATAATTAGTTATGCCAATAATTTAATTCGATACGATTGCTATTTCGTATTTTTTTTTATATAATTATTAATTATACTTGGTATTTTATATATCCAATTCACTATATATTATATCTCTGAAGATTTGGCTGAAACTTGATATCTATATTTTTACTGGCGAAAACATTTCGTTAGTCTCGATTTTGCATCATCACATTTTCTAAATAATTCCAATGCATATGTTTTTTTAATAATAAGGTAGTTAGTGGAAAGCTGTTGTTGAGTGGAGACATCTCGGACCACTAGTGCTCCCGAGGGTAGGTCCTGTTCCTCACCCCACGCCTGCCTTCACCGGCCGGCTGCGGTGTACAATGACAAGGAAAAATCCCTCACCTCTGGCTTGCCTTTATTGGCGGTCATGGTATGCTCGAAGGATACATTGCATAAGTTGCGAGTGGGCATCTTACGGTCGTTTAAAGTCCAGAAGCACCTCTCTATCCAGGGCCGGATTATCCATTAGGCAGTGTAGGCAACTGCCTAGGGGCCCCGCATCGGCTAGACTATAGAGGCCCTGCATCACCGAGAAGCCTCGCGATCCGGAAAAAATATCATGTATTTTAGGAAGCAAGAAAAGTTAAAGGGGCCCCCAGAATTGCATTGCCTACGGGCCCCGACAAGATATCCTGCTATTCTTGTCGCTTAGAATTTAGAGTCGTGTGAAGTGTTACCATCCATTGACGGGCCACTTTAATGTTTTTCTCTCATTGTCATGTCCCATATGTTCTGCCGTTTTAGGCGTCTCTGTTGCAGGGGTTCACTTAGTGCTGAGGCAAGGTGGTTTTGGTGATTAATAAGGCTATTTCTGTACAATTGTATCATGCGATCTGCTTCTTCCTTCACTGTGTCAATTTGCAAATAGTCATGTAGTTCCTTTGTTTTGGTAAATCACGTTGATTGTGATAGATAAGTCTCTCAATACACTGTTTTGGAAGCTTCGGATTATCTCTATGTTGTAATGCTTGGCTGATCCCCAGAGCTGATTCCGTAGGTCCACATAGGTTTTAGGACTACCTTGTAGTGTATTGTCGATAGATAGTCTTAGTGCCGCCCCAGGAGCCACGGCAAGGATCTATATTTATAATCAGGGCCCGTACTTTTCATGCCGTTGACGCAAAAATGATGTCAGTATGATTCCAATTAGTAATTCGTCAAAATCATATGTCAAACTCTTTAGTTAAACGATATCGATTCTTGAAATAATCAGTACATGACGTCTAACTGACTTTTATCTTATTTCCACTCAAATAAAGAACAGATTGTCAGTGTATTAAATAAAACGTATGTAACTTAGATTACTTCGATTGAATGGTACTATCGTTGAAAAAAATTACAATTGGCACAATGTCATATTTACAAGAGTTTTGTTACAAATATCCGTTTTTAATCGTACACGACAAAAACGTTTATTGTTCTTATTGTGATCAAAATATAAGATCAGAAAATAAATGTTTTAAAAATTATAATATTTTTATGAATTACATTGCGTATGAAAACGAAGATGACGAAGATTTTCTCTGAATGGGATTTAAAGCAATAAGTATGGTGTGCTTCAAGTTAGAGAGGAGGAATTCTGTTTTATACTTAACTAGCGCCCCGCCCTCGCTTCGCTTTGGTTTATGTGAGTTTTCTGTAACACCCGTACATAAAACACACTTTATTATACATAAAAACCATCCTCTTGAATCACTCTATCTATTTAAAAAAAACCGCATTAAAATCCGTTGCATAGTTCTAAAGATCTAAGCACACATAGGGACAGACAGACAGACAGCGGGAAGCGACTTTGTTTTGTACTTTCCAGTGATTGTTTAAATGTGGTAACAATACCATTTAATAAAATATATGTAATGACGTTAAATAAAAAACAAATAGGTATTTTCATTTACGTTTTAAGTATGAAGTAGGTATTTATTTTTCTAAGCGTCAATAAATTACCTAACTCATTTATTTGTACATGATTAAATGATTGATGATGATGACTAATGATTAATAATAACAATAAAACCATTTGTAATCATACTCTATGTAGCGTGACGTCATTTTTAAGTCAACGGCATGAAAACTACGGGCCCCCTTTTATAATTGGGAAACACCGGTTTTTGACAATGTATGAAAATTTAAAAAGTATTTCGAGGAATAGACTTGTCAAATCGATCCCTGTAATTAGATTAAAAAAATATGTTACAATGAATTAATTACAATTAAATTAATAAATGACCTTCATTTGACTTGTTAATGCCGGTCCGAATTGCGCTATATCAACCTCTTTTGTGGTTTTACATAAAACATTATGAAACCCCTCCAATATTCTATTTTATAAGTACAATTTAGACCTCTAGCCAACACCTACGTTCAAAGACAGCTGTTGTCATGTCAATATTATTTGTTTAAAAATGAACTGTAATTCTTATGATGAAATAATATATTAATGAGACCATTTCTCTTTTGTGTTATGTTATGTTATGTGTGATGAATGTTAATAATTTGGGTGGTGAGGTTTTTCAAGAGATATAAAACAACGGCATCAACATTTATTGTAGAAACTCATGATTGGAAGCATGGAATTTCCTACCAATAAATTTAACGTGATTGTGTTCAGTGAATCTACTCTAGAAACAAGGGTCATGCAGGAAGTGCTGAATTAATTAAGATTTAGGTAATTAGCAATGACCGAATGCTTAAAATACTCTGAAATTATAAATTAATTGCATTGCGATTGTTTGTTTACATTGTGTTTGAATGACGTTTGTCTATTATGTTATGTTATGACACTTATGACTTTAAAAACAGATCACAGATAGTAAAAAAACAGTCTTTCTGAATCTTATACTTTTTTCTAAATAGCTCCGCCATTTTCGCACAGTAAGTAGGCGAGGTTATTTTTTTTTGATAAATGATTTTAATATCAATAATACTTTTTATCATGAAATGCCTCAAATTAGATTCTTAGAAAAAGCTATTATTTGGAATAAAAATGTAAAAGCGAGCAGTTTTTTTTTGGTGTATCCCAATTCAGCTAATCACGCTTTTTAATTATATGAGTTTTTTTATCAAGATGGAGTCCAAGGTAAGTATTTTACCACTGTGGTTTCTGGTAGAAGGCTGTCTCCTAATTTTACAGCAGGATTGTCGTTATGTCTTAGGGTGAATGTAATATGGTTCGATTTAACCTCGCTAGCTTTAATTCTCCATTTGCCCATCCAGTCATGTATTTCGTATAAGTGCTCTTGAAGAATTTGTGACGCAATTTCTGGACTTTTGTTATTAGTTAAGATGGCCGTGTCATCAGCAAAAGTAGCAGTACATTATAGGTTACTGGGACATCTGCGGTATATAGCAGGTACAATATTGGTCCCAAAAACTTAACCCTGCGGAACTTCAGCTTGAATGTCGTGAAACGGAAAAGTTTCTTCATTAACCATCACATAGTATATATCCTATCCTGTAGGTACGATTCTAATAGCAGGAACATATTATGTGGAATTTTTTCCTGATTTTATAACGTAAACCCATGTGCCACACCTAATCAAAGGCTTGCTGGACAGTAGTGGTAACAAACGTATAGTCCTAGCGATACGCCAAAAAGTTCTGCAAATTGTGTTAAAAGCATGAAAGTCGGAAAGATTTATCTTTAGGCCATAAGAATCAATTTGACCCGTACATACGTAGCACGAAAAAAAAAACAAAACAGGAGAGGAGTTATGACGTCATATTGTTTATGTATGGGAATTTTTGTTTTGTTCTGAAGCCTGTCGTGTGTGGTATCTCATAAAAGGGGTTACTAAATCTACTATACCACAGCATTCTATTTCAGTCAATTGTTTTAAATTAAAATTAAAATCATTTTCAAAACATACCAAGTTCGGGCTCCTGCAGATATGACACGGTTCAATTATTATTTGTTAAATATACCTAAAATGATATGTAATAGCCTCATATCCAACCCCAAGAAAGCAATATTGAAAATATTTACATTTAGTACACCAAAACGTCGTCACTATCGGAACAGCATACGAGGACTCTCTTTGCTCCATGTCTTTGACGTGGAGAACCATTCTTCCATCCGCCTCTTCCATAGCCGCACTTACACCAATGTTTTATACTTTCTGTTTAAATATTTAATTGCAATAACACCAATGTTTTATGCTTTCTTTTAAATATTTAATTGATAGATTGTTTTTTGAATAAAAATAAACATGATAATATTAAAAATAATTGAAAACTCCTGTTGCATTAGTATTTATAATCCTCGGTGTCTAAAATTTAACTTTTTTTATACATGTTTCAACTTATACATGAAACCTCATTTCGTAATATTAATAAATCATAAAAAAATACTAAATTTAAATATTTTCAAAATTGCTTTCTTGGGGTTGGATATGAGGCTATAACATATCATTTACAATTAGATATATTTCACAAATAATGATTCATCCATATTATTATCATGTCTGGAGGAGCCCAAACTTGGTATGTTTTGAAAATATTTCTTATTTTAATTTAAAACAATTGACTGAAATATAGTGAAGTGATATATTTTTAGAATTGGCTTGGTCGGCCCTTTCATTAGAAAACACGATAGTTTTCAGAACAAAAAATAACATTTCCCATACAAAAACAAAAATTATGACATCATAAGTCCTGTCCTTTTTTTGTTTTTTTTTGTGCTACGGATCAAATTGATTCTTATGGCTTGAAGATCAATCGTTCCGATTTTCATACTTTTAACACCATTTACAGAACTTTACTGAAATTCGGGGTGTACCTTTTGTGTCTTTATCGCTTTGGGCGGCCTTGGGCGGGAAGGGAACAGACTGCTAGTCGATAGCATCCTTTTCTTTAGCACTATTATTGGTCTGTAGGATGAAGCGTGATGTGGCGGTTTTCCTGGTTTGGCAACCATTACTATTTGGGATACTTTCCATATTCTGGGGTAGTATGCTGTCTTGAGAATACCGTTAAAAAATGTGGTAAGAATCAAAAAAACTTTTTTAGCAGTTGTTTAAGTATTTCGGCAGTAATTAAGTCATACCCTGGTGCCTTTTTAAGCTCTAGTTCTCGAAACATTTTTTAATATCAGCATGGGAACAACTATCCAGAGGGCATTTCAAGAAAGATGATATTTCCTGGTCAGTACTTGTGTCTTCTATGGCGTCATATGCGGTGTAAATAGGTACTTTGCTGAGGAACATACCAAAGGTGTACGTACGCCATCTAATTTTAGAAGGCATTGCGCTTCCTGCTGTTTTTTCTGAGATTTCTTAATTTTCCAGAGAGTACTCATTTTTCCCGGTTGGTTTCAAGTTTTCAAGCTGTTGTTGTATAGTTTCATTATACATTTCTTTGAGATACGACTTGAGCTGAGCAGCTGCTTTGTTAAAGGCTGTTTTATCCCGTGTATGTCGAGTATGAGCCACACTCTTCTCGGGTGTCAGTTTTCTAGTAGCAACTGTCTTGCATGTGGTGGCATGTTGTTTGTAAATAACTTGTCACTTTTTGATTTTAGGACCAAGAGGACGAGTGTTAAGCCACGTTGCACTTTGAATTAGATTGGTTATGGTAACCGCTGCATTCTCAATGTCTTCTTCAGATTTCAGAGGTATTCGGAGGTTTACCTTTTTGTCTAGGTAAGTTCTGAATGACTCCCAGTCAGTTCTAATATTATAGAGGGATGGTTTTGCAACCCTGTCGATTATGGTTGTACTTATCGTAGCGATTATAGGTGTGTGGTCTGACTAACTGTCTAAGCTTCTTTCAACCTTTATGTAGCTTGCCTGGATACCATGGTAGATAAAAAAACCAAGCAGATCAGGCAATTTATTCGGATCGGTTTGCCAGTTGGTACGTCGACATGTAGTAAGAACTTTTTTATAACGGTCTATACTGTTCTTGAGCTCTCTACTCCTCGTTACAGATAGTCGTGATCCCCATTGCACGTGTTTAGCGTTCTAGTCTCCTCTCACCATGTATTTGTTGCCTCGTGATTGGAAAAATTCGTCAAACTTCATCCATTTGCTTAAAAGACAATCCTTTTGCTTAGAAGAAATAAAAAAATTGAGTTAAAGATAAAAAGATAAAAGAAATTATGTCATTACATAGGATGTCTAACACATTTTCATCAAACATTCTGATACGTATCAATATTTAGTCGCATGTCCTTTTGCAGCAATAACAGCACGACATCTCTTGGCCATGGAATCAATCAATTTTGTACAAGCTTGAACCGGAATTTGCTCCCATGCTTCTGTAAAAGCTGTGTAAAGTTGATCGACGTTTGATGTATGCAGTGCTGGATTAGCCACGTAGCAAGAGTAGCAAAAGCTACGGGCCCCGCGCACTGGGGGTTTCCGCGCACCTACGTCTCCCTGATAACTATATATTTCTACCCGGTTCTATTTTCTTTAGCACCCTAAACTTAGGAATAGCATAAAACAAACCAAGGGCCTCTTTATACAAATTGATACGGGCCCCGCGCTTGCTTAATCCGGCACTGGATGTACGCTTTGTCGCCACTGTCTTCTTCACCTGGTACCACAAGTTTTCGATTGGATTTAAATCCGGACTGTACAATCCAAAACTGTCACAAACTGGTTCGTTAAGAAGTCTTTTACTACTTTTGCAGTGTGTTTTGGATCATTATCTTGTTGAAAAGTCCAAATGACCGGTAAATTTTGCTCGGCATAGGGTAGCATGGTTTCTTCTAAAATATTTTTATACTGGTATTTATCCATATTTCCATGTATCTTCCTGACAAGTTTGACACCGAATCCTAAAATACAGCCCCACACTTTGATATTTCCGCCTGCATGTTTCACTACTTTCTTGGTGTACTTTGGATCCATTTCTTTGTTCGGGGAGCGTCTAACAAATTGTTTTCCGTCGGAATAAATCATATAAATTTTTGTTTCATCCGAAAAAGTACAATTTTCCACTCCTTCAGTCCAGTGTTCGTGTCTTTTTAGCAAACGCTAACCTTGCCTTAACATTTTCTTTTTTTAAAGTGGCATCTTCCGAGACTCTCCCGTACAAGTTTGCCTCACATAGTCTTATTTTCTCAAATGGTTGTTGCAGACACACCCGTCGACCCTCCTGCACCAAATAATTCCGAACGCATCAGTTCTGATCCTTTGAACGGGTTGGTTTAAAACGTATTAATTTTAATACAAAAAGTTAAACTTTATAAGTACAAAGTACAAAGAAAGACAGAATGTAGTTTTTTTTTTCTTTTTTAAAATTCAGAACACAGCGTTTACTGTCTTTAATTAGCTGGCCAGCTTTAAAAAGTTTGTGCTACATTCCGATAATGAGCAGTGTCTAAACTACTAAGCAATACAACTTTTTTGTCTGTCATTTTAAGAGTACGACGTCAAATGTATGGTTTAGTAACAAATACATCAAATTTGATACCCACTTTGGCTATTTGTAGTACCATAATCAAGGTTATTGTGATCGATTTGGGGGTGCCTCTAATTATGTGTCCACCACTGTATGTACTTCAGCTGTTTTACAGATGAGTTATTAGGACCTTGTTCAAGGTTCACAAACCTTGTATGAAATGGAGTTTTGATGGCCCGTGCTTGGCATTAATTATTTCTCCGTTAGGCACTGGTCCCACCGCCAGCTACAGACTATAAGCTAGTAGAACTATAAACTAAAGCTTGAACACGCCAAAATGTGGGCATGTATAAGTATTTATATTTTTTTATTTACATAGTATAGAAATTATTTAGTGCTATAACTATAAACTCTATGGTATGATAAACAAAAAATATTATGACAGTGTACCACTTCATTCATTTGTTTTCACGATGGCGAGCTCCGAACACCAGCAACGTGAATTGATTTTGCTCAAACATTCAGAAAAACCCCATTTAAGCTATAGAGCACTATCAAAACTATTAAAATATCCACAATCCACCGTATGTTCGGTTTTAAAAAAGTTCCGAGAACGTTTGACAGTAAAACGGAAGTCGGGTAGTGGTGGAAAACAAGGAGTAAAGGAAAAAAAAAAAGAAGCCCGTATCTTGCAGCTTTTTACAGCGAATCCGAAGTTATCATCACGTGATGTCGCAAAAAAGGTACAAATGTCGCAGTCTTATGTACAGAAAGTCAAGTCAAGAGCTGGATTGAAATCGTTCAAGGCTCAAGCTGCACCCAATCGCGATGCTAAGCAGAACTTATCTGCAAAACGAAGGGCACGAAAATTGTACAATGATTTTTAACAAAATTTCAATGCTTTTTAATGGATGATGAAACGTACATAAAAGCAGACTTCCAGCAGATACCGGGGCAAGAATTTTACACTTCTAAGAATCGTAAAGATGCCCCTGAAAATTGCAAGATTAAAAAAAGATCGAAGTTTCCAAAAAAGTTCCTGTTATGGCAAGCTATTTGTAGTTGTGGCAAACGAAGTCGGTCATTCATCACAACAGGCACTGTAAACGGTGATATCTACAAAAAAGAATGCTTGCAAAAGCGTCTATTACCCTTTTTACGCAGTCACGGTTCACAACCATTGTTTTGGCCTGATCTTGCGAGCTGCCACTATTCTAAAGCAGTGACTGAATGGTATGAGCAGAACGCTGTTGCTGTGGTACCTACACAGTGCAACCCTCCGAATTGTCCTGAACTAAGGCCGATAGAAGAATACTGGTTCATCATGAAAGGCATCTTAAAAAAGTAAGGCGGACAAGTTAAATCAGTAGCTGAATTGCAAAAAATATGGACTTGGGCTTGCGAAAAATACCCTGATAGTTCTGTGCAAACCTTGATGAGCCGGATTCGACGTAAAGTACGCAACATGGCATATTCGAAGCACAATTAAAAAAAGTATATATTGGTAAAAAAGTTCAATAATATTATATCCAAATGCAATAAAAAAATCTTTGAATTATTGTTCACATTGTTTTTAATTCCTAATTTTGTGTGCCCACGTTTTGGCGTGTTCAAGCTTTACAAAAGAGTGGGCGAGCGGCGAGAAGCGAGTAAAGTTTTGATAGTTTTGATACTTTTGATGCTCGGCTATAAAGCGAGTGTTCGCGGACGACAGGCGAGCTAGTTTTATAGTCGATAGCTTTTATCGCCGCGGTCAACTAGTAAACAGCGGTCCCACCGCCAGATATCGGCAAGCTCGGCGAGCAACTAGTAAAATTATGTACTCGAAACAGTTGACAATCGGCGGGAGGCTAGTAAAAATTCTATAGAATTATAGCTTACTCGCCGGGCGTTGGGAGAGTGTCCTTGCCGGCAGTGTGAACAGCGAGCGATGAACTATAAATATATACCTATCTCTCTCTTTTATTAACACGGAAGCGATTATCTTTTGTTCGTTTCTTGGGCTAGAAAAAAGTCGATAGTTCATATCTCACTCGCCCGCGGTGGGACCAGTGCCTTAACCTTGCTGCTAGTGTTTTCAATTGCCTCACTAATAGCTTCAATGGGTGTAGTAGGGTGTAAATTACAAATGACAATTCGGTAGGGCCTTTCATCTTTGTTATTAAATGTGTAACCTATTAATTTGTGCTCTTAAATTTATTTATTTATTAAAATTCAATTAAAATGAACAACCTCATACTTGATACATCTGGGTACAAGCATCGAAATGTAATAAGTATGGAAGGGCAAACAAAAACGATTGACAAATCACTCCAATGAAAAGAATTTATGTACGAGTGGTTTCGAAAATCAACTTAATATTAATTCAGTTAAGGTATGAAGTCATTTATGTCAGATGTTGATATAACGTTAGAGTAGACAGTAATATCAGTAAAGTTTTATACCGTTTGAAAGACAAAAATCTGCAATTGGTTACAAGCTCTCTGACACAAGAATTCTATTTGTCAATATTTTTTTTCTTAGGGGTTACTTGAACGCGGCCAAGTATTTCAACATTTGACGTGGATGGTTTAATACAAAAACCACACAGTAATTGAATAATGAATTATATTAATATTTTTTTACAGTAGGTAGTGTTTTCATAACCTTGCTGATTGTCCCCCTTGAATTGGGCGAATTTTTATTTTCTTTCTGATTTCTTTTTTTTCTCAGATTTCAATAAAATTTGGTGTGTTAATAAAATTGATGATTCTAATCACTGTAAGCCCTATTTGACGCTATATCCTACAACCTTTCCCATTAAGTTACACAAAATGTATGTTTTTTTTTTGTAACGAATGAGGAACTTAATAGGAAAATTTGTAACAATGATTTTCGTAGTTCATTAAATTTTTGCGAAAATAAGATACCGAATATACTTGTGATAAGCTCCTCGATGTCTGATATTCATTAAAATATTATTAGTTATTACTGTGACTTTTAAAAATGTCTTCCAGTTTTTGAGATGACATAATCCGATTCATCAAAATGGATGCTGCAAATCCTGCAATGTTTGCTAAGCATCCAATTTTCGTTACGGAATTCGCGACGAACTGCATCCACCCAAGCCAGACTGCGTTCTTATTTTTTTGGAAAACTTAAAAAGATCATATTACGTATTTGTTTTATTATGTAAACTAACGATAGAAAAGATGAAATGACCAAATTTACTTAATTTCCTATTCAATTGAAGTAGTTGCCCGTAATTCACATTTTTTAAAGATATATTGCATAACGTCGGCCATGACATTTTAGTATGGGAATATTTAAAATATCGCTTTGTATAGTATCTGTGTGGGTCCTGTACCAATTACAATGCAACTTGGCATTGTTGCAGCATCATTTAAATCCGGTACCTAATCATTAATATTGAATTATTTTTTTGTGATTGTAAACAACAACTGTTTGACACTACGTCTGAAAGTCGACTGATAGACGGTTCGGCACTAAGTATTAGCTCCACCCCCGCCGGCACTCAGTCAGTGGGGCCGATTTACAGCGTCAGTTACTCTTCCATATTTATTATATTTCAATGGGTACAAGGAGTATTCATGGACGCGTATCGTCATTGTAGTCTTGGTCTATCCAGTGGTTTTAGAATAGTTTCTCGAGTAGTTTCTCAAGTAATCTCTGTTATTATCAAATCTAAACACAAAAAAAGAGCAACCGGGCAAGAGCACGTCGGACCATGCTCAGTGTAGGGTTCCGAAGCCGTAACGACAGTCACAAAAAACTATCTGAAAAAACGACATGTCAACTAATTTTCTATTTAAAGATTTTTGGTGCTTAGACCAGGGTCGATAATTTTTAAAACCAAAAAAAATAATAGTAGGATGAAACCCATTAGAAAAGGAAAGGAATATTATAAAAATAAAAGGAAAAATAATTTACGGGCGATCTGAGGTCGGGAAGGGGATGGGGGTGAGTTTTTAAGGGTAAAAAACGGTTTTTCTCGATTTCCGGCAAAACTAAAAATCCTATCGAAAAAAGTCAAATGGCAAAGTTGTAGGTAATAAAAAGATCTAAAACTTTTGTATTTACACTTTTTTCACATAACCTCAAAATTTATGTGAAAAATCCAAAAAACCAAGTTTTTGGTTTTTTATTTTTATCTTTTACAAATTTTTGTTTTTTTTAACCAAATTTGGTGAAAACTTACCTTTTTATGTCCCAAATATGCTGTAATTTATTTGATTAAAAATATTTATTTTTTTACCTTATTTTGAATTAATATCGAAAAAACACCCTAATTTTCAATCGAAAATTCACCCGTCAAAATATCAGCTTTTTTCAAAAAGTTGGTATGGTTTCTGTTCGTTGAAATCTCTACTTTCCGATGGTGAAAAAAAAAAAATATGTTACTACAGTAAATCTTCTCAGAAAATGCAATCATCCATACTGATAATCTGAAAAGACAAAATCGAATTAATAATGCCTTCACTATTTTATCGTGAATAAACTCCCATGAAAAAAAAAATATTAAAGAAATAAATGTCAAAATGTATAAAAAATATATTATTATTATAAATCTATTAAAAATGTATAAAATATATATGGAAATCGGCCAAAAGTTTGTTATTAAAAATATATCGAATACTGGTTAGGCTAACGGTTGTAACAGCTGCTACGAAATATATAGTATATAATAGTAGGTATGTATGTAGTAAGACCCAGACCCGCCTAGCCCCTTCCCCACTTCTCCACGAAATACCGTGTATATATATATAATAATAAATATATTATATGCGTAGATGCCTATTTATAACTATTTTAAGATAAATTATATATACCTGAGTGACCTACGAAAAATTGTAGCCCATCAAAAGGTATTTCGTTCCACTTGACTCTAACAAAAGTGTCTCTCTAGTGAGCTAGGCTACGGACGGACGGACGGACATGGCGAAACTATAAAAGTTCGTAGTTTGACTACGGAACCCTAAAAAGGTAAATTGATAAGTGTAGTAGTTGTGATGTGTGCGGCTGTGCAGGCTGGGCGCCCAGCGCGGCATCGAGGACGTGCAGTCGGTGTCGTTCTTCCGCGGTGTGGACTGGTCGCACGTGCGCGAGCGCCCCGCCGCCATCTGCGTCGAGGTGCGCTCCATCGACGACACCTCCAACTTCGACGACTTCCCCGATGTCAAGCTCGAGATCCGTGAGTACAATCCTAGTTAAAGTCGCCATAACTGAAAACGAACAGGTAACCTTATCGTTACTGAAGGTGTGTTTAACTGTATTTATTGGATTATCATTATTATAAAATACAAAACACTTTTGAAATGAACCAATACCTGTCTAGGCTACGTAAGCATTACTTGTTTTCCATTAAAAACCTCAAAAGGATGCTTTCCTAAATGTTCAATTGTAAAAAAAATATATATGATGATGATAAATGACAATGATTCAACCCTTCCTTTTTTTGAGATCCTAAACTTGAAACCACCATTGTTTTTATAGTTGTAAAGAACTCTAGTTCTGGGAGTCCTTTTTATTACGACTTGACCTCCAATGACGAGACTCGACTCAGTACGTAGGACTCCCTTTAGTGCAGAACTTCCACCAAGCAAGTCTTGCGAACTAAGCGAGTCTCGCATAGGACTCGAGTCTTTTTTCTGCGTTCGAGTCCTTTGGTGTAACGAGTCGTACTCGAGCCGTATTATTGTTTGAGCCCGTCAAACTGTGAGCCTGTCAAAAGGTGGGCTGACGGGCTCGTTTTCCGTTTATTTTGTTTATTTTTTAATGTTACATAATGTAATAAAATAAATAAACATGATTATACCTACACAAAAATATAATAACAGATAATGTCAATAAAATAACTTTGTACTATAAAGAGTTAACAAACAGACCAATATTTATAAATACTAAAAAGCATACCTACTTACTTTTACGTACCTATTACTAATGTCTTATATGCGAATGTTTGGATGATTGTTACTCAATCACACCAGAACGACTGTACGGGCCTGGATGAGATTGTAGAGTCCCAGAGGGAATAGTGATAAACGACTTCTAGGCGGACCAATGCGCGCGCATAGTATAAAATTAAAGTGCGCTTCTGCAAACAAAAACTAAAGATGAATTATTTTTGTTGTTTTGGGAGTTATGATTTGACGTTGGCATTGTGTGTTGCAGCCGCGGCCCCGATCGCCCAGGAGGGCGAGGTGGCCTACAAGGACTGGGTGTTCATCAACTACACGTTCAAGCGGTTCGAGGGGCTCACGCAGCGCGGCACGCCCACCAAGAAGTGAGCGCCGGCGCCGGCGCCTCCCGGAGTGCCGCCTTTACGTTCCTCACTCACTTTACACGGAGCATCTAGTCTCCACCAATCATATATTATAACATTGGACTCTAAAATATGTGACACGTCTCTATCACTAGAGGCATAAGAACACCTCAGATATTTTCAGACCAACATGGATAATATGTTATCGCTGGTGACTGTACACATACCGACCCTGTTATAGAGACGGACGGCATCAGATTTAAGAGCTCTTAGGAAATATTGTTTATCCGCTGTTAGTAATCTATTATTTAAAAAAATTGTTGACTCCGATATATTGTACACCGACTATACTGATATAGTCTATTCTATCCGAGGTGGCAGCACCCGAAGCCGCCCGGCACCGTGGGGTGGCGTAATCACGGCTGGGTGGAGTTCTCATACTTGAAGATATTGAACAATCATTCATATTTTTGAACTCTATAAATAAGAGTATGTGCGTTTTGAGGCTCTCAGTGCCGCCCGAGGCTCCTGCAGGGTTTCGACGTTTTGTCTCCTCAAACAGCCTAACGTGTTACGTATCTTTAGATAAAGTTAACATTGCCTTCTCTTTCGCGGCCCGCCGCTGCATCTCGGTGTGAATAGACCCTTATTAACCGATAATGACCTATTAGTGCTCTCTGTTTTTCTATTTATTTCATCTCAGTTTTTGTCTTCAAAAATGCATGATTTAAAATCAACACCGATCAAAAGATCGGCTTGATGGCGAAATTTATTAAAATAATATTCGAAATATCTTTGTACAAAATGGAATGTATACTTAGACAGAATTATATGACCGCATTCTCAAACAAAATAAGAGAGATATGAAGCTTTTATGCCGGACAGTAAATATCGGTAGGAGTTTAAGTTATAAGTTATTTTGATCCTGACGATTTTGACATTATTTTTACAACTCGCTATTTCAAGTACTGTTAGCATTTTCGTTACTGTTTTTTTTATTAAGATGACTTTTTACATAGCCTATTATTGGTATAAAGTATTATTATTATCTTCTAAAAGTAGTATGTCGGTAACGCGTATAAGTTCTATCTCGGCAAGGTTTCGGCGAGGTGATGCAGGGGCATCAGCGCGATCACTCAACCTGTCCCCTATGCGCAATTTTGCTTTTCCGAAACCAGACGCTTCACGTCGTAAGTATTGTTCACATAATTTTGTGGAAAATCAGTTTTTTTTTAAAACGGAACGTTACGCTATTGGATTTTTTTAATAAGGACCTGCAAGACTTATTCAGAATTGAAACTCGCCTAATTTTCTTTTCAGCGCTATTTCGCTGGAATAACCCGTTCGTTTCAAAGCGTTACCCAACGGCATATACCGATCGTAATGGTAAGCCTATGAGGGTTTTACCCATTCATCTTTTAAGCAAATCTTTAATGGCCATCATGATTTCTGTCAGCATTTACTGCCAGCAATGTATACCTATATTGACTATCACCCACGCTTGATCGCGTTTGTGTGTTCTTACACTTGTTACAATATTCGAGTTCGGCATAAAACAAAAGAGGCGGCACCATTAGGTCGGTAAGATGCAAACGTTTCTGTTTTAAATCGACTCGAAATGTATGAAATTGATATAAGTGGTCGATGCAATTAGTCATCAGCTTACGTCAATCCTATTTATGAATGTCGATTTTCGAAAATGGTTAACTTAGCGATATGTATCTTGACTAGGCCCCCTGGCGAGACTTCGCGAAACAATGCCGGCAGTAAATACATAACGGGTAGCAGTTTAAAATATGTCACCCAGCGGCGGACGAACTATTACCGACTAATTTATTCCTATAAATATTAGTTCTCTAATACGGTCCAAGTTCAAGGCAGGAGCTCGTTTCTGAATATCAGCTTAAAGATCTCGCCTGTGGTATTTTAGATTTTTTTATTGTAATGCATAATTATATTTTGATTAAATCAGTTTGCGGAATAAAGTATAGTAGGTTATTTAATGAATATATTTATTTTAGGGATAGTTATTTACATTACTTTTTTTGAATGCTACTGTAATAAGTTGTGGCTTCAAAATGGATTGATGGCCACTATATACAGCAGACAGCGCCGTGCCGCAGCGGGCACTCGCAGTTAATGCAACTGTAATTGACTCGATCGCCGCGCGCGACGCACTAGTATTACAAATTCGTACAAGTGGCGTATCATGCACGGCGGATACGATCAATTGATCTTCGGGTACCCTTGTGCTACTTCTCTTTGGCGTAGTTTCACTGCGACAGGGTGACAAGTCCCTGTGCTACAGGCGTCAAGAATATAAAAGATCTAAGCAAAGCGTATTTAGGCGTTTGTATTTACCCTAAAAGGCGAATGAATATTTTGTATAAACTTTCTTATCGTCAACAACATGTTTAAATATGTTTTATAATAATTGGTCTGCTTGCAGCCAGGCCCGTGCGGTGATAGGGTGAATATTCGGGCGTTCCAACCGCCGTCATTATTCTCTTTAATACATTGACGAAAATAATGATAACTACCAGCAATTGTTGATGTCAAAATCAGCGGACCCGGGGGTAGTATCCATTCCATTTAAAAAAACAAGAAAGTTATTGAGTTTATATTGAATAATATGCGAAAACAATAATGACGGCGGTTGAAACGCCAAATATTCACCCGATAACACAGACCACTTACCCTATAGACTCCGCTTCGGAACAGTTTGTCTAGTATCTCATTAAGCCAAAATGGCGGGGCGCGGGGGGCGGAAAGTGCACCGTGATTGGCTAGTTCAAAGTCAACGAATAATCAAGTGTGCGCGTCGTGGTGCGCGCCAATAGAACCATGGCAACCAATTAGTGTTCTGTGAGCATAAGCATGGCTTACGGGGGCGTCTTTGTATGCGGAGTCTATAGGGTAAGTGGTCTGTGGGTGATAACGACAACTAGTTGTCGTGTTGATGGTTCGCTCGTCCCTTCCGGGCCTATGTCACACTTTGTCTGGAACCATATTGTTATCGAACCCATGTTACTTTTTTACGATATCACCTTGTACAATACGGCATCAAAATAGTTATATTGTTTATTCAGTGGCGAATATAGGCCAAGTTCTCTGCTCGGTAAGGCTTGGTGTGTTAAGCGACTAAATGAGCTAGCGCCCAGGTCCTCGTAATGTAAAGTGTAGGCTGGTTAAATAAAAATAAAAATAAATAAAATAAATAAATATAACGGGACAATCTCACACCAATTGACCTAGTCCCAAACTAAGCTCTAGGCTTGTACTATGGGTACTAGACAACGATATAAATACTTATATAGAGAAATATATACTTAAATACATAGAAAACATCCATGACTCAGGGACAAATATTCGAGCTCATCACACAAATATCTGCCCTTACCGGGATTCGAACCCAGGACCACTAGCTTCGTAGGCAGGGTCACTACCCACTAGGCCAGCGCGTCGTCGTTGTTCTGGCGATACGACAAACGTTTCCTACTTTATCTCGAAGGAAATTACAGTGGTGGCCACATAATTAGGAGCGCTTGCATTTTTCCCATACGATTACATAAGTAAATAACTGACAAACTGGACCATACATACCAGTCATCCGTAAATGAACGTCACACTAATATACAGATGTAGTGAATAATCCTTTCCCATCGTTCTTTGTCGGATTAGTTCGTATTTATCTAGCTTTCTCAATTAACTTCAGTACTCATCAATAAGCGAACTGAGAAAGCAAGATAAATACGAAGTTATCCGACCTAAAACGATGGGAAAGGATTATTCACTACATCTGTACAATGGTGGCCACATAATTAGCGTTAGCTTGTGTTTTTCCCATACAATTGCCTACAAATATGACTTTTCAATTAAGACAACCAAACAAAAAGTTCTTAAACAATTTTATTTTTAGCTACACTTATTTTTAACTAATAAATAAACTAAGGTTTAAATGTATGTAAAATATATCTTTGTTGGAAACGAATCTTTAATTTTATAACCCAAAACCATAAAAAAATTGGCATTCAAACAAAGTTGAACTATACACCGTGTTTTTTTTGATTTACGATAACTTCGGCATATTACTAGGTATATCCATAGAAACTAATTGGTAGATTTGATTTTGAAATATTGCAAAACAAAAAAAAAATCTGTTTAGAACAAAGTAATTTAATGTTATATCTTTGATCATTCTAAAAGGGCCTTTAGAGTTAACTAATAGTGAGTGTCAAATACGTCAATGTTGGCATGACCATGGAATTAGTAAGTAATAATAATAACGTACATCTGGAAGGTGCATTCCACCGATAACGCGCGCCGAAAGAAATGTACCTGTATGTGGATCTGGGGATCTGTGTATTCTGTGTGGTCTCCTATTATTCGAAATTGACACTTGAATGACAACTTAATACTACATTTTGTTTGAAAGCTTTCAATGCTTGTATTTTGTTCTACCTGCTCTTATTAAGAAGTTCAAGACGGCAGCTACTTTTTCTCAGTCTGTCCACGGATTCGTTGACGGAGATCACACAGATGCCCAGATATCGATTTTGGAGACAATCAGTTGAATAACTAAAAAGTTCAAGATGGCGGCTACTTTTCCTCAATTTGTCAACGGATTAGTTGTCAGTGACCACACAGATCCACAGATCCACAGATATCGATTTTGGAAACAATCAGTTAAGTAAGTAAATATTGTTTCGTTTACTACCGGCGGCTTATAAAATTAATTTGTCCGTAAATTGCAATTCAAATATGGTCACCTTTAGAAAGGGACGCAGTAAGCTTTAGTACATTTCTTTCGGCTCGCGTTATCGGTGTAGTGCACCTTCCAGATGTACGTTAGTACGAGTATACTAATTCCATGGACGCGTATACAAACCTAACAACTGGAAACTCTTTACTCATAAGAATTAAAAGAATATTGTTGTTATCAATTAAGAGCCTTTTATACTAGTTCAACGTGATTAACTGATTAAATTAAAAAATTAAATATCTTTAAAACCGTAAGAGTTATCATTTGTCTGTCTTTGGGAAATTAACTTTATTTGACCTAAATAACGTTCCCTTAAAGTTATCGTAAATCAAAAAAAACACGGTGTATAGACGCGTCAGCACTAAGTTTTACAAACCCCTGTAAAATATAAATTCCGTTTTTCACAGTAGTTCACTGTACATTGGTTAAAACTTTAGTTGATCATCGAAAGTAAATTGTAATTAAAATCAAATTGGTCAAGAACTTTTTAATTGGTGGTCAAAATTGAAAAGTCATTTTTGTAGGCAATTGTATGGGAAAAACGTAGGCTAACGCTAATTATGTGACCACCATTGTATATTGGTGTGACGTTCATTTACGGATGACTGGTATGTATGGTCTAGTTTGTCAGTTATTTACTTATGTATGTATGTATGTAAACTCTTTATTGCACAAAAAAAACAATTACAAGTAAATTCGTACATAAACTTAAGATTAACATGTAAAATGGCGAATAATGGTTATTATTTAACATCCTGTATTGCCCACTGATGAAAAAAGGCATCTCTGCCTTCCATCCACGTAAACCTTGAGTAGTCTTCCACCGGTTTTGATTAGAGGTATCAAGCTCGTCTCGCCGACGTCGCTTTGGTGTGTCGCGACGCCGGAACCCACTGTGTGGTATCCATCTGGGGTACACTTTAGCCCACAAGGGCACCGGCATGCAACCGACATGCTCAAGTCACTCGCATTTGAGCTTTGCAGCGACTTGGGGTTCTTTAACTGTTTGGGTTTTGGAGCTTAGCATTGTATTCTTGATGCGTCATTAATTTCACTCCCAATATACTATTTGTTTTGCCAACAGTAACCCGTAGTAACCCGTAACGGCTGACATCATATATATCTCATTTCCATCAATATTCCAAAAATAGTCACGGCAGTGAAAGCAATCTTTATACCATCCCAGCCCGTCTGGGAAAGCATCTAATGTGCCTAGAGGAGATCAAGTATCTCGGCGCCAACAAAGTCCTGAAATTCTTCGCAATAACAGGACTCAGCGGAGAACTGTAGGTCGTGGCGATCACAATAGATCAATTCTGGTCGCAGTGATACTAGGCTTTGGAGCCTTGAATAGCCACTCCCTGAATAATAATAAGTGAGTGTATCGATATAGGAACTCCCTACTTGTCGTAAAGTTTTGCCCCTTGAATTCATGTCTGATAGATAATTGATAATTTAATACAAGTGTTATTAGTTTCATTTTTTAGCATTCAATCTCTTTTAGTTACAGTACTTGTTTAAATTGAAATACTAGAAATTACCCGTTTTTTTTGCAACACGGTTTATAGTATGCATGTTTTGATGAATATATGTATAAAGTACTAGGTTTTTCCCGTGACTCCGTCCAAACATTCATCGCGTCTCCCCAGCCCCTTGACCGATATTATGGGATAAAAAGTTGCCTTTGTCCGTCTCCGGGCTACGCATTATGTTTGTATAGGTAATCGAATTAAATAGTGTCCCTCTTACAAAAACGTTTTTAATATCTAAGGTCAAAAATATTGTATACTATTTGGGCTTTTATTTGTTACTAAATATTGTGAAATGTTGTTTGACCTCAATCCTATTTCCTGCCAGAGGTTCAAATTTGAGTCACTTGAACTCCTTTCTACCCTCATTTTCATTTCTCATCTTCCCCGAAAGTTGAATTAAGATTAAGGATAATTAATCTCGAACCTAATTTCTTTAATTTTAAAAAACGACTTTCCTGCCTGATTACCTGTCATTTCAATATTCTCATTTTCATCCACAGACTCAACAGAAATAGGTAAATGCTTTCACAAAATCGAACGTTCCGATTTTTTCTTCATTACCTCACTACAATAATAATTTGCCTAGGTCTATGCAAACACAATTTAATAAAAAAAACAGAATGCGACAACAATTACATGAAATTCGTTATTTGCTTAGTCTTATATCACTAAAATGATTTAAGCCATAAATGGACAGGAATCACCAACCTCCTAAAGGAGCGGAGCGTCCGCACCGAGAGCATTCGCGTGAATATTTGAGCGGTGTGGACGCTGAGCCGAGCGTTACACAGCTTACCCACCACGCGCTGCTCGCGCCGAATGCTCATGACACGCGAATGCTCTCTCTGTGAGGCCGCTCCTTTAGGCAATTACTAAGTTTGCAAACTGTAGGAGTACGTAATTTCAAATATTGAACGACAAACGCCAAACAATTCACAGGTACATGCAAGAAGGGAACTCCTTATTTTAGTAGCCAAATTATTTATTTAATTTTGGTAAATTATTACCCGACGCGACGATTTGAAATGTATTTGTAGAAAGTCATTTTACAAATTAAAATGTGGGTTCAGTAAGATAAACATATTAAACGTTTTTTTAATATAATACGATGCATTGTCGATGGTTAATATTTACATAACCCTCCATGAGCGAGTCACGCCTTGGCCGGTTTGTATCTACTCATTGACATAGCAATAAAGCAATACATTCTAACTATGGCACATTTATTTATTGTGTAGTAGGAAAGTTAGAAAAAAGGAATAGGTAGTTGATTTTTTCACAACACATTTTATTTAAAAAATGTTTTTTCACTGACATGAATTTGATAGTCATATTTTATTTAAACATAAAGTGGAATTATATGTTAAAAATAAAGAAAAAATTAACCGGTGTAAAAAGTTATTTGTAAAAATGTGAATACCAAATATATTTATGTAATAATTATTTAAAATTGATATTACAACAGTATTATCAAAGTTATTGGAAATTAATATTTTTGTACTTAGCACTCGTTCAATTTACTTGTAATATAATTCCGTCCATACAATTATGTTACTATCAAATTATTTAATAAACTATACCTTAACAGGACAAATTAAAAATAACACGGTTTTATCTATTTATATCCACTCTTTAACTTAGAGCATTTAGGACCATAAGGCGGCGTTAAAGCATTGCCCAAAAAGAATAACGTATTTTGAGAATAAAAGGTGCACACAGCATACAAACCGTTAACACAAGTGCGACAATTGCTCTTATTCCGAAGCGTCCAAACAACTATAGAGCATCAACACTAGTTTAAAATAATCAATAAGGCAAAAACAAAATATATGTGTGTCAAACTGAAGCCTTTTTTTTATTTAATGATAATTTAGAGAGAGATATGTGCTTATAGGAATTATTTTCTTTTAAGGGTTCTGCAGTCAAACTAGGAACCCTTATAGTTTCGCCATGTCCGTCCGTCCGTCCGTCCGCAGCCTAGCTCAGAGACTCTTAGTACTAAAAAGCTAAAAGGGGTTTAGGTAAACGTGTTGTCATTTGTAAAAGTCATACATTTTTTAGGTGAGCGGCCATTCGTAAAAGTGGTAAATTACGATATAATTATTCAAAATTAACATATTTTGTTATATAATTTAATACTCTTAAGCGCATCGGGGCCGAGATATTTAAATATTCATACCTGGGCGTACTTTTAGTACCAAAAAAATAATGCTTAAGTTTGATATCTCCGCTCCAATATTATTTAACGCCATAAATTATATATATCTATGTGTATTTAGAGGTCCTCTAAATAACTATGTAAAAATCACCCGTGGCCGTTGAAAACAAAATATGTCAATTTTCTTCAAACAAACTTACCTAATGCCCTTTGGCTTGAATATACATATTAGTCACGCCAACAAAGTGGTAAAATAAAATGTAAAAAAAAAATTGTGTACCTTTCCTATACGTAACGTTGGGATGTTTTTTTTCTCGTATACAATAGGGAATATGCACGGATATTTTAAATCGCAATTCTCAACAAGATATAAAAATACAAAAAAAAAGATCACCAAAAGTAAAGTTAAAATAAAAATCGGCCAAGAAACACGGATGATACAAGGATTGTAAACTTCTAATTAAATAGCGATTAGAAAGAGAAAGCTGATATGCACTGTGACGTCATGAAACGGGTCGGCCATATAAACATTTTAAATTCTGTTTTGCTTGAAAGAGATAAATAGGATCTTTGTTGGCTTATATCTTAGTTATTTTTGTAGTTACCGTAAAATGTTCCTATTTTGCTCCCCATGGGTAACTATGCTCCATAGTGACTGTTTCGTTTGTTACCTTATAGGTCAAGGTTGATGACAAATTTGCTTAAAATAATCGATGTTATACAGACAGCTACGAAGTAAATGAAAGCAATAGAATGATTTACTGAAGAGTAGGCACATTTTACGGTATTAAAATAATGTTTTTTTTTCCAATTGTTTGTTACATAATTTACATAAATCAGCTTTTATTTAAACTGTGAAGAAAAGTAATGATATATAATTGTGTTATTTTTTTTCGCATTGTTGAGGAAAATCACTACCTATACAAGCCTCGGCCCAGGAGCGGGGATGCTCGGCTCGTATATTCGGCGGTACGGTTCTCGGGTCTCTTCAGTATTATACTATTAGCGCGCTAGCACAAAACAAGAAACTTTTTTCTTGGGGATCCCTTACTCTTCGAAAACGATTTTGAAATGTCTCTTCTTGGCAGAGATAAAAGTTTGAGTAAGGCGTCTACAGTCTTAAATGCTCTAAGGTTTTCCTACAAAGTTTTTATTTAATTAAAAAATCTCTGTTGTACAGTCAACAGCATAAATAAGTGAAGATTTCTGTATCTTGTCGCTTTCAATCCTTTCACAATTTTGTATAACATTTCAAACACGACGCTAAAAAGACAAGGTACATAAATTATCACTTATTTATGTTGTTGACTGTACCACCTACGTACCGCTGCCGTAACCGAAATTGATAGCCGTAGATGCTAGAGTATGAAGGTAAACTAGTACGAGCATTTCTGAATACGGAGAAAAATAAACCTGTTTGGCTGGCACGATCGTGACATTTTTAAAGTCGTGTGCCCGTGTGCTTTATACAGAGTGTCCGGGAAATAGTGCCCAACTTTACAGGGCTGAATAGTTCAGCTCAGGAATGTCAAAAACATGATGAATTTTCTTTTTCAAAATCCTTTTTTCTATATTGACGATGTGACATATTTTTTATCGACCTAATAGGCTATTGTTGTACTTCCTTTATCGTAGTGTCGTAGCATTTCACATTCAGGCAAACTGTCTTTTAAAACATTTAAAACCAGTTAACTTCATTTTAAACGGAAGCAAAAGTCGTTTTCTAAATTCGATACCTAGTTTGATAGACGTCAGTTTTTGTTGGACAAAATTAAATAACTTTGTTGCCATAATCAATAATATAGAACCTCCATTAAAAAGGCGATTTTTTGAGATAGCAGCACTACAGGTTTTAATAAAAAAAACATACTCTGTGCGATGTCAAACTTGCCGGGAAAAAAACCCAATTCCTTAACTTAAAATTTGACACAATACATATAAAAAACGCATGGTGGCATCGAAAATAGAGAACCAGGGTACCGCATTTCCAAAATGTTGAAAATTTATAAAAAAAATATCTCGTTTTTCGTGCGACTGACTAAACATGATATACTTATCACATTTTCGACACTTCTTAGCTGAGCTATCCCGCCCTGTGAGGTTGGCTACTACTTATATCTCGGAGACGGGTGCGCCAAAGTTCATATAAAATTGCAAATTAGATTATTGGAACTCCGAAAATGTATCTCATATAATTTAACAACCTAATGATCACTCTTCATACTCTTCATATTTTTTTTTAATACTTATGATCGGAACTTATGAAATCATATGAACTTATAACGCCAATATTCATGGAACCGTAAACTTTTCTGAATTTCTTAAATATCTTACGTGTAGATAAAATTAGGTTAGGTTAGGTTAGATTTATAAAAATCTTAATAAAAGTAACAGTTTTTGAAAAAATGCATTATGAGTTGCGATAATTATGACTTAAAAAAGTATGAACAAAATTTTTCGGCGTTATGATGAGTATAGTCACAAAACGTTATTTGTATAAAAATTCGAAAGACCAATTTTATATGAGCCAATATGGACCCCTCGGAGACATGTATAAAAGCCCCGTAAGTTGCGCGTACCAAAAACTCATCCGGCACGCCCGTTGTTGGCACCCAGCGATTATAGAACTGTCCCCTTATTACTATGAAGTAAAAGTTCGCGGTGCCAACTATTTTTATTATCATTTCTTAATCATTATTTATAGGTAAACGTCAGTAAAAATAGTGGCCATGACCTTTCCAGCCATAGGCATGACCTTCATTTTCAGTCCTCTAAGACGAGCGTTACGTTTAAAATTGTTAAGTATACTTATCCGTTTTGGTTTGACCGCATCTAGAAGAACTATATATATTTTTCTCCTACATGCTCGGGAATGCTAAGCTGTTGTAAAAACAGTCCGCCAAGTTCTGCGTCCAAAGGCGTCGACCGCGAAAATACTGCATTTTTTACTTTTTAAAACTATGTTTTGACTGGGATAACTAGCTCCTAACAGCCAAACACTCGTACTTCAATCAAATTCTTCCATATTTATTTTACTTTTTAAAATGTCAAAGACTAAAGAATCTATAACCACGGTGTTTATTTAAAAAGGGAGATGTTTAGACGCGAATAAAAAAAACCAGGACGCCAAAGTAAAAAAAGAATTTAATGAGAAGCGTAGTTTGCTGTGCGTTTAGTTTTTTTTAGGCAGTTTAGTATTATCAAACCGCGATGAGAATACACTTCGGAAGTACCATTGGCACAAAAATATCTATAATAAATAAATATAATTAATTATAAGTCAATCTATGATATCTTCATAGTTTAACTGCAGACACTTGTCTTACAGATAAAAGATTTACAAAGAATGCTTCATCTTAATCATTCAGTAAGTACGTATAAACAACAACTCTACCTATTCTGTAAATGCTGTCATTTGTTTCATGAAAAAATATTAAAGTCACAAAAGTATTTGACAAATCAATATCATTATTTTCCAAATAATTTCCATGTTACCGAATCGCTGTATCTGTCGAAAATATAGTAGGTATAAGTACATAATTATTGTATTGTATAGTAGGTATACAATATGAATCGTGCTTAAGTATTAAACGCTCGGTGCCGAGAAATCATGTTCTATGTATTAACATACTTTAATAATGAAAATGATAAAACGAAGTGAAGTTTTTGATGGTCATTCTAAGTGTAGTGTAATTTTATGGTGTTCCTAAATATAATTATTACATAATTTGTATTTTATAAAAGTAGGTAATATAATGTATGTTTTATTCACAAATTTTATAACTTCTTCGTAAAGAAATAAGTATACCTAATCATTTATCTGCACACTCTACCATTGACAATGTCATTTCATGTATTAATTCAGAAACGACATAAGTGCTCAATTGTATTCTAATCGCGGTTTGATAATATGTTTTCGTGATGCGTTTTTTTTTGTATGCAATTATCATATCATACATATATTTTTAAAAGTGTAGCAAATAGTTTTACTTTTTTCTTAAACAAAATTGCTTAAGAAAAAGTAAAATTCTTTTTTAGGACATGCTTTTATTGCCGTCTGTACTTTTTTGTACAGTCGTCATCTACATGTCAAGACGATTCTAACAAGCCTTAACACGACGGTTTTATCATGCGTAATTTGGGAGTTCCTATGGCCACCCTGAATCTCCATCATCAGACCAGCTCGATGGTACACACAACATCACACCTAACTAACCATTAAAGACAGAGCAGAGAGAAAAAGAAAGAGATGTATATATGTGTATTATGTCAACAACATACGATTCTAGTGCGACTCTCTTTCATGCAATATTTCAGATTTCTGAAGTGTATAGCTAGATGTGTTGCTGTGTGTACTATATTATTGTATTGCCATCAGAACTAAAAGAGTATGCAAATTTTCAGCTTCATCGGAAGCCGGGAAGTGGGTCAAATTTAACTTGCAAGATTTGACCCTTACATACATTATACATACATACATTGCAAGTTAAATAAAAGCTTTTAATGTAGACCCCGATTGATTCAAATTAGGTTTATTGTAATTAAATTTGTGATTACTTAATGGTATATTTATTAGTTTCATTCTAAGTCGTACGTGTTTCGAATGTTAGTGGGATTATTAGTATAGGTGTACCAGAATCTCATGGCAAATAGGGAAAAAAAAAATGTAGAGGGCAATACTGGGGAAATTGGACTAAACGGTATTGATAGTGTGTAATTTTTAATCGGCTTAAAAAAAACGAGGAAGTTGATTGTATTTTTTTATGTTTTTAGGATTTTTAACATAAAATATATGACACTAGAGGTCTATTACATTAAACTTCCGGTATAGGATAATAATTATTGCTCACAAATAAAATAATAAACACACCATTCTTACTCGCCAAATTTATATACCTACTTATAATGAGTATAAGAAATAACTTGAAATCCCATCTAGAACTAGAAAATGATTCCAAAAATTCTACTGTCATTTCTTGTTCTTCATCTGCTGAGGGCGATGGAGAGAGAGGAGTATTTATAATAAATCGCTCTTCTAACATTTTCTCTACATGTTGAGAAATCTTCTTCTGTCAATAATTTAATATCGCTGGCAGGTCTGTTTACATTCTTCTCTGCAACTTTTTGTTTCATTATACCCCAAATAATTTCTATGGAATTTAATGTACAATGATAAGGTGGGAGCCTTAAAACTCCGTGGCCATGTGATTTCAATAATTCATTAATTTCATATAAGGGTAGACTGGTTTTGTTACACGGCTTCAAGTAGTTGACATTTACGCCAACGATCATCATAGTGCCCTTGGTTATAATTCGACGTATGGTAGTGCTGGGAACCCCTGTAATAAGTAGCATTTATGTAAGACAAAATATACCTAAACCTAAAAGTATCAAAACAGTTCGTTTCAACTTACCAGTCAACTCCACGATACGCTTTACAATCGAAGATTGTGTTTGATTCCCACCTCCTTCGCGTACTGTATTACACACATTGTATACAATATTCCTAGCTTGAGATCTAAGCGGTTTTCTCGACATTTTCACCAGATAACAATCGTTGAAGGTGAATTTCAAAATGTATGCAACGGTAAACAAACAATTTGACACGGCTGCCAGTTGACAGTTGCCATATAAAAATCAATGTTTTTTTACTTTTAAAAATGCCATCAGATTCTGGTAGACCTATAATGTCGATGATGATGGTGAATTTTGGGGCTGTGTTTAATATTATCAACAATTGTGATATATTGTCTCGCATTTTAAGAGAAAAGCACTATAATTACTCATACGTCCTGCAACGGCCTTTTCCCGGTCTCTGCAGTAATGTACCTACTAGTCCTTGAACAAAGCAATTGCATTTGTTAACCACAGAACAAGACTGCACACCACACAGTTTAAAGGGACTTCAAGCACTTCGAAAGTTTAATTCATTATCGGCTCTACAACAACAAACAGCAGCATTGTCGAGACAATGAAACACTTACTGTGTGAATGTGATGCCCTCGTCGGAGTACCTAAGAATGAAAATCCTCTGTTGTGGCTAACCAGAAACAAACAATTTCAAGGCACTGCCATTGCACTCCACTATCCGCTTTATGGAAGGGGTGAAGGCTGCATTGGATTAAGAGCTAAAATAGAGGTAATTACACAAAAGATCCCATAGGGTCGAAGTGTATCAGTAAGGACCCCACCAACAAGATAATATAAGATAACAGACAGAGCATATGACAAGTACTATGAAAGAAAAATGGCCTGCACAACGCGTTTGGCATTATACCGCTCGTTGCTATCTACAATACGTTCGTTCAAATAGTTCGAGTGCTTTGTTGTACCGTTACAATTGCTACAAAAATGCCGCCGCGGCGCACACAAAGCGGTGTCGGCGACTTCAAAGGGTTGTAATGCACACTATTTTAACGAATAAACTATTCTTGCTAAGGTGATAGAGCTGATACCCATCGATAATTCATAGTTGCAGTCACCAGGGGAAAGGGCGAGGGAGCAGAACTAAGGCTGTTACAACATAGGTTAAACCAGCCCTAAAGCTACCACTGTGTTGTGTTATGCACGCAATATGTATTATGGGCTTAGTAGCGAGACGTCTACTATCATATCATATCACATTCAGTTGATTTTTATACATTTTGAAACAATAGGTTGCGTAACGCCGAAGGCCGTAGCAGGATAAGGGAAGTAAAAATGCCCTTTCATATTAAAACTTGACGTTTTTCCCTTCTGCTCCTTTCATCTTTAACACTTATGTAAAAAACAGGTACGTCAATTATTTTTTTGTCTTTTTTTGTTGATTGACCGCTCTAACCGTCTGTTCTAAAAAAGCTTTACTTAATGTTCTGCCTCACATATCAGTTTGAAGGATACAATCGGAAAACAACTGTGTGGAAAAATTAAATGAATAATTGGGTTGCGATTTATTACATTTTATTATGACATGTTGCTTTCGGATTTTATCCTTCAAACTGATATGTGTGACAACGTTAAGTAAGGCTTATTTAAAAATGATAATTAAAGTGCTGGCTCTACCAAGAACGAACAAATAATAATTAAAAATTTGACTTACCTGTTTTTTACATAAGTAATAAAAATGGAGATTCCATTTTGTTTTAGAACATTTATTTAATTAAACTTTGCAAAATGAAAAACAAAATGGTTTACTAAACATAAATAGTCTTCGAGAAAAGTCATATTTAACCATTTATAAGGTAGAGGCGATTTAGCGACCACATATATGTACCTATTTAGAAATTCAACCTTATGCTTTACAGAATATGATACGTATTCTGTTGTTTTTGCACGAAAAATGACTTACTTTTAAATGATTCCCTAGAAAGTGTGAATCATGAAACTGTATTTGAATTTTACGTAGCATAACTGTATAACTGGAGCCTTATAAAGGGTTAATTAATTCGGATATTATTACTTTTCTGCGGAACCACAGGGAATTTGTCAACCAAACTTAACAGAGCTGCACTGATAGATGTAAGTACCTGTAAAAAAAAACAGCTCATTATCATAAAAGGGCATTTCTCCTTCCCTTCTCCTGCTACGGCCTTTATAAAACCTTTATACACGTAAACGCACTAAGTATGTCTACTTTTTTTGGTAGCATTGACTTCCCCACGGCACAACATAAATAGGAGGTAGGTTTAGGTTATGTTAGTTCTTCAACAGGCCCCGAGGGCCAAACTGCTCAGAAATACGAGCTCAAACCGCGAAAGCGGAGCTCCGTTGACTCTGTTAGATTTTATTATAAAATAAGAATCATTGTGCTACCTATACATATATTGTATGAAAATGTAAAAAGTGCTATAGTAGACATCTCGCTACTAAACCGGATCATTGCGTGAATGTATGTAAAAAATAAGTACTTACCTACTTGAAAAGTTCTAAGCCTAAGGTAGAAAAAAAAATACGATTTTTATTTTTCAATATAATCTCCCTCAAATTCAATGCATTTATTACATTTTTTAAATAATGCTGCTTATTTTGGCTGTCGAAATGTTCCTGTACAGCCGCTTTCATTTCTTCATCAACGCCAAAACGCTTTCCCCTTAAATCTTTCTTCAAATTGCTGAATAGAAAATAAACGCTAGGGGCCAGATCTGGATGATCAAATTCCTCGAAGCCAGTTTCCTTCAGAGCAAGCTTGGCAACACGAGCGGTGTGAACGGGGGCATAGTCTTGCGAAAACAAAATGCCTTTGCTCAGTTTGCCCCTTCGTTTCTCGACTATGGGTTGTCGCACTTTTTTTAATAGCTCAGCATAATAAACTGCATTTATTGTAGAGTAGAGCCTTTTGCCAAATAGTCTATTAAAATAATGCCATCGCAATCCCAGAACACGGTGGCCATTAGCTTAGACGCCGATCTTTGAACCTTGAATTTCTTCGGCGGCCTTTCACCCTTTTCGATCCACTGCATAGATTCAGACTTTGACTCTGGATCATACTGTCTGATCCATGTTTCATCCATCAACAGTTACTATGCGGGAACAAACTTCAACTAAACCATCTTCACATAATTCTAAAAATGCCTGAGAAGTTTGAACACGACGTTCTTTATCGAAAGCTGTGAGCATTTTCTGCACCCAAAGAGCACTAACTTTTGTCATACCTATGCAAATGTTGATGCAAAATCTCTCCAACTCTTTCCTTAATAATAACCTAAGGCTCCAGCTATTTTCCAAACCTTAATTCTCCGATCCTCTAATACTAACTTCTTGACTTTTTCAGTATTTTCTTCAGTCACAACCGATATCGGGCTTCCTGAGCGAGGATCGTCTTCGATCGACTCCCGTCCAAGTTTAAGAAGTCGACTCCATTTTTTAACAGTGGCATGAGAAGGCCCAGATGCACCGTAAATACTAGCCATTTAAAAAAAATACTTTTCGGCGATTTGTCACTTTTCGTGAGGAACTTAATGACAGCACTGTGCTCAATTTTCGTGATAATATGCGTTGATAATTCACACATGAGATGACCTTTACCGTCGGATGTCTTGAGATGTAATAAAAGAAACACGACATTTTTGTCTTTTCATTATTAAGTTTTTAAATGGTCTTTTTAGTGGCCAGTACCGCTAACGCATGTGCAACTTCAAAATACCTTAGGCTAAGAACTTTTCAGTCGCCCCTCGTATAAAAAAATCAAAACTACCTTATTTGATGCAAGGAAAAATTTACCTACCAATTCCATGGACTATACGAGGGGCGGCTGAAAAGTTCTAAGCCTAAGGTAGAAAAAAAATATTCAGATTTTTTTTACTATTTTTATTTTTCAATATAATCTCCCTCTAATTCAATGCATTTATTACATTTTTTAAATAATGCTTTTAGACCGTTAAAAAAATAAGTTTTATTTTGGCTGTCGAAATGTTCCTGTACAGCCGCCTTCATCTCTTCATCACTGCCAAATCGCTTTCCCCGTAAATCTTTCTTCAAATTGCTGAATAGAAAATAATCACTAGGGGCCAGATCTGGACTGTAAGGTGGATGATCAATTTCCTCGAAGCCAGTTTCCTTCAGAGCAAGCTTGGCAACACGAGCGGTGTGAACGGGGGCGTTGTCTTGCAAAAACAAAATGCCTTTGCTCAGTTTGCCCCTTCGTTTCTCGACTATGGCTTGTCGCACTTTTCTTAATAGCTCAGCATAATAAACTGCATTTATTGTAGAGCCTTTCGCCAAATAGTCTATTAAAAGAATGCCATCGCAATCCCAGAACACAGTGGCCATTAGCTTAGACGCCGATCTTTGAACCTTGAATTTCTTTGGCGGCCTTTCACCCTTTTCGTTCCACTGCATAGATTCAGACTTCGACTCTGGATCATACTGTCTGATCCATGTTCATCAACAGTTACTATGCGGGCACAAACTTCATCTAAACCTTCTTCACATAATTCTATAAATGCCTGAGAAGTTTGAACACGACGTTCTCTATCGAAAGCTGTGAGCATTTTCGGCACCCAACGAGCACTTACTTTTGTTATATGCAAATGTTGATGCAAAATCTCTCCAACTCTTTCCTTACTAATACCTAAGGCTTCAGCTATTTGCCAAACCTTAATTCTCCGATCCTCTAATACTAACTTTTTGACTTTTTCAGTATTTTCTTCAGTCACAATCGATATTGGCCTTCCTAAGCGAGGATCGTCTTCGATCGACTCCCGTCCAAGTTTAAAAAGTCGACTCCATTTTTTAACAGTGGCATGAGAAGGGCCAGATTCACCGTAAATACTAGACATTTCTTCAAAAATTATTTTCGGCGATTTGTCACTTTTCGTGAGGAACTTAATGACTGCACGGTGCTCAATTTTCGTGATATGCGTTGATAATTCACACATGATGACCTTTAGCGTCGGATATCTCGAGATGTAATAAACAAAAGACGACATTTTTTTCTTTTATTTATTAACTTTTTGAATGGTCTTTTTAGTGGCCAGTATCGCTAACGCATATGCAACCTCAAAATACCTTAGGCTTAGAACTTTTCAGCCGCCCCTCGTATATCTAGGAGTGCTGCTAATATTTTAATCACTCGTAAAGGTGTATGAAATCATAATTGGCACAATTGGGTATGGCTTATTTTGTTCTCAAGATGTACTGGATTTTTGTTTATTAACAGGTTTTTTTTCTCCCCACGTACGAGGCTGGTTGGTGGATGGTGGAACTACACTCGCGAGCAAAATAATTGCATCACTTTGCATTTTTCCATCTACGCTCAATATCTTTGTACATCTTTACTCGAATTTAAAAATTGTAGTACCAAATGAAAGCTGATAATGTAACGCAATAGAAAATACGTTATTTCAATGTAATATCAAGTCCTAAGCCTAAAATAAGCACTGAATACAGAAAATGGTGAAAAAACGCTTCAAAAAGGGATTAGGAAAACTAAGAATGATAGGCATTGTATATACTAAAGGTATTTATTACAAAAAAAATAATTATACATCAGTATTTGGTATTCCCTCCCCTAGCCCTCCTCACACAATCTAATCGATTTTTCATTGATTTTATCAGGGTTTTCACGTAATCTTGCGGGATGGCTTCCCACTCCTCCGCCAAAACTTGCTTTAGCTCCTCCACATGAGACGGGGCAGGATTCCGCTGCCGAACCCTCCTTTTCAGGAAGTCCCATATGTGCTCAATGGGGTTTAGGTCCGGGCTCATCGCTGACCAGTCCATGGTGTCGATGACCACCTCACGAAGGTAGGCTGTGGTGGCCCTTGCGGTATGACAAGGGGCATTATCCTGCATCAGGATGAACCCCTCATCAAACATACCCGCGTAAGAGACGACAAGCTCCTCCAGGATGTCGGTGATGTACCTGACAGCGTTCAAACCACCGCCACGTCCTCCACCAGGCACGAAAACCAGCTCCGTTCGCCCATCGTAGGAAATGCCGCCCCAGAACACGACGGAACCACCTCCGTAGGCGACTCTTTCGGAGATGCAACATTGAGCAAATTGCTCTCCTGGTCTTCTGTACACTCGTCCCCTTCTATCGCAGCCGTTCAGGCACATCCTGCACTCGTCTGAGAAGAGGACTGAGGTCCACTGCTCAATTGTCCAGTTTTGGTGATTTTGAGCAAACTGACGACGTGCTTCTCGGTGCCGAGGTAGCAATTTGGGCCCCGTCGCAGACTATTTTGGCTGGGGTCAGGTTGGCTGTCTTCAGTCTTCTCCTTACCGGCCACTCGCTGACTGCAACTCCTCTTACTTCTTCGAGCTGCTGTTGGACAGCAACAGCTGTCTGGTGACGATCTCGTAGAGTTGTTGTCACGATGAACCGATTGTCCCTCTCCGAAGTGCACCTTTTCCGGCCAGTTCTTGGCCTTGAAGTAAAGGCTGAATCTCCGGTAGACTCTACAAACTGTAGACTGAACCAAATTCAGCTCTTCAGCTACTAAACGTTGACTGCGGCCCTCTCGCAGTAGGCGAATGATGACGGCGACTTGAACTGCAGTGGTGTCCGTTTTTCCAGGTCTTCTCGATGGGATAATATGCGGAGATGTGTACCGGTCGACTTCTGATAAGTGACTGATAATCCCTCCCCCCTCTAACCCTGTTTTATAGCCGTCTAAGGGAGCACGACTTGTGCATACGGTAAGGAGTAATCTGCCACGAAACAGAAAAATGACCGTTATTTGTAAAATACTAACATCGATTTCCAAGTTTCTTAACTTTTTAGAAAGTTTAAATTTCAAGAGACTTAATTACATTTAAATATTTCAGAAAGATAATACCGTTTACAAAGATATTGAGTGTACATGGAAAAATGCAAAGTGATGCAATTATTTTGCTCGCGAGTGTAGTAGTAAACTCTTGCTTTCAGGACACTCTTTGCAAATGTAATGCTAATAGCAACATTTTCAATGCATTTTTTTAATTGTTACGAGTACTCGTACTAGTCCTATATTCCGTGTCACGTTCGCGTATTACATGTCTGTTATCTTAAATGCCACGACTAAGTAATAAACTTATGTCGAGGAAGACTGGTTGAAATGCCATTTTACCCTATACACTTACCACTCCCGAGACGTACCATTTCAATAAAGGAGGTTCTAGATTCGGCTGTATGTATTTGTTTATTGATTTTCACCGAGTTCTTCACCAGTTGTGGACCGAAATTGAAAATTCGTTTGCAAGGGTATATTTCAGCGGTGGTGGTACCATTGTCACCGAACCGGTATTTGATGAAGGGATTCGTGATGAGATGAATTAACCATTAATAAGGCCCCAGTATACAGTTATACTACGTGAAAGTTAAATACAGTCCCATGTTTGTAATGCACTGGGGATTACATCTAGACAAAAAAGACGAAATCATGAAAAAAAAATGTGGCCCATAATATGCACTGCCTGTCAGTGCACTAAAGTTTACAGATAGGTAATCTGTTTCCAATACACCTAATGATGGACGTTGACATAGCAAACTTAAATACTCTTTACAGACAGCCGTTTAATGGACCTCATAGGTTAATTAGAGAAGGCTCCATTGGGGTGTTCGTTTGCAAAAATCGGGGACCGCGACATGTTTGGTGATTTGTCTACCTGAGTGAGACCCTCGACTTAATAAAAAGCCGTGTTGCCGCGCGCGCGCACGGTCCTTTGTCATTCAGTCCCCCCTCCGCCCCTGTACAGTTGCTCTAGTTCGCTACGCGCGCTTTTCTTTCTGTGGCGGTGAACAATGTGTGTATTTCATGATACGATTAGCGTGCCGTCGGATCAAAGTAACAAGGGAGAGGTATGTTATGGGGACGTGGTTCGTGATGCCTCGGTAGGGTCAAAATGGACATAATATGTATCGGCACGAGGCGCGTCAAGCGTTTCCTGTCACCCGCTGATCGCTGTCAATATACGAGCTTCATTTAAATGCTACAATGACTATTTGTAGCGTGAAAGTGTGCAAAAATCTAAGTCCAAACGTTAGTTTTAAGACAAGGGGCAAAGCGTACCTCCGGTAATAATCGTTTTAAAGCATAATTTCTATTTTTAAATGAATATTTAAGGGCTGTATGGATTTCTAAGCGTAAGGACGTGGGCGTGATTTCTGTTGACTATCGGTTACTATCACACGATTAAAACACAAGGAAAAAAAATTATCAAATTTTCACGTTATTTAAAATAAATTTCCGTTATGCACATAAGGACATATTCTGAATGACATGACGTACGTAAATACTTACTAAAATCTGGAGTATTTAATCCATTGATTGCATTTTAGATAAAAATAAATTAGGTAACCAACGACAAAGGCAAAGGGCTCGGTAGTGAGCTGTACTGATTGTCAGCCCGACTTACTGTGATAATAAATAACTAAGAGCTCATTTAAAAACAAAGGTTCAAGGCTAACTGAGAAAAGTTTGACTAGTAGAGAATGCCCCAAAGTATTAAGTGTATCTTTCTGTTTTAGTTATTTGTACCATTTATAAAATAAAGTTTACATACACAAGTACTTACGACAAACTACTGGTTCTAGTAGGGGAGCCCACGATGCTAAATCAGGAGTTACTCGAGCGTCATAGAGACCTATTACGTTGCGAAGCTTAGATGATAAAAAGAAAAAAATACATATAAAATATACCTTTTCATCGGTGGGGGGAGCGGCTATAGATTTTCAAAAATGTAAATAAAACTGTTGCATGGATTTACTCGAGCGCGTCACATATTAAAATCATCCATGTCCCAGGAATTTTTAAAAATGTACGTATGTTAATCTGATTGTTTCCATGAAGGGGACGGTCGTTGGTAAGGGTAAAAAAAAAATGTCCTGCGCGTCAGATTTTCAAAGGCGCTGTTAAGTGAACCTAAAAAAAAGGTCTTATGTAATAATCTGACGATTTGTTGGATGTGAGGCAATCTCGCGGTCATTATTAGTTTCGCTATGTCCGTCCACCCGCAGCCTAGCTCAGAGACCCTTTGTGCTAGAAAGCTGTAATTTGGCATGAATATACATATTAGTCACGCCAACAAAGTAGTAAAATAAAGTATCGAAAAATATATTATTTTAGTGTTCCTCCCCTACACGTAACGTGGGGATGTTTTTTTTTTTCGTCTATCCCATAGCGGGGTGTCGTTGGATAGGTCTTTCTAAAATATTGCTTGTTTACTCGAACAGCTATTTGATTAATATGAAATATTTAAGCTTTAAAGCGCTAATTTTTGTTAGTTCCAAGTGTCCCCCCCCCCTTACAGCCAAAACTACAAATACTAAAAATCTGAAAAACATCTTCAATGAAAGCATAGCATAATAGGCATCACGTAGCACGTATTAAACTTTATCGATGAATTTTTGTTACTTCGGCTTGTGGTTATTTTTCGTAATGCTTGAATTATTCCCTTCTAAATAAAAACAATTTTAACAACGCTCGAGTGTCGATATGGCGTTTTTTTTTTGCAACTTTGTAGCCCTCCCCCTTCTTTACGTCACTCTCAAATTGTCAGATTAGTGGAATATACACGTTTTAGCATGTAACTAACTCACCCTACCTTAATCTGACGCGCTGGAGAATTTCAGATGATCGATTTTTTTTTTACTAATCTCATCCTTTATCCTTGACGGGCGGCCATATATAAGGGGCTCATATTTGATGGAAGTACTTAAACGGGTACAAGGTATTCCCCTGTATATTCATCTGCCGCGCTGGAGTAAATCCCGAAATCCTCTCTTGGGCTCCCCTATACTATTCGCCCCAAACCGAGACCCCGTGACGTGTTACTCAACCAAACCCATTTTATAAGTGTATTTGTATCAACATCGTAATATCCAAGCTTGCAGTTTAGACTTTTTGTATTAATTAATCAAGTAAAATCAACACATAAAAATCTTTAACAGCTCCAGCAAATTTACCACAGAAATGCAGCAATTTATTGTTACGTTTTAATATAGGTATAATTTCCGATTTCAAAAACTTATTTATCAACTTTATGTAAACCGTAGGTATTCTTGCTAATCAAATACTATTCTATTCTAACATTAATGTGTTAAGTTTAAATGATGTAATTGTATTAACCTAATAGTAAAATAAACATTATAGTACGAATTGACTTAAAAAATGAATAGTACAGTCGCGGAACGAAAAGGTTGACCAGTTTTCAAATAAATTCACTTACGCGTTGCAAGCACATGTTACCTTTTTAATTTGTGTAACAGACGAGAGAAATAATATTAAACCAATAGTGGCTATTGTTTATACGTGACCATAGCAACCCTTTTGTAACGACCTATAAAGACGAGTTCAGTTTGAACCAATAGTGGCTGTTGTTTATACGTGACCATGGTAACCATGCTGTGGGCCATGTAGTCATATGACATTCATTATGTTATGACGGAATGTGTCATACTCGGTCGGAAGCAGATACTAACTTATACTCAGCAAACAAAAACAGATCTTAAGGTGGTCAACCTTTTCATTCCGCGACTGTACCTATTGCGTTGCAATCAAGTTTTACATGGTTGTCGATATATTTTTAAACATTCCTGGTGGCCTTCCTAAGTGGACTGCAGGAAAGAGACGCACATCTCTTGAAAAAAAGATAACTATAGGTAGACCGGATAACTGAGTCCTCGCCCGCGCGGTACAGGGGCGCGGGGGTATGACGACAGAGGGGACCGAGAGCGGGGTAGGCGGCAGACGCGCATAGTGTGATATACAAGAGGTGATATGTGCACTGGATAGTTCTTGAGATATGTGACGTTATAGCGGTTAACGGATGGTTATAAATTTTGAATGAAAAATAATAATTTATACTTAACGGTAATTTAATTGAAAAAGCTTCATACTAATGTAACAAAATGAAACAGTAGGTAGGTAGACGGTTTGTAATTTTATTTACAAGAATATAAGTATATAATAATATAATTAAGTATTGAGATTATAAGGGCCACTTGCACGAAAAGTTTAACCCTGGGTTAAGTCACTAACTCGAGTTAAAATGACAGTTTTCGTATGAATCTGACGTCTACTAACTCGAGTTAATGCCTTAACCCAGGGTTAAATTCTGCGTGCAAGTGGCCCTAAGTCAATCACTTATGCTCATATTAATATCACTTGAACTTGATTCTTCACTTTCGAAGGTGTCATCATCAGAATCGTCCTGCACATTAACAATCAATCGATCAACATCATCATCTAGAATTCTATCATGTTTGCAGTATTCGTCCTCGATTTTAATTACGTGGTTAACACAATGATCCCATTTCTCTGCGGAATATTCAGCAAATAATCCCTCTAATTATTTTTTTTGATCCAATCTAGTCTCGATACTTTTTTGTGCTAATTGTCCTTTAATATCTCCCCAGACCAACTCAATGGGGTTTAAATCTGGATGGTATGGAGGCAAATGTCCGTTTTTCTTCAATATTTCGTCAATTTTGTAAATATTTTCTGTGAAATGACTTAATTATTTGTATTAAATCACATTTTCTATGTTTGTCATCAAATGACACGTTATGACGTCGTAACCATGCTTGCATAGATGGCTTGGTAGAAGTCATAGTTGGCTTTTTATCTTCTCGAACCGAATGGTAAGCTGTGTTATCCATTATTATGACTGAATTTGGAGGTATATTAGGCAAGAGCTTTTCATTTGTCCATTTCCTGAAGTTTTCAAAATTCATGTCGTTGTGATAATCGCCAGTTTTACATTTGGATTTGAAGATCAAAAGGGCTCCGTTTATAAATCCAGTTTGACCTCCGCAATGTACGATTATCAAACGTGGCCCTTTACCGATATGGGATAGCACGCCACGTTCATCCTTTGATTGCCAACACTTTGAAACGTTATGAGACGCATTAACGTAAGTTTCATCAAGATATAAAATAGTTTTTCCTTCTGTACGATATTTTTTAATGGCATTTAGGTATTTCCACCTCCATGATGTTATATTTGGCTGTTCGATTAGGAGTACCCTTTTAGATTGGCATCTCTTAAATTTAAAACCTAGATCTTGTAATAAGAGCCTTAAATACTTACTCCCTGCCGCAGTGTAATATATTTTCTTCCCTGAGTACAGGATTCAACGTTTTCAGAGTTAGGTTTTTTTATAAATTGTATATAACTGAGTAATTTTTCTTCTTATCACGCCTCTGGTGAAATCGTCCACTTCTACTCTTTTTTTCCGAACCTGTTTTGGTTTTCTCGGTGAATTAAATCTTTCGTTGCCTTTCAATTCCTTCCCTCGTTGTACAATTCTAGATACAGACTTTTCTGATAGTCCAGTAACTTCTGCTACGGTTTTGTTCAAAGGAATATCTTGTTGATATTCAACAGAATTTGGGTCCAATTTCTTTTTTCTAAAGTATTCCTATACGTTAAAAGCCATTTGTTTGGTTTGACTATTAAGTTTTGTGTCCGAAAATCGCCCGACTCATCTTGAGAAATATTATATCATGTGCATATCTCACAAAGCGACCGCAACTGTCAACACAATATGTGATCGCTAACCGCGTGGCTAGCGAAATGAGCAACGGCAAGAATGCGCCTGCCGCCCGCTCCTCCCACGGTCCCCTCTGTCGTCATACCCCCGCGTCCCTGTACCGCGCGGGCGAGGACTCATTTAAACGGTCTACCTATACATGTACGAGTAGTCCTTTATCTACTGAACATAAGGACTAGTATCTTGGCGCCACCTAGCGCTGAGTAATTAATTAATTACTCGTCGCATTGATGGCAGTTGAGTGAACTAGTAAGCGCTACCTTACGTTCAGTAACTGATCTACGATAGAAAAAAAAACGATCCTTCAGATTTTTCAACCTTGAAAACTTAACATAAAGCTTAATTTTGTGCTACTATCAAAACTTTGTTACGGCGTTTTTAGTTCGTAAGCTGTAACCAATTATGAGAGGTGGTTTTTGTAGTAGTTAGTAGAGCGTAAGCTTCAGACACCGGGTCTTGAAGTTATTGCGCTAGTCATGACTTTTCTCCCTTGTTTCTGTGATCTGAGGGTGTAAATACCTAACGCCGTAGAAAATGAAAACACGCCTATTGCACCATCAGCCACTGTATAAAAAAGTATATTTTCTGTTTTTCTTAACGATTTAAATTTACGTTGTTATAATCGGTTTTGAGTGGTTCCTTGAAATGGATGGTTAGTGATTCAGATGTTTCAAACCTGCGAAAACGTAGGCTTTGCCTTAAATCAGACAAGAATAATATGTACGTCTGATGCATTGCATTTACACTATTTGAGAGCATCAGCCCAAGTCTACCTTTCTGCGGAAATGCTGTTCTGAACAGACATTTGAGCACATTGATTTCGTTTAATTTGGTTACGAGCTACGCGAAAGAAACCTTTACCCAAAGCAAATTACAAGATATGGACTGATGACTGAGACTGGACTCTTAAATAAAACCGTGTAAATGTCGACCTAATTGTCAAAACTAGGAGATTTTAAAACAAATCATCAGATCAATCAGACTTATGGTGGATATTTAAGTCAAGAACAAAATGGGTTTTCAGACCGAGTTATACTCTTTGCTTTTCACTTCGATTACGAGGAAATAAAACAGTGATAAACTAAATTCTGCAACACAAATTTTGCAAAGAAAACCACTAATTAGTGGTCCAAAACGAGACGAAACCTCTTTCCCGTCACTGTATTTTTTTTTATTTTCTGTATGACATTTTTAACTTATGGTGCTCCCACAATAGATGTTATTAGTGTTATAAAACGTTTGTATTATATTATAACATTTTATTACAAATTACACCAAAAAAAATTAAATGTTATTTAACAAATTACAACACGGTAACAAACATTTTATAATCTTTATACCAGTGTGGGAGCTTTTGAAACATCTAACAAGTTGTAAAAAAAAATTATTGAGTGATAGTGGATGGTATCGTGTCTTATAATATAACGTTATTATAACACGTATAACAGCTAGTGGGTTCTCTATTGGATGGCATAAAATTATTTGTAATAATAGTGTTACGCATAATTGCTTTCGGCCGAAATAATGATGTGCATAATCATCTTTACGCATATATTATTACGCATAACATTAAAAAGCATAAATACAGTAAGCATAATTGCAAAAAGTCATAATAATTGATTGGCATCATTACAAAATGCATAACAGTAGGTATTGTCCTAAAAAATAGTCATATACTTAATGACGTGGTTTTTGATTTTAAATAAAATTCAATGTTTTTTTTTCATATCATAGAATAGCACATTAAATATTCTTTGTTTTCATAGATATAAAAAAAATAACCTCGAAGGCTAAGGCGGGAGCTTGCTCCGCTTCGCTCCCGCCATAGCCTTCTAACCTAACCTATTCAAGTCGGTTCTGCCCAGAGAGGTCTTGCTCGCTCGCTTCGCTCGCTCGCTCACTCATATTTATATCATAACTATAGTATTTATTCATTTAGAAAACTAATATTATGGTTAATCACAGATATGACAAATAATTATTAGCCCAAACAATAATATGCATAATGTGTATTAGTCAAATACAAATTAGTCCAACTAATTTTATTCTAATAGCCTAATATGCTAAAAAAGGAGTATGCTAAAGTATTTTTATGCGACAGTACAATTATGCCAATACAAATTATACGAAAACAATTATGCGAAAAAATATTAGTCTAAAACACATTATGCGATCCAAGGGGATCCCCAGCTAGTGTGGGAGTTAGGTCAAATACAATATTGCCAAGTCATACGATGATTTTTAATGTTTTTGTTAATAATGCTTGTTTTTAATAGTTTTAAATATTGTTTTTGTTTGATGCAACATAGAAGGCAAACAAAATTAAAGTTAATGTATTCAAATAATAAGTTTATTATTTAATGCAGTCACCTCGTCTCTCCGGCTGTAGGGCTTAATTGTCTTACACCCGTATTTATAGTCAAGAAAAGTAATTACTTGAGTAAAAGTAATGACTTACGCAACGATTTTTATATGACTTTTGACACTACTAATACTCAAGTAATTACTTTCCTTCACTATAAATACGGGTGTTAGTCTAGATGACGACAATACTTTATGCGCTAGTAGTGAAGCAGCCTGTGCCCAGCATAAAGAAGAGCTTCACGAGCATGAGAAATGAAAAAATATTTCTTAATTAATTATTGTGTAACAAAGTCGAGTACCTGCAAAAAAGCAGCATTGAAATGTATATCCTTGTGTAAATGTGTAAACAATCATTGCAAAAACTTGTACCAAAATCAAACTGGTTCTTGCAGCAAGCATTATTTTTGGAATTTTTAATCAAAATATAAGTTTTCTATACTGGCTGTACTGGCTATAAGTACTAATTTACTAATTAAATTCCATAATTAAAAACCAAAATCCAGAAGTGAGAATGCGGTCCGCAATTTTTGCAAGCGGAACTTCACAGAGCCCGCTCTTAATCGAACATTGTGGTGTATCATGCAGTGGGAAGGAGAAATATTCATATATCACTGAACAAACGATATAGGTAAAAAACTTAAGTAAAGCTCCTCTTGCATGTAGTTGTGTACAAAACTTATATGGAATTTACGTCAAATTTCAAATATAGAATGTCGAACGGTCTATACAGATGAGTTACTACTACATGCAAGAGGAGCTTTACTTAAGTTTTTTACCTATACCCTGATGTTTATAATAGAAAGAGGATCCAATATTAGGATTTAGTAAAATAAACAAACTGCTGGAGAATGTTTCAAAGGATAATTTGAAAGAAAGACATTTCCGTATAAAGTATAAAACTCTGTTTCTAAGTTATCGTAAGTGGTCACTTAATCGCCTCTGCCTTAAAAGGATTTTATACTTATGCGAAAACTTAACATCATTTAAATTGTATAATGGACAACGAGACGATAGCTTCCTTCCCTTGACAGGGTTAATGCATAAATTCAACTCACGTTTAGATTAATTACTTACACTAAAATAAAGTGCCGTCAATTGTGGATACTTGAGACAGTGTGGGTTTAGAAGTTATTCTGGTATTACAACTCTTCGGTCTATAGTCCGTCTGTCACCGAAATGCGTTGGGTCTAATTGGGGTGTAACTTGCGTAAGTAACGTACACTGTGCCAATTACTTACGATGATGTCCCAAGTATCCACGTTTAACTGTACTGACCGAAAATGTGAGAATAAGGAACGAAAGCGAGATTAGCTATATAATATCGTTTTAATTTATCAAAATAGGTGACTGGCTTTTCTGTAATTTTTTATTAACTATGTGACGCTAAATCGCTTCTACGTTGATAAGGGTCAAGGGAACTACTCAAATATCATAGGCATACATATAGGGATTATAGTATTTCTAGTACCTATTCTAGTATTTTTGCATTCAGAAAGTAATGTATTATTTGGTGAAGTTGAATTGAGGTCCTCGCCAAGATGCGTTACGCTAACTAGCTTTTCTATTCGTTTCGTTTTAAAACCAATCGCGTGACTGGTTGATCACGTGAATTTTCGTACCAAGTGATCTACCAGTGACGCGATTGGTTTTTAAAACGAAACGAATAGAAAAACTAGTTAGCGTGGTGCATCTTGGCAAGGGCCTCTGATGATGAAGACCACAGATGTCGACCAGAACTCCTTAAAGTTAATATCAGTTTCCTAGGCTCAATAAAAAATCCTCCTTCAAAAACCACAAAAAATGTTTTCTTTAAAATGGTAGGATATAGGTCAGTCAAACTGAAGTTTGCTTTTGGATTAAAATATAGTGGGACGCCGACGGTTTTTTTTTATTGAGCCTAGCGAACTGATATGGGTAAGGACTATGCCGAAGCGCGTTAGCATAAAAATAAAACCAATAAGGAATTGAATTTTGTTTAGAAAGATCGCCTTCACTATGTGGTGGCTGATAAATTATGTATGTATTATATGAGTGAGAGTTGCAACACGTCTGCTACGTCGTGTCGTTTCGCTTGTACTTAGCCAGGACGATGGCTCCTGAACTTTGATGCCTTTATTGGCTGGTGGTTTGCATTTCAGACAAATTTGGGAACCACAGTTCTGGCACATTTCGGGAGGTATATGATGTTCGTTCGTATCTTTAAATCAGTATCTTGGCTGGGCGGAGATTCTACACGGTACCTTATCACTACATAATTTATAAAACAAAGTCGCTTCCCGCTGTCTGTCCCTATGTATGCTTAGATCTTTAAAACTACGCAACGGATTTTGATGCGGTTTTTTTTAATAGATAGGATAATTCAAGAGGAAGGTTTTCATGTATAATAAACTTTGTTTTACGTACGGGTATTACAGAAAACTCACATAAACCGAAGCGAAGCGAGGGCGGGTCGCTAGTTGTTTTATAGATAGAGCTATTTGATAGCTCTTATTTACTTAACGGTAAATGGGGCTGAGTAATAAAAAAACACGTCAAAGGCAATACAGCGTTACCGAGTTGAATAGAGGCCCCGGTTATTGTTTCTTTATAAATAAATTATTAAGGCTTGACATTTTGGCCCCTTTATGTATGTATATATAACTTGCCTTATAACCGGGATAAACCTAATGTTTTGGGTATATTTCCGTTGTAGGTATTTTACATATGTTAGACATTGAATTTAGTTTAGTTGAATTTAGTTGAAGTATTTGCCGTTTTCTATACCTAATACTGATTAAGTACTCGTACTTGCCGTTTGTTATACCTAATACTGACCATGGATATTTTGTCACTGGAAATTCGATCAACGTTTACCCTCGAATCTCGGACCTGTTCGTCGACCGCCATTTGACTTGCGACGGCCCTCTCGGTCGGTCCGCGGGCCGCGGGACGCGGGAGGGGAACGAGCTAAGTAACCAGTTTGTGTTACGTCAGTATCTAAGCAATTACACCCGTATTCACAAACGTCACTATGAGGTCTCACAGTGCTCACGAACGCACAGGGTGGTTCAAATCGTGTCAGAAACAAAAGGTCAGTCAAACAGGACCAATCACAAAGCTGTATTGAACGCAGTGCGTTTACTCAGTGAAGGATCCCTTAAATATTGTTTGTGAATACGGGTGTTAGGATTGTACCTATAATTATGCATTAAATCGATAGCAATAGAATTATTAAGAAGTGGATCGTTTTTTCGCGCTTCAGTAAGTCCTCGTACGCAACGTTACAGGGTCATTACAACACTCGAAATGGAATCAGTATTAGTGAACACATAAAAACCAGCCATGTAGTACCTAGTAGCTACCTAGTAGTAGCCATAATTGTCGAGGAGCCGCGGGGCGGGGGTTTCAAACAAATAAAAAGTGGCAAAGACACGAAAAAGTGATACCTAACGGCTCACGAACCCTCATAAGTACATATAAGATGACAAATAACGTTATCTTTCGGGGAATTGGGTAAGTAAAGTTTTTGGAAGAGATCTGATGTAAATTATATTTTTTTTCGATAGTCGTCATCCTGAAGATCATGGAACTGCGGCTCTTTTACTTTTATTTCCTCTAATATTTTAGAAATCTTTTTTTTAGTTATGAAGTTGACATTTGTAAACTTTAATGACCGACAAGCTTGTTGCCTTCGTATTTAATGAAATAGAAAAAAAAACTGTCACTTCTATATCTGTCAACGTCAAATCAAATCAAAGTAAACAAACAGTTCAGTTCAAATAAGTAAATTCAAGTAAATCTTTGTAATACTCCATTTCCACAGTCCGTGTGGGATTGCCTGAATTCATTGCGTGGATTGTACAACTCAAAAGTGCTCTCGTGGCTATCAAAAAGCAGGGCAAGAGTCGTCGAGAAAGGAAGAAATCGGTGTCCAAGAAGAAGTGCCAAAGGGTTCGAAAATAAATCGTAAACCAAATATCGTGCAAAGGTCTTAGAGCAAAGCGGCAAAACGAAAGTCCGGAGTTCGTTCTGAGATCGTTAAAAATATTTCTAAAAACACTGATCACATGAAACACAAGCAAACAGAAAAGAGCCGTTGTATTGAATCGTTTGTTTACTTTGATTTGATTTGACAATGACAGATATAGAAGTGTTTTTTTTCTTTTTCATTAAGTACGAAGGCAACAAGCTAGTCGGTCATTAAAGTGTACAAATGTCAACTTCATAACTTAAAAAAATATTTCTAAAATATTAGAGGAAATAAAAATAAAAGAGCCGCAGTTCCATGATCTTCAGGATGACGACTATCGAAAAAATATATAATATACATATCTTCCAAAAACTTTACTTAGCCTATTAGATTAGATGAGAACCTTCAGCTAACTTCTCACTTTCTCCACGTCATTCTTTTCTTTAACTTACCCAATGCCTGCTGTTTGAAATATCTACCATGTGTTGAAGTATTCGCGAAGATATTTCTGGAACCTTTGGATAAAAAAGGGATGTTCAACACAAATGTGTCGTCATCGTCATCGCATGACGGTTGACCCTTGACTTAAAAAGTACATCGGACAGGCATACTGGTTTTCGCAAAATCTGAGACTTTCCACCAGATCTGTGCGAAGCAGCTAAGCGGCGTTGCGAGGAAAAATCCACCAATAGGACCGTGAAGCTAGTAAAACAATAATCCTATTGGTGGCATTTTCCTCGCAACGCACAGCTCTGGTGGAAACTCGGCCATATATACAGTATGTAACATGACGAGAAGCAAACCTTTAAACCCGTTAATGTTTAGGTGGGGAATTAAGCTATGGTGCGTTAATTATTGAAGTACTATCACTTTTGCATTAAGTCGTTTAACATCATTTTTTTTCATAATTATTTTTAAAACCCCTTTGTATTCATTGTTTACATTCTTGTCTTATCAATTGTAAATGTCAAGGGGAGGTCAAGGTCCGCTTATGCACCCATGTCACGTTTACATGTCACATCATAACACCTAACACGTCAGTTCAAATTAGGCTGTGTCTACACTTACCATTAAATGCGACGCAGTTCAATGTGTCGTCCACAGTTGCTCTAATTTGTGGCAAACGACGCTGGTTATTGTAATGAACGCTGCGTAATAAATTTGGATTTTCCCGGGCACGTGATTTAATTTTGTCGAAAGCTTGTATAATGCGTAATTTCATTTCTGCTTCAGTTCTGGACTCTTTTTTAAAGACCAGTTGTTTGACCCAACCCCAAAAGAAAAAGTCTAACGGCGTTAAATCCGGTGAACGGGCCGGCCAAAACGTATCTGAGAAACGCCCGATCCATTGGTTTCCGAACATTTCATTTAGTCTTTGCCTTACTAGATTAGTAACATGTGGTGGTGCCCCATCGTGTTGATACCAAGTCTGTGCATTTTGGGCTAGGGGTAAATTATCCACAAAACGACTGACAGATGTATTTAGTATTTCAAGATACTTAGTTCCGTTTAATGTACCATTTATAAATACTGGTCCAATAATGTCATTACCCCTTATACCAGCCCATACATTAATCGACCACCGAGTCTGGTGAGCTAGCTCACGACCAATGTGAGGGTTTTGACGTTTTTTTGCCCAGTGGTGGACAACTCGCCGATTCCACATCGCGTTCCTTGTAAACAAACTTTCGTCAGTCCATATTATTTTGATAAAAAATTGACGGTCTTCGAATATCTTGTGCAAAGCCCAATTTGCGTAATCAACCCGCTTAGAATGATCTTCGGGCTTCAACGCGTGAACCTTTGCAATGGAGAATGGGTGTTGTTGATCTCGTTTTAACACTCTGTGGACGGCCATATGATTAATACCAAAAAATCGCGCCGCTCTTCTTGTGCTGGAGCCAGGCTCGTCTTCGAAATGACTTAATATTTGTTCCTCGACTCCAAGAGCCATGCGGGTTCCTGATCCACCCGTAGTTAAAGGAACCGGCCGATTACTTTCCCGCAATCGTGTAATAGCCCTTACAATGACACGTGCGTTCGTTGGCTGTCTTCTAGCAGGAAATCTTTCAGCGTACAATCTGAGAGCGGCACTGCCGTTGCACCGGCACTCACCATAAATAAGTATCATGTCCATGATCTCCTCAGCACTAAAATTAGATGGCATATTTCTTCTTTATTATAATATTTTTTAAACTCCTATCAACATGAAAACATCAATTTGACATGACACCTACGTAACATGTAATTTTTCGCCCTCGAACCTTTTTGTGTCCTAATGAGCGAACTGGCTGAAGAGAAATAAATTGACAATAATGTCCGCTCAAATGTCAGTTCCGATGTGTTTGAATAATCTTGTATGTTTATCTCAGCAAAATGTGGTCTTAAATAACTTTTAATGTGTTAAACATACGTTATAAGCTATACCCGAGGTGATAATGATATCGATAATCATACTTGCGGTCATAGTTAAAGCTGCAGTTGCAAGAATTTGTGTAATTACTTAGTTATCAGTAATGTTTATTATTAGTGTCACAGGATGATACAAATAGTGTTAACCGACTTTGAAAAAAGGTAACAATAGGTTTCTGCATAAATTAATCAATCAAAAGATAATGAACTAATACTAATAAGAAGTGTGGTATTATACTAAACTCGACCTGGCCATTAATGTCCTTAAAGGTTTGCTTCTCGTCATGTTACATACTGTATAATTGGGTTCAGTAAAATGACAACCACTATTTTCAAACAGTAAAATAATGATAGGTACCTACAACATAAAAGTTAATAGTGTTGCATTATATTCACGAAGTACCTAACTAAATGCTTTGAACATAGAAATGATATAGAACACTAAAATCGTATAATGGGCCCAAAAAGTATATTAACTGAAGAGGAAAAATTTTAGCATGTAATTAATTTGATATAAGTTCTATAACGTGAAAAACTTATTCTTGTATAATATTTCAGTGAACAAGAGTTCACTGAAATATTGTGGGTGCAGACCCACCGTAGTTACCACTAAACCGTACCACTGACCAAAATTAGTATCATAAATATGAGGTAGGTTTAGGTTTTGTTAGTTCTTCAGCAGGCCCGGAGGGCGAAACTACCCAGAAATAGGAGCTCTGCGACACCAGAGCTCCGTCGACTCTGTTAATTTCGATTTTAATAGAAATAATTGGTTATAGTAACACCAGTGGTACGGTTTAGTGGTACGGTGGGTCTGTAAGGAATATTGTAATGCTTAAACATAAATTTGAACTTAATACATATAATGCCCGTCGTCGTTCCGCCTCGCTACTTAATTTTTCAAACGTTGGCCCAAATCCGTTCAGCCCTTGCAGTGTAACAAACTAACACGCAAACTTTCGCATTTATAGTATCAGTAGGATCAAGTTAGCATTCTAAGGCCCACTTGCGTGGACCAGAGTTAGCGTCTTAACCCGAGGTTAGGCGCCAAACCACGTACAAAAGTAGACGCTTAACTCTGGGTTAAGGGCTAACTCTGGTCCGCGCAAGTCCGCCTAACTAAGTTTGTAACTGGATAAAGATAAATACTATATTGATTTTAATAACTTCGCAAGTAACATTTCATATCTCTGTTTTCTCTCTCATCATTTATCATTTTATCTCCATTATTATCATCATTTTAGCCGAAAGACGTCCATTGCTGGATATAGGTACCTAGGACTCTCCCAAGGTTGGTCACAAGGACAGTTTCCTGCAAACTCAGCCACGTCGCTGGCCCGCCTTGCAGGTCTGGACCCACGCCTTTAGGGGTTTGACGTCTGGTTCCCACGAGGTCTGGTTGTTATTATGACCAATTCCCAAAATGTTAGTGTTTTCAAACTGGCTACTTCCCAAAATGTTAACTTTTTCAAACTGGCTACTTCCCAAAATGTTAAATTTATCAAACTGGTTAGGTACTTCCCTAAATGTTAACTTTCTCATACTGGCTACTTCCCCTGAATGTTAACGTGGTGCGTCTTACGACACGCGAATTCCACTCGAATATTTACAACCTCACCGGCCAACTGTTCCGCTGGCTGTGGGCCCCGCCCACTGCCACTTAAATAAAATGGTTACTGATTTCAAAGAAAGGGGTCTCTATTGACTGCCATAATTATTTTTAGTCATAATCTGTTTCAAGTCATAATTTTCGCAAGTCATAATGCATTTTTCTCAGGACACGGTTATATTTCAGGATTTTTATAAAACTAACCTAACCTAACCTAACGAATCTACACGATAAACGTTTATTAAAAACTGTAACTTCAGCCTGAAAGAAGTTATGACAAAAAAAAAAAGACTAACAATACATTATGACCAACGATATGTATGGCAGTCAAAGGGATCCCCAAAGAAAGATATGCCATCGCGATCTTAAAATTAATTGATTTATTTTAATGTATGTATGGTCAGTTATGGTCCAGAAATCTTGTTTTTTTACGCCTTGATTATAAAAAAACGATTTTTGATTAGGTATAATTCATATCATAATACATACTTAGGCCCACTTGCGTGGACCAGAGTTAGCGTCTTAACCCGAGGTTAGGCAGCAAACCACGTACAAAAGTAGACGCTTAACTCTGGGTTAAGGGCTAACTCTGGTCCGCGCAAGTCCGCCTTATTATAAACCTTACGATGAAATTCTCTAAATGATAGTGAAAATAGAGATATATATATTTTTAAACTATCTATAGTGTTTAGAGTTTTCAAAGCGAGCGTGCCAAATCACTCGTATTTTGTTATCTATTCCTGTATCCCAAAATACAAATATTCCAATCAACGCGCAATCAACAACAGAAAATAACGTGTAACTTTCTACTACACGAGCGGTAACGACGCGGCCGAGGGCCGGCCGGGGCGCAGTCACGAGATTTCATTTATAAACACCGAAGGTCCAAAGTCAATCTGACATTCTACAACAGTAAGGTTGAGTTTCCTAATCACAACAAATCACTTGACATCTCTAATGACATTGACGACTTCAAGTATATTTTTCTTGAAATGGGTCCCAAATTAACGCTTGTGACCGTGCGTACTTAGTTCTTAATAAAGTGCTTTAGATTTTTAATACGATATTCGTTTTATGTAGTAACCATAAGTTAAATTGAAGAAATGCTTTTCTAATTAAGTAGTTATAAAAATTACTAACATTGTAAAATTTGCTTTGTTATTGTTATTCAAATAAAAGATGAATTATTTAATTTCTTAAACTGTAACTATTGTTAGTTCATAAAGTATTTTGTTTAACACGTTTATTGTTTCTTCCTTGTGATTTAAGAAAGTGGCAATACAAATAAGCATTAAAGCAGAATGCAATTTCAATACGTGTATATTATTCTCAATTCCGTTTCCTGTTGAGGGATACAAGAGTTTTTACTTTGCCCTGCTCGTGAAATACCATATTAGTTCAGTAAATATGTGAATGAATTAGTACAGGAAATTGATTCCTATACCATTTTGGACTAGTCATCGTGACGTAAGCAATCAAAACGTAAGAGACTTCTTTTGATTTTATTTACAACTAGCTGTTGCGCGCGACTCCGTCCACGCAGAAATATAAAACAGCCTATGTCACTCAAGGTGAATGTAGCTTTCCAACGGTGAAATAATTTTTGAAATAAGCACATTGAGTAGTTTTTGAGTTTATTCATTACAAACATACACACACACAAAAATACAAAAATACAAATCTTTCCTCTTTATAATATTACCTATAGTGTAGATGTCACTTTGACATAGTCCAAAATGGTCTAAGAATCAATTTCCTCGACGGTACCTTGCAAAATGTCGGGTATATCCGTCATTTTCAGATTTGTTCTATGGGTGGGCTTTTATTAAAACTGCAAGTTTTCGACCTTGCGGTGCTGCCGCGAGCTCTGCCATGTCCACAAAGCAAAGACATTTTTGAAGATTTTTCACTTTTTATTAAATGTTGATACCCCAAAGTTTGGGTTTTACAGTAAAGCTGTTTTGTAATGAAATAAACAAGACTAAATTCGCTACAATTCAGTGATTGAATCATTGCAACGTACTACTTTAAACACTTAAATAGGATTATTAAGGGCATATTCGATAAAACAAGAATAAGGTCTTATACCTAGATAAAACACCAAATTTGTATAGACTAATCTCGGAGTAAGTCTTATTCCAGTTTGGTAAAATCGATGGTTAGTCCCCGATTCGCCGGATTCTTGTTTCGTCAGATTCTTGTTAGCGAAGAAGTTTGACTGTCACATTTGTAAGTCCCTAATTCCGGCACGGTATGGGGGCTACTGGGTCCGAATTACGATCGCCTTTGTCGCCGTGGATAAAGCATCAGTCACTCTCGCACTTACGTACTGCGAGCCAATTATGGTGACACTTACCCGCGCAATAAAACGTTTTTATCTCAAGATCAAGGGGCGGAATTTTCATAGCAAAAAACAAACATCAAGAGGGATTGACTATTGTGTTTTGTCGACTATCGATGATTTATTGTCACTTAGCACGACTTTTTTTTGATGTTCTCTATACAGGGTTATTGGTAATTCGACGTATTCCCGTTAGGAGGTGATAGGGGTGACTATTTGCGGTAATTTTAACCCCCATATGCATTATGCAAAAGTGAACCATTTTTGAGTTATCATGATTTTTAGCTTTTTTCAAAATAAGTCAAAAATGCAGCATCAAAAATTAATTTAAAAAAAAGTATCAATTTAAATCTATTTTTTTCATCTTATTTATAAAATCGATAAATTTCTGGTTATTTATCAATATTAAAACAACAATTACCGGTCCAAATTTAAAAATGCGAGACTAAAAACGATACCCTGTATACAGGGTTATTGGTAAGTCGACCTATTCCCGTTAGGAGGCGATAGGGGTGACCATTTGCGATAATTTTGATCCCCATATGCATTATGCAAAAGTGAACCATTTTTGAGTAATCGCGTTTTTTAGTTTTTTTTTAAATTAGTCAGAAATTTAACTTGAAAAATTTATTACAAAAAAAGTATCAAATTAAATCTATTTTTTATTTCTGATTTACAAAATTAATTAAACACTGGTTATTTCTCAATATTAAAACAGTAATTATCGGTCCAAATTTAAAAAAACGAGATGTAAAACGAAAATTTTTCAATATTTTTTTGCGATCGCTTTCCACTAAAATGCCTTACAAACAAAAAAAACGTTATATAACTTGGCTTGCAGAATATTTTAAAAACTTAACTGTTTTCTTAGCTCTCCAAAAATGCATAACAACTAGGAACTTATTTATAAAAAAAACTGAAAAAATTCATCACAAAGGAAGCGGGCGGAAATTCGTATTCGAAGTAAACTAAATTTTAGTTTAGAAGTTCTGACTAAGAAATGCAACTTCAAAAATTAAAATAAAAAAAAATACCAAATTTAAGTCAACTTTTTTTATTTGCTTTTGTACAAGATGAAATTGTTGTTCTTATGCAATATTAAAAAAATATTATCTGTACACGTTTGAGAATGCGAGGCCGAAAACTAAAAAATACATGTTTTTTTATCAAACTCCAACATAAATATAAACATAAACCAAAACGGAAATATTACACAGCATAACTGACAGTATACTAACCTTCATTCATAGATAACAGCATCGAAATCTATATCTACTACTTAATATATTTTCTTCATCTTGTCTGTAGTAATAAAGAATCGTCATTATTTTCTCTACATTGTCATCGTTAAAAATGGCCCTGTTTTCGTTGTAGATGCATTTAATTTACACACGGGAGTAATTTTTTGCATAAAATCGGCATTATCGCGAATTTTGTCATAGTCCGGAATCCTATCTAGTAAAATCGATACCTGGAATAGTCGATGAAACATAATGGTCAATCCCTCTTGACATTTGATTTTTGCTATGAAAATTCCGCCCCTTGCTCAAGATCATAGACATTTTATCATTGACGTAGGACGCGTGACGCATGACTTAAGTACATGCGGGCCTAGTATGGTTGCATTTATCGCGTGACAAAATGTGTGATAAAGCGTCCGTCACTCTCGCACTTATGTACACGTGTCAAAAGTGACGGATGTTTTATCCACATTTTGTCACGCGATAAACGCAGCCATATTTGGCCCCCTGGTGGCATTGGTGGCATCATGGAATTAGTAAGTACTATTTCGTTACTAGAACTGAGACAGATTGAGAAAAAATAGCCCCATCTTGAGCTTTTTAGTTATTCGACTGATTGTTTCCAAAATCGATATCTGGGGATCTGTGTGGTCTCCGACAACGAATCCGTTGACAGATTGAGAAAAAGTAGCCGCCGTCTTAAAGTTTTCATTTATTCAACTGATAGTTTCCAAAATCAATGGCTGAAGATCTGTGTGGTCACTGACAACGAATCCGTTAACAGATTGAGAAAAAGAAGCCGCCATCTTAAACTTTTTAGTTATTCAACTGATTGTTTCCAAAATCGATATCTCTATCAGGTATAAAAAAAGATAAACAACGACGCTGCGACGTTGAATGAAATATGTAGGTACCTACACACGTTCGGGTTCGTTGTCGGAAACCACACAAATCCCCAGATATCGAATCTGCCAACGGATTCGTTGCCGGTGACCACACAGATCCTCAGATATCGATTTTGGAAACGATAAGTGGAAATACTAAAGAGTTCAAGATGGCGGTTTTTTTTCTCAATTTGTAGTTTCATTACTGCTATGGTTTGTTGTTGGTAATAATGTATTTTGTTGTAAAGTTTGTGTTTATCGCTTAAGACTGCGCCGAGCGTAAGCCGGATGTACAGTGGCGCCCTCATTACTTTTATTGTGTTTTCTAATAAACTAAAGTATTTTCTTGAAATTGGACGAAATGTTTTTGTACTACAAATGAAAACACCACTTATAGTGTATATCATGTAGTTTAATAACAATTCACCTTCGAGTTGTTAACTTAACGGAAAAAAGAGGCCACCTTTTCCCGTTAAGCTAACTACTCAAAAGTTATTTGTTATTAAAGTTTGTTACGAATCCCATATATTGTGTTTTTACTTGCACTACAAAAACATTTCGTCTGATTCCAAGGAAATTCTTTAGTTAATTAGAAAACACATTAATAGTAATGAGGGCGCCACTGGACGCTCGGCGTTTGCTCGGCGCGGTCTTAATACTTTAACCTAGGTTTAGTAAGCTTTGGCAGCTAGGTAGGCGTGTCGTTTTGGCTCAAGAAAGCACAAGTGCTGTTTTTGGGCATAGACTAGATAGACTTTTCTCTGGATCATATTATGTATGTTCTTATATTAGAGTTCGTGGCTATATAAATGACAGATAAAAGTACAGGAGTGGGAAAAATAGATTATAATACGTTTGTATAAATTGTATTCTATTTACGTAATTAATTTGAGGGCTAGTAGGATAGCGTTTATCGCCCACATAAAGCATCCGTCACTGTCTAGCAAGCACGTCGGCGACTAAACGCTATCGTGCTAGGTATATTAGTGCTGGGCGACCACGAAGAAACACGAAGAAATGTCCTAGATATGAGACCTAGCCAGATAGATTTTTTGGACTTGTAATCTTTTTTGAAGTCGGTTGAAAATTGATCCGTTAACTGCTCCACCGGCTTGTAAAATTAATTTGTCCGTATTTTGCAATTAAAATATAGTCACCTTTACTAAAAAGGGACGCAATACGTTTTAGTACATTTCTTTCGGCTCGCGTTACCGGTGTAGTGCACCTTTCAGATGTACGTTAGTATAGTACTTACTAATTCCATGAGTGGCATCTGTTACATTGCACTATCCGTCTTTGACGACGATATAGTGACAAACGTCATATTTTAACGATTTTGCTTAACGTGGGTCGCCACTTTGAATGGACTTTTGACATCTCTTTGCGATATGTTAATACGAATGCCTTGTTGGTGACGATAAAATATTAATCATGAAAAAATCTTTAATTTTTTAGCGTCAGTATTTGTTTTGTTTTACATTAATAGAAAAGACTTCGTTACTTACAACACAGCTTACAAGAAAGGCGTTTAACATTATATTTTAATTGGTAATCATTATTTGTAGAACAATGTATGAAGCAAAACGATAGTGCGTAGGCTTGCTGGACTACAATACTTAATTATTATTATTACCGAGATGGACTCGCACGACCGAAGTTTTGTCCAACAAGCCCCCCATTTCTTCTCGCACGACGTTCGGCTGGATGGTGCGTAGCCCTAACGTACATCGGTTCAATCGTGCACCGTGCGTGCTTGGTCATGCGTAGACTTGACTTCCGTCAAATGTTCGCAGTGTTCCCAGAACTCCTGTTTTTGCAGGAGATCTACTTACTGGTTTCGGGGTGTATACTGTTTTTCCCAAAAAATCTACTGGTTTTTAGAATTTCCCTTATGTAATAAAAAAAAAACATACTATAGGTAAAAAAAAAGGTATTACACATAACTTGTTAAGGTTATTGAAGCGAGTGTAGGAGCCATAATTTCTGAACAAAAACGAAATAAGTGAGGTCAGCAACCTCTAGCATGATCACAGACCTAGATAAACCTAGATGCCGCCAATGCTTGTACTTCGCGTGTAGGTATCTAAGTAGTGCGTTGCACCATTTGCCGCTCAGTCGCGCTCCTATTGTCCTAACTGTCAAGACGTTTTTTGCTGCACTAGAAAATGCCTCACTGCGCCGTAATTAATTGTTTAAATTCAACAAGAGTGGCAAGTCGAGTAAACGGTGACGTTTCCTATCATAAGTAAGTATTTTTTCTAATAAATTTCGCCTTATTTAATTTAAATTTAATTATTTTCAACTTGGAGTGATGTCGTGTCGTTTCTACCAAAATAGTTACACACATAGTATATTTTCGAAGCACGCCATCTATTACGGCTTTTACTTTATACTATACTTAAGGCATATTATTTGTAGACCGCAATGGACAGTGAAGCAAACGATTTTTTCGTAAATGTTCTCGTTGTATGGTGGTAGGGATTTTCTCATTGTCTGTCGATTTAAAGTGAGTAGTGCTGTACACTGCGATGTTTCATGCAATGTCACTGTGCAATTCGATTTACAATCGATTTTTGTGACAGACAATGATAATTAAGGCTAGTTACTATACAAAAATGTTATTCTTTTACATTAAAAATATTTCAGATTCCCTAATGATCCAATACTAAAAGAAAAATGGATTAATGCGACAGGGAATAAAAAAGTTGGTTCCCTAGCAAACATAGCAAGATTTGTTCGATCCACTTTAATAACGACGTCTTCTATGGCACAAGCAAGAGGCGCCTATTGTTAAACTCGGCAATTCCGACCATAGATATACTTCAGAGTATGGGTGAAGAAGAGGTAAAAAAGAGCCATTAATTATATTTCATTTCATTAATAATCCTTTATTCAGTAACTTTTTTTATAAAGTTGTGTTGTTGCTATGTAATGAAATATAAATTATTTATTGCAGAATGTCGATCATCAATTTTCATCAAACCAGGCTTCAAAAAACACTCCATCAAAGAGAAAATTAGATAAACTATATAATCTGATCATTTTATTTAAAGCTACTTTATTTTACATTATAAACTTGTATCAGGACATTAAGCGAAGAAGAATATTATTATGCAATCATTAAATTGCATTTATTTAATAACCATATTTCACGTATTGAATGCTATCCAAAAAAATGCACTATAAAATATCTATTTTCCTTATGTTTATTCCCATTTGAAATGAACTATAGTTTTGCATCGTTAAAAGGTTGTTGTTATAAAAACATTACTCTAATTCTATTGGGCAATCGTGTAAAAAAAACAATCTCTAACTTGTAATCTTTAAATCGCATTCTCATTGTCTGTCTATAAACTCAAAGTATGATCGATAAAAGAATCGATAGAAATTCAATCATAAAAATATTGATTTATTATTACGGAACATTTTGTATCCTTAAATCAGACTTATTAACGTAAATTCATAGGTTATTTACTTGAATTTTGAAGTAAAATGCAGAAAGTAAACTAAAGCGGACGGGCTGCGTACATACTCTCACCGCAAAGGCCTACTGAGTACTAATCGGTCGGCGGCGCCTTTGAATCGGTTTAACGCGGCGGTAGTATTGGACATCACTAAATTAAATTGCTTACGTGACGTCATAGTAGGCATATAAAAATTGACACGCTCGGATTCCATACAATTGAACGCGTTTGCGGCGTCTATATGGTCTGTGAGCATGATGGATACTTTGCACGATAGTTCGTACAACACGATCGGGCCTGACAGTCGGGCGTTGCTGTCCTTCAAGATGGATAGTGCGTAGAGGGTTTAATATACATAGGAGTAAGGAGATAGCACACCATTTACGTGCCGAATCAGACCTCCAGCCGCCCAATAATGACGAATCACCCTGTAAATAAAATTAAAAGGTAAGTAATTTTATTATTTACTAGCTGTTCGTGCTTGGTACCTATCACTTGGGTGATTTTTTGTTTAGAGTCTGGCTCAATTGGCAATGGAATATAGAGGCAAAATTGTAAAAAAATTGGATAGGCAACCTATTTTTTAGCAAAAATAAAACCTGACACAATGACGTTTTGCACTGGTAACTCTGTGAATTAATTGAATAAATAAATTAGATAGTTGTTATACTTTTTAGTAGGTAGTACATTTTTCTTTTCAGATAAACGGTCGAACTTGCACATGTTTCGGAGTGCTTTGATGACGACTTTGAAAATTGTGTCACATTTAATTATTTATATATTACTTATTACGATAAGAAATATTAATGAGTGTTAAGTTAGAATGCGGCTATATATTCTTTTTATACGCTATGATTATTCACTCTCGCAAGATTGACCGTTAAATTTAATTATTAGGGCCTGTTGTTTGATCAATAGTTAACTAATTGTTAAAATTCGATAAAGAAATCGAAAATGTGACACATTTCCTTGAGATTTAACCATTAGTTGCGATTTTTAACAATTAGTTTAACTACTGATCAAAAACAGGGACCCTAATATGGCTGAGTTTATCGCGTGATAAAGTTTGGATAAGGCATCCGTCACCTTCTGACACGTAAATAAGTACGAGAGTGACGGATTATTTATCCACATCACATGTGACACGCGATATAGACGCAGCCATACTAGGCCCGCAGGGGTGGTCAAGTAACTTCTGGTTGACTGTGCAGTCAATGCCCAACAAACGCTACATGGATGGTAACTATCTTAAATATTAACTACTTTTATTTTTGAAAACAAAACATACTGTATTATCGTATTTTATTTAAAGTAGTTGCCGTCCATGTGGCGTTCTTTTTTTCCACTTTGTATAGAACTCTAGCTTATAGAAAAGTGGATAGTTATGTTAGGACAAATAAATTATAATACCGTAATGTTTAAGGCCAAGAAAAAACACCTCAGTTTAAAATACATTTACTTATTCTAGGTCAGATTCCAAGTATTCAATGTCTTCATAAAAACTGTGCCACCTCTCTGATCACCACTATCGCTTTCATTACCTATATTAATAATGAATAGCTCTGACTCATTGTCCAATATATTGTATTTTACTCTATATTGCTCTTCAACTCTCAGAACAAGGTCTGTGCATTTCTTCCAAACCTCTGTCTGCCTCCATGCTGATATTTTAAATCGCTCAATAAGTGTTCACCTTTCATTTTGATTGGTTTTAAATACAAATCAATTTTTTAGCAGTATTTGCCTTAAATTTTCTCGGCATTCCACAAAACTAATTGCTTCTCGGAGTGCTGTGAGTAGTAATGTTCTCAGTATAGGAACCTGTTTTCTTACAGTGTAGAACTCGTTGATTTTGTTTCTGATAGCAGAAATGTCAAAATCGTCAAGGTTTGATACAGTCGTTTTACGAGCCCTTTTTTACCAGGTGTATTTCTATTTAGAGACCCTTCATTTTTAATCTGTTCAAAGTCCTAACAGATACATCTGAAAAGAGGAAAATAAATTATGAGGATATTATTACACTATAATTATATAAAAGAAAGAAAGAAATAAAGATAGATTCTTATATTATATGGATAATGCAACAAGACTAGTTACGATCTGCAATTTACCTATAAATATCACGACAAAAGGAGTTCAGTACTGGAGCTGATATGCTGATGTAGTATTTTAGTTAATCAATAACAACACGAACCTATCATGAAATTGTTTCCATATATTTTTATTGGGAACGCAATACCTTTTTTTCCTCAATTTCTTTAAGTTTTGCTCTGATCACTTCGCTATTCTCTAAGTTAGCTGAAACAAACACGTAAAATATGACACACACGGTACTTCAAAATAAATGTAATGTAAAAAAAATGTGCCGAACGATACTTATCAATCAAAGTATCAAAATCAAAACCTAAGATCAAAACCAATTTGCTAAAGAATCTACCTGCAGTGCAGATGCGATGATCGTATAGCTAAGTATTGCGTTTTCAACTCAAATTCAGATTCAATTTCACTTTTCACATGATGATAGGTACTTATTGATCATCGTGTGCAAGATTTCCCTGGCACTGCCTTTGAGTATTTTGGGCATGATAAAACGTTTTATTCATAAAATTCCGAACAAAAACACACTGCTTCTTCTTCTTCTTCTCTTTAATGGCAGCCACAGGGCTTGTGCCAATGTCAGTTGCGTTTAATTTACATTGCTGCATGCCGATCTGATTTATAGGGTTGCCAAAATTGCTTGTGACAAGTTACACTGGCCTTGTCCTGAAAATTATGAAAACAATAAAAAAACAGCCAACTCGGTCGAGCCGTTCTCAAGTAATGCTCCGTCATAGATGTGGCAATTATTTTTTATGTACATAAATATTTAGACTGTTTCGAGTACATAACCCTAAAGTCTGTTCCTATTCAGAATGCCAATGACAATAACGAGTACACCTGGCAAATTTGTGATACGGCTGTAAATTTGATCAAACTTACTTATTAGTAAATAGGGGCTATCACACGCAACTCTAGTTGCACAAAGCACGTGAGCGGATAGGTAATATGCCAATTGTGGATGCCAATTCGGGGGTTTACCCTAGGAAGAAATAATAATGAACACGCTCTGCGGGTACATACATTTTAATCATGTACAACATTTATAATTTTATATTGATACTATTCTTACTTTGCTATGAAAACAATTCATTTACTTAAATCTAGATTAAAAATAAGTTCTCTACAATACAATAATAACTGTAATAAATAGTATATGGATAGCTTCGATGGTATACATGTTGTATGTAATAATAATAATGAAATCAATACTTTGTAATTAGAGAGATAAATAAAGAGGTTTATAACGCTTTGTGTGTGCCATCTCACCCGCTCAAACGAACTCACTTTATGTTACTTATTAATAAGTAATAACCTTAGAGCATATACTCGTATTACCTGGAGCCGCCATTCAGTACATTACCCCTCTGTCGAAAAACCTGCACAATGTGCAAAAAGTTATACAAAACCTATTTCAAAATCGATTTATGGTCATTCACAAAATCGCCGCTAGACAGAGAACACTCATTGGAAAAATGCCGTAAAAGTGCTGTAAGTTCGTGTAAAAAACGATCAACGACTTCAAGCTTCGAAAAAGATGGTATAGTCTTTATTATTTCTAGCGAGCCGATCTTCTACACAAAGGCCATTGTTTGTGTACAATACTATTATCTTTCTTTGTGTCCGTAACCGCAAGCCGATTACATACAAAAAAGTTAGAACTACATTGAATGTCCATAGAATTATCAACCCTATCCTCTTAGTCCGTAGGTTTAAAATGTAAAGTGTCAGGATACAGATATGTCTTTATTATCTGGCGACAGAAGATGGTAATGTTGTGTAGGGAATAAGACCGGTTCAAATAATAAAGATGCCGCTTACATTCGCATCTACGTATTCTTAAACTGCGTTTATGCAAAGTCTTTACATGTGTGATATGTTTGTGTGCATTAAAATGTATATGTGTTAGATTTTTGTCAAAGTATTCGTGTGTAATGACACAGATAGTTTTTGCATTTGTAAGTAATCTTTTGCATGTGTTATTTCTTCACCCCCCGCAAATCTCGGCAGACATGATTGTACTCGAATATGACCTATAAGGCGGCTCCAGGTAATATAATGCTCTAAGGTAATAACCGTACAAATGGTAAATGTGTGTAAGTATGTAGGTAGTTTTATTTTTGATATATGAAATGGGATATAAATAAATTAGCAATATAATGAATGACACCAGTGGATAAGTCCTTATTCTATTTTTAAGATTACTTGTAAAGAAACTTGAATTACCCAATACCTACTCTTATAGTACTCGTCGAGCTCGGCTTTGCTGCGCAAGAGAACCACTGCGTCGGTCGCTATGCTTTTTTAAGGTTCATTCATTATTATGGCGAGGAAATAGATAAATACAGTGTGTTACGGGCATGCGGGCATTTATTAAAACTGCCGATAATATGCTGCTTTAGCAATTGTTTGCAAGTATTATCAATTAAAAAATAATTAAAATAACTTCACAATTATTATTTTTAGATACTGTCCATTTTTAATGTAGTGCATGTGCTGCGTGTTCATCGTTATCAGTATCGCTGTTGCTTGGTACAAGGCACGTCGTGGTACGGGGGCAAATCATAAATAATCAAAGTATCCGTCGACTGTCATTTGCACTTGTCAATTTGCTGTGCTTTACATTGCTGGCAATTAAAATTTTGTTAGAAAGTTAACAAAGCCTGATAATGTGTTTATTAATTAAATTAATGTCATAGTTACGTTACAGATATACGTTATTTTAACCTACTTTAAAAAAAGCCCGGGTGCTGGTAACACACTGTATATCTTACTGCTGCGTGTGTGAAACTAAAAAATTGATCGAGCTCTAAAAAATCCTCGAACGCACTGGGTTTTTTTTTCACACAGTGCTGCTTGAGGTTTATTAACGTCTCGCGAAAGTTTACCTCAAATAGACCTGTAGTGGGAGAAAAATAGGCTTTGATAACATTAGAGTTTGTTATTTTTTTATATGTCGTTGGAGGCATGTTAAATAGCAATAATCTAAAAAGTTAGAAAATTATAGTCGGGGGTTTCGGACATATTGACATATTTTAATTTTTGCCAATAACTTTGTAAATATAGAATTAAAGTTTAAAAAAATGGTGGCATATCGTATATCACTTTAATTTCTTTACAATATTCCGAATTTAGAAACCTGGAACACCTGCATTCTGGTAAACAAAAAAATGCTAATTACTTTGTAAATAATGAATTAGAGTAGCTGATATCGCACAATTATGATATAATCGATCAACTTAATACACTGGAAAAAAGTTAGAAATGTAGACTATCGGCCTGTCTAGATATTAACTTCTGGTGAAGCAGTAAAGCCAATATTGAATTAGAGTTTGTAGAGTTCATTTATAACCAGTCATGACAATGATCTCAGTTACCAAACAAAAGATTAGAAATATAAAATCATGGGACACTAAATACTGATACGTAAAGCACTCCGTGATACGTAGGTATAATTCAAACTCGCGCGCGCGGCGTGCGCGCCTCGCTGTGGGAGCGATCGGCGGTGCGGGGTTGCGTGGTGCCCTTGACTGCGGGCGGCGCGGCCACGAGCCACGATCCCATAACTTTACTCAAAAAAAATTGCAAAGCGTGTTTTTAATTAATACATAAATATCAATGGAAAATAGTTATTTTGTTATACCTTCGCTAAAGGAAATGGAAAGACGAAACTTTCTCTTATTTATTTCTATATTGTTAAGTAGTATTTTATGAGTTGCCTTTTTTCACCCAGTACACTATGAAACTAGGTAGGGTGATTTAAAGCCGGTTTTCGTCCAGTTAGCTGAGTTGCCAGCTTTGGAGGACTAGAATAATATGGTCAAGTAATAAAATGTATTTATAGAGAAAAAAAATAACTTTAGTGCTAATAAGCTTTATTTTAGGTTAGATCAAGCATTCAGTTATAATTGTCACTGTTTTTTATAAAAAATGTTAATGATATAAAGTACCGTCGAGACCCCTTACTTCGCCTGGGTTTTGACACCTTTTGCAAAAAATCATCCAGGTTTCAAGTTATTTTGAATCTTCATGATTAAATAAATATTTTACATATCTTAGGCTATCGTTACAGGCAATTAACGCTTTAAATTTCATAGCTTAACTGTCTTAAAATTGCCTTCAAAGTAGTAGGCGAAGTTAGGGGCTTGTTGCCTAACTTCGCCTACACTAGGCCGAAGCTTCGAACATTTACATTCGTTTGGCATACCTACATCTAGTCTAATCAATTTAGAATAACAGAGGAATATGAATCTTACATTTAGGATCATAGGTTACATTTAAAAAAAACGTGCGGTAGGCGAAGTTAGGTAACAGTTTGAAGCAGTCTGAAGTTGGTTCCATACATTTGCTATAATGCTGATAGGGTTGCCAAAAATCATGTTAACTTACTTGACTTTGAAATAAAGGGAGTTAATGGTTTAAGTACAGTAAAAAATCCGTAAATTGTTGTAGGTATTATTTAATATTAAAAACTAAATAATAAGTTTCGAACAAAAAACGTAACAAATTATTTAGGCTTCACTCATTTCGCTTACGTACATAAAAAAAATACCTCTTTGGTAATAATAGAGATAAACACTTTTATAAAAAAATAGAACAAATTTCGGTTACATAATGGAAGAAAGTTAACGTCTCAATTAAGTTGTTAACTAGGTACGTATAATATATTTAAAATTCACCCACAACAGAATTGACAACCCTAGGGGTAGGCGAAGTTTGGCAACAAGATGGCTGATACTGTACCCTCAGCAACGTTTTTTTCATTTATAGCTTCTAAACGTAACTTAGATATAAAACAACAATGTCATATGATAGGATATTAGTTGTAGGTTATAATCAAACAAAAAGCTTAGCATTCCCTGCTCTGTAGTATCGCCACCAACTGAAGTTAAACACAAAACCAAAAAACCTGTCAATTCATCCGGCGGGAAAAATGCACTGGTGACCAACAATGTGAAGTTAGCCACAAATTGTTCGCAAAATATTGCCATAAATGAAAAATACTTACTATTTAGTAGTTAAGTTTAGTAGCTTGTCCTTCAAATATTGTGGGAATTTCAACTTATATAAAATTAGGCGAAGTTGGGTAGCACAGGCGAAGTTACGGGTCGCGACGGTACCGATTTTACTAGTTTTCGTCCGCAAATTTTGGTTTTCGACCAAAAGTCTGTCAGGTAGTTTTCGACCATTTTTTAGATGAGCTAAGAAATAGTAAAAAAAACGGATTTGCTAACAATATCTATTATTGGTACTTAATATAAGTTTTCTTTCATATTACCAAAACACATAAGTATTATTTTAAAATAAATAAAATTTAGTTAATCCTTGTCCGAAAACTGAGGTATAGTGTAAATTTTAGTTTTCGTCCACTCCAGAGTAAAAGGCCGGAAATTAATGTAATAGTTTAGCCGTTTCTAGATTTCGTCCATATATTTAAATTGATTTTACTCGTGCAGCAATGACAATTGGGCGGACGAAAATGGAATGTCTAGTCGAGTAACCACCAAAGATCATTTTACATCAAACAAATATAAATCGGCATAGGTTATTACAAATTGAGACTGACACAAAATCACACCTGACTTTTCAGTTTTCGTCCAGAGGACGAGAATTAAATATTTTGCAGATTACGTAATTCAGTATTAGTTCACTAAAATTTTATATGTTTACCGGAGATAATATATGATTTCACCGTAATTTTAAGTTCATTATATTCTAATTGAGCCTTATGCACAAAAAGAACCTAATACTACCACGCAAAAATACTTAAAAACCTTGGCGTGAAATGTCTTGGTATCACTAAATTTCCACGACTGCGACAACACTTTCGTAACACGAAAATTAAACACCAACCGTAGTTTTTATTAGTCTCAACTTAAATAATATATTCATATTTGTGAAATTAATGTATGGCTACTAAGGGTCCCAACGAGACCAAACATGCGCGAGTAGCTGATTTTATTTTACTATTCCAGGCTTTTGTTCTAAACAGCACAGTCTACTGGACGAAAACTGGAACCGGACGGAAAACCGGCGAAATCACCCTACGTCACAGATAACATAAAGTTTTGCCCAACAGTTATTTATCTAACATTTTAAATTGACGAAACCACCACATAGAAGTGCGGTCTACTAAGGTAAATGTACGCTTCCCCGAATCTGCCGTATCACCGAATTCCTCATATTTTAAGCTTTTAGTCAGTACTTACAGTTGTTATTAAGTTTTGATTTTTTTTTCGCTAGCTATATACCTATCCCTTCCACTACGCGGCCAATCTGGCCATTTGCTGTCTCAGTCGGGCGGGACGCAACAATCAATTAAGTTAGTTGATCGCTGATCGCCATTTAGTATGGGACTTCTTGTGAAAATCGATAAGAAATCGCGTATACTTCATAAAACCGTATTACGTTACCTTTGTGTTTGAAAATGTGGTTTTTCAGTGTTGTTATTTAATTAGTTTTTGACTTCTAATAAATAAAATGAATTTAGTGTGGTCATATTTATAGAAATTAACAAAAATGTGAATTCGGTGATGAGTTAACCCTGACTTTGACTGGAAGGTTTTACCGAACAGTGTCCAGAATCAGGGAGAGCGTAAACATTTAAACATTTAAACCGTCAATGTTTTAATACTAGCTTGGAGTTAATTATTAAATTATTATTTTTACTGCACATAATTTTTCTTTTTCTATTCAATTTGGTCACATTACACAGCATGACGTGTGTGTGTGAAAATTATTTACGTTTTTGGGTATTTTTTAAGTAATTTTGGATAAACCGCCTATTACTGGCTAACCTCCAGTTACTAACCAAAATGTAAAAATGTAATTTAAATGAAGGGTTCTCAGTATGAGCAATTATCGAATTTCCTGGACAAAAACTACGTATTGTTGTATGGTAGGGCAAGATATGTACCTAATTTAACATTGTAAAATCCTTTTACTCTTGTTTTACAAATAAATAAATTCGGATTCTGATTCTGATTCTGATTCTGTCGAAAGTATGCACAGTAGCAAAGTTTTGGCCAGTAATTTAATAAACTGGCCAGTAACAAGCGATTTACCCTATCAAATACAAAAAAACAATCGTCTTGTTCCATATTTTTACTATTTCCTCAAAATTCTTGAACTTGAATAAATAAATAAAAAATGCCTTTTGTTAGACCAAACTTTGAGCACCACTGAGCGGCAAAATTTCATAATTTTTTCCCTAGTGCGGTGAAGTGGCAGCCCGGTTCGGTATTATGTGCAAATCCAGTTTGGTTAAAAAACGGGGTAAGCGATTGAAAAACCTTTAAAAAAAATTAAGCACATTTGTAACCATGTAATTTATTTCCAGGTACATTAAAAGGGTGACAAATTTATTAAAGTAACCATTATTCTATTGATTATAATCGCATATAAATCCCACACCTTATTAAAAAAATAAACGTACGTCGAAACGTACGTTTTTAGGTTCGGTTTAGGTTTACTTTACTAGGTTCATAAAATCTAATTTAAAACCACTATCTTATAACGTGAATTAAAAAACCGGGCAAGAGCAATATCGGACCATGCTCAGTGTAGGGTTCCGAAGCCGTTAAGTACTAAGAACAACTAACTCAAAAAATAGCAAGTATGAACAAATTTTCTATTGAAACTTATTTGGGGCTGTCTTAGAAGATTTTTAGTAGGTATTAACACTTTAGGTAATCATCCTTTAATTCTCAAGAACCAATCAATTTCGGTTAATTAGACCTCGCGACAAACTTAGCTTTGCCGTTCGAAAACTGTTATCCCCATACATGGCATAGGTTGCGGTCAGTTTACCAACACCGCATATAACAATAAATAAATAATTACGTGAAGTACCTATGGGAGGTAAGATAACCTACCCTTTTTTAAGATTTTATTTTACCACTTGGTCTGCGTGACTAATATCAGTACATGTATATTCATGCCAAATAAAAGCTAGTACTACCTAGTACTGAGTCTAAGCTGAGGAGATGGCGAGACTATTAAGGGTTCATACTCATACTCATACTCACACTCATTTATTGGTTCGTAGTTGGACTACTGGCCATCAATAAATTTTTTGAAGCCGCTTCTAGGAAATTGTTTTTTTTAAGAGATAACTAGGGTAAATCGTCAGTAACTGGCCACCCCCCGGTAACTGGCCACTTTGCAATAAAATGAGTTAAGAAAGATATTTGTTGTTTGCGATTAAACTAGAATACATACATACACATACATACATAAACTCACGCCTTTATTCCTAGAGTGGGGTAGGCAGAGCTACTTTTTGATAATTCTGTAACCACATTTTGCACACTTAGGCCTACCTACCTACCTACCTAGAATACCTAGATCTTGAGTTATTACCCGGAGTAGGTACTGTCCCAGTATCTTTACTAACAGCGTCAGTAAGAAATTTCTTGGTGGCTAGTAACTAAATGACACTTTCAAAGTGGCTAGTTACTGACGATTTACCCTACTATTGTAATACTAATAATACAGGTCGTTTTTTCAATGAGTGTCCAAATTTTAGGGACTATCTCTGGAGGTCATACTCATTAATATTTAATATGGGACCAACATCCAAATCAGCAGAAGTTTGTATGGAACACCATACAAACTTCAAGAGCTAAACAGCCGAAAGTTGATCAGTATGAGTTAGTCCCTAAAATTTGCACACTCATTAAATAAACGCGCTGTACATCTTTCAGCTTTAAACTGCATCTAATAATATGCGCACGTAAACAAACAATGATTGCGAAATGTTTGACGAACGCAGGGAGTGCGCGGCGGCGGCGCGGCGGGGGGCGAGGTATCGCTCCCGCGCGCCGGCCGCTTTTAAGGCCCCGCGCGGGCCGGTTATGAATTTCGCGCCTTTTTAAATAGATGATACTGTTGTACTACAAGCTAAACACAGAAATTTCTAAATTTCTGTAGTATGGCTGCAAACCTTCTTTTACTGTAGTAGACTTATCTTTACAGACTTTAATTCAATATTAGATGTTTTATGACAGCAAACGCATATATCTTTTGAAGCAGATATCTTATTGCTCTAAACTTTTGGTTTGTTTATTAACTTAAGAATTGAAAGATATTGCTGTGGATTTTTCAAACTCTAATTCAATATTGGCATAATAATACACTAATTCTCGTTTGACTATGTCCCAAGCTAAAAAAACTTCTAACAACTTAATAGCATAAAGCGACAAACATATCATAAACGATAAAGCAAAAACTTTGCACTCTAATTCAATATTCATTAATGAGCAATAATAAAATATAAATACCTCATTAATACCTAAAGCTCGTTCTAACTTTTCGCCATATTTTACAAATATGCTTAGAAATATGTCCCATGCCACTAAGCAAACTTTTTTCAACATTAGAATTTTAAAAACTTGTAAGGCAAAAATCCGGTCCCACTATTGGGCTAAAAGCCGCACTGAGGGGAACGCGGGTGACGCGGGAGTCAACCGCTGGACTTGGATGTATGTATGTATGTATGTAAACACTTTATTGTACACAAAAAAAAAACAGAAAATCTAATACAATACAGAGTTAGAATGTACAAAGGCGAACTTATCCCTTTAAGGGATCTCTTCCAGCTAACCTTTGGGTGATTGAGTAAAATAAGAAAGCAGAATGCGGCAGACATTATTTAGTACAAAACAAAGTTTACAGAAACGGCGTTAACAAAATTTTAGACCTTGTTAATAAATACTAACAGAGACATATAAAAGTACAAATAAATAATAAACATAAAAACAATTAAATACCTACACAAACTTATATTATATACCTACACATATACATCATAAATATACAATACATATAATATATATAAAAATAAATATAAACATATATATATATATATATATATATATATATATACCTATATATATCATAAAATTAACAAAGGATAGTACACAGTTGTAAGGAGTCAAGCCATATATATCATAAAATTAACAAAGGATAGTACACAGTTATAAGGAGTCAAGCCAGTATGTCCTCAATCTTCCTTGTAGAGATGCGACCGATTGCGATTTCCTAAAATCAGAAGGGAGCCGGTTCCACAGTCTAACAGGGTGCACCGAGAAGGATTTGGAGTAAGTTTTAGACGTATGTGCTGGGAAGGCAAGAGAAAGGTTAGCACTCGACCGCAAGCGATTCTGAGAACTGCTTGCCATGAAGCTAAACCTCTCGGAAAGGTAAGAGGGAGAGTGAGGCAAAAACAAAATGTTGAAAAGCAACGACAGGATATGGACATTTCTGCGAAAACGGATCGGTAGCCATTTTAACTGAGCGCGGAAGTGGGACACGTGGTCATATTTCCGCAGGCCGTAAATAAAGCGAATACATACTTGTGCGACCATAGTTGTCGATACCGAACCACACGTGTTTTACGTAAATCATGATTCATGCATGACCGATCGATAGTGTTCGCTGGTTAGTGTATAATTGAAAGTGAATAATTGTTATGTTACTATAAATTTTAGTGTATGAAGGTATAAGTGCAAGGCAGATTTTATAATTTACTACGAAAAACGTAAAAAAAATCATTGCAAGAAAAGGTTGAAGATCGGAGGATTTTCTAGTGATTTGAAATTTCACATAGAAAGTGCTAATTGCATTCAACTCGCGTTATCTATTTACACGTTCACTGCGGGAAACGGCACAAAAAGCCTCATGCGTTTACATTTCAGTACGGGTAGGGATCCAAAAGACATCCGACACACCACACGCCCCACCCGCACCTAAAGTCTGTTACTATTCATTCGGTCACTCATATAACAATCATCAGTTAGAGATTATAAATTATAAGGGTGATTATCTCAGCGAGATTTTTTTTGCGGCGGAGCTGATAATCATAGTGTGGAGTCATTATTTTAGAAGTTTAAATTTTTTTCTGAATAAAACATACTAATTATTATATTAAGCCAAATCGCAAAGTGTTATAAAAGTCATTTATGTTTATTAAAAAAATATATTTTCGTCGAAATCATAATTTTGGTGTGGCGTCCAGAACCTGTTGTTCTTGATATATGATTCATTATAGAACCATAATATCCATTTATTTAACTTAAATTGCCATTACTTTAATTCCTCATTACTTTATACATCATATAAGAACATATAAATAAGGATAAGTACATTTATTGATACCCAAAACTAGGCCCTAATGGTTGTCCGGGTGAAATTGACAATTTTGGTGGTAATTATTGAATACGATTTTGTCGTCGAATGGAACGCAATAAGACCACCAAACGGGAAGTAACCTGTTCGTTCAGTTCGACTCGAGCCTTGACGGATGACACACGTGCCATATCTTGCCAGATCTGTCCGCCAAGAACGTAAGTACCTAATTTTGGTGTGTTAAAATACTTTTTTATGCAATTTTGGTGGTATATGTAATTAATGACTGAGTAATATTTGTTCGTGTTTGAATTTAATGTAAGGCGTGTTAGCAGTCTCATTTTCAAAATATAAAGTTAATTTCGAAGTGTATGTTACTGTTTTTTCTTAATCATTTTTTTATGCACGTTTCCTAATTTTGGTGAACCAATTTTGGTGGTTTTGGTGGCAATTTGAAATCCACCAAAATTGCTTGATGCCACCAAAATTGTTAATACTATGTTTAGTTCCATATTTATAACCATATATTTTGTATTTACAATATTATTGACTCAGAGCACTTATTTCGAGTAAAATATAAACACTTAATCATACTTCATTCATACTAAATAATATTATAAAGGCGAAAGTTCGTGAGTTTGTATGGATGTATGGATGGTTGTTACTCTCTTACGCAAAAACTACTAAACGGATTGTGATGAAATTTAACATGGAGATACCTTCTACCTCGGATTAAAACATAGTCTACCTAAAATAATGCTATTCCCTCGGGAACTGTTTCTACGCGTACGAAGTCGCCACCGGAAGCTAGTTTACAATAAAACTAAATTACTTGTGTAAATTCGAGGTAAAAATTAAAATTTGGTAATTACTGTCAGCAGACAGTAATGAAATGAAAAGAGTAAGGCTTTTTATAATCGTTTTAATTATAAATACCAAACTACATTTTTTTTTAGTAAGTACGATTTTCCTATGGATGGATGGATTTTTTTTGGATCGTTTAGAACTTAGAGTAAAATAGTAAGTAATTAACAAATTTTACTTTTCAACAATACCTAATCCTAGGATATAATAAGATATTTTTTTAACTCAAGGAATTATATAACTCATATTAATATGTATTAATAATCGTGGACATCAGTCAGAAACCTATAATAATTGCACATAAAGTCATAGAAGTACAAACACTTTTTATATTTGTACTTCAATGACTTTTATTTAAATCTGGGATCAGTTGAGATCTTCGACTCTTCGAGTCAAACAATAAGTAGTTATAAAATTTTACTCGTAATCAACAATACTTTATTATACGGACATAATAAGTTCAATTCTTCCCTAAAGAAATAATATATTACTCATATTAACATTAACAATCAAAAGTGATTGTACTTCTATGACTTTATGTGCAATTATTATAGGTTTCTGACTGATGTCCAAGGTTGTTAATGTTAATGCAAGTTATATGATTCCTTGAGTTAGGAATTGAACTTATTATGTCCGTAGGATTAAGTATTGTTGATTACTGGTAAAACTTTATAATTACTTACTGTTTGACTCGAAGACTCGAAGATCTCAACTGTTGCCACATTTAAATAAAAATCATTGAAGTACAAATATAAAAAGTGATTGTACTTCTATGACTATGTGCAATTATTATAGGTTCTGATTGATGCCCACGATTGTTAATGTTAATGTGAGTTATATAGTTCCTTGAGTTAGGAATTGGACTTATTATTTCCGTAGGATTAAGTATTGTTGATTACGAGTAAAATTTTATAATCACTTACTATTTGACTTGTATTTTCGTATAATTAAAACGATTAATAAAACTCTTGATGTTTTTTCATTTCCAGCAGACAATTTTATTACCAAATGGTAATTTTTATCATGAATTAGCACAAATACCTAATTTTTTTTTTTTTTTTTATGGCATCGAGTAGACAAACGAGCACACAGGCCACCTGATGGTAAGTGGAAACTGTGACCCATAGACATTCGCAATCACAAGACTGCAATGCAATCCTAAGACTGCAAATGCGTTGCCAACCCTGAGGCTAAGATGGAATGCCTCTATGCTAGTCATTTCACCGGCTGTCTTATCCCCAAACCGGAACACAACAATGCGAACACTGCTGTTTGGCGGTAGGTTAATGGATAAGATGGTGGTAGCGATCCGGACGGACCCTGCACAAGGTCCTACCACACCATTTTGGTGTAGATGTGCAATTTTGGTGGCCAATTAATCTAATTTTGGTGGGTACAAGCAATTTTGGTGGGAGCAACATTACAAAAAACGTAATATCTCTAAAACTATTATGTATGATGAAAGGCCACTACTACACTTTATTGATTATGACTAGTTACGTATTATTTATATGAAATTTTGACTCAGAAATCAAAAATAAAAAATACCACCAAAATTTGATAAATTTCGAGCTTGTTGAAATTCACCCATAATATACATCATCATCGTTAAAGATTATAATACCTATACACGAAGATGCAACCAAAATCATCCAAATACTTTTATTTCTTACAGTTTTATTTATTATCGTGTTTTCACGTTTGCCAGTCTCAAGCAAACATGATCAAGTTTAAAATATTATCAAAGTACAGATAGAAAAGGCGTTATGGTCATTTTGATCCAGATCAATGAAAATAAAAGAAAAATGTTTATTACATAATTGGGACACACCATTTTTTGACAATGTATGAAAATTTAAAAACCATTTCAAGGAATATAGGCTTCTCAAATCGATCCCTGTAATGAGATAAAAAAAATGTTACAATGAATTAATTGTAATTAAATTAAGAAATGACCTTCATTTGACCCGGTCTGAATTGCGCAATATCAACCTCTTTGTGGTTTTACATAAAACATATGAAACCCCTCCAATATTCTATTTTATAAGTACAATTTAGACCTCTAGAGCTAACACCTACGTTCAAAGACAGCTGTTGTCATGTCAATATTATTTGTTTACAAATGAAGTGTAATTCTTGTTTAGATTGTTTAGGGCTACAAAAACAAATTAAAAATGTGTGTGGAGGCCATTTGCAACGTTAAAAGATGGCGGATGTGTAATTTGTTTTAGTTTTATTTTTTTTGTGTATTTAGGTGTTCAAAGTTCTTTTCTGATAGTGATTTGTACTTTTTATGCCATTGTGTTGCACAGTGATTGAAAACTTGGACTTATTTCGCGTATCTGGCATCTTTCTTCTCGTTACAAGTGGACTCGAAGTGGTACATAGGTTAAAACTATCTTGACCTCTGTCCTACAAACTACCGAACAACGTTGCCCCCAATCTTCCCAGAGAAGATTGGATTGTATTTTATTGCTATATTGATTTATACTTATATACACTTGACACTGGCGAAATCACTGATTCGTGGAAACGCCATAGCCCGGCGGTAGTAGCTGTTGAAGTCGCCGCGGGGCAAAAAAAAAAAAAAAATGTATGTAGTAAGAAATGGCAGACAGACAGGTTATTGTTGGTGAATGGGCGGAGACGAGCGACGCTATTGCGTTGTTCGAGGAGGAGAATGGAAGGGCGGAGACTGGGGGGCACGTAGATAACTGGAGCTAATTTGCCTGGCGTTCAAAACGAACAGCTGCCAGAGTTGCCGCCCCGTCGCGTCACCACCACCAGCTTAAACCTAGAAGTAATGTTAATCAAGTCATTATTTTAATGCTCATATTTATCATTGTTATCAGGTTTAAAGAATAAGGGAAGAGAAATGGTGCTTATGTACAGTAAAGGAAATTGATTGGTTGACTGTACACATTTATGGGTGCGCGCGCGCGTATAGTGCGCTCCTATTCATCCAGTAATAAACGGAACGGACTGTCATACACCTCACAATTGTACCTATGAATGTTCCTGATACAAAACGATTTTATAACATTTCCTGTTTAGGGTTCCGTAGTCAAACTAGGAACCCTTATAGTTTCGCCATGTCTGGCCGTCCGTCTGTCCGCAGCCTAGCTCAGAGACTTATTACTAGAAAGCTGTAATTTGGCATGAATATATAGGTACATACCTATAAGTCACGCCAACAAAGTGGTGAAATAAAAGATTAAAAAGAAAAAATTGTGTACTTCCCCTATACGTAGCATGGGGATGTGTTTTTTTTTCTTGGCTAACCCGTAGTGCGGGGTGTCGATGGATAGGTCTTTCAAAAATATTGCGGGTTTATGAAAACAACTTCAATTAATGGATCCGTTTATGAAATATTAAGCTTTAAAGCGCTTATTTTTGTTAGAGTCAAGTGTCCCACAAAACACACAACAAACAAGTGTACAGCTAAAACTACAAGTACTAAAACTCAGAAAAATGTGTTAAATTAGAGCGCATATTACGAATTTAAAAGGAAACTATCACGACTAGGTAAACTTAATTAGTTTCTGAGATACAGGCGACTAAAGTGTTTACACGTAGGTACTATAAATCATCTAAGGTAGCTTAAACTAAAACTAACTAAAAATTTTAAATAGACATTTTGTTCATACATGTTGATTTTTGGGATAGTTTTTTGTGTTTGTCGTAACGGCTTCGGAACCCTACACTGAGAATGGTCCGACATGCCCTTGCCCGGTTTTTTTATTGCTAGTAAAATACCAACTAATATACTAATTTTTAAAAAATAAAGCTTCATTGCTTATGTAATATTTTTTTTCTAGGACGCCGAATATTCGAGATATTTTGGGAAAAAGCTAGGACCCCAGTTAGGGTTAGGGCCTGTAAATATGATATTATGTACCCTTGCTAAAGCAATAGCCGAGACTACTTGATTTTTTACATTTATATGCCAATTTAGAGGTTTGGTTGACTGGGGTGCCAAGCGGGCAATAATAGTGCGATTTGATTTGAAGCGCAGCTCGATACCAAATGTTTCAGAAAGATTAGCTATTGTAACTTCATAAGTTCACGCGGACGACTAAGCACAACTTATTCTAATAACATTCATTCAATAAGTTATAATTTGGTTGTTTCTACCTCTACCTATTAGGATTTTGATTCTGATTGAAAAACGTAACTGAGAAAAGTTATTTTGAATCTACTCACAAGAGTAGGTAGTTCATAGGTATTACAATATTCTGTTTTTATTTTACACTACCAAATATTATTACCTATAAATATTTCTGTGCTTCTACTCTTTCTTTAGTTTTGAACCATATCGTTTTTGTTATAACGTTAAGGTAGATTTTAGTTAAGATGCCCTCTGAATTGAAAATGTTGCTGAAGAATCAATAATCAAGGAAAAAAGTCGTTGGCCACTGACATTGTGGCGAAAGCGTTACACAGACGCAATTAACAATAAACTCCAAACATTTTACATGGAATTAATTCTAAAAATAAAACATTCCGGTTTGTCACGTCACTGAAATAATTTCAAATTAGATATAGGTACTTACACGGGGACGTTAGGTTCGCCGCCCGATTTTTTTTTTCGTACAGTACCCTGTATCCGGACGTTTTAAATATTAAAGATAGGTCTTACGTATTCTAGACGCATGCGTGCCCTATTACCTAGCTACCAAAAACCTATTTAGGTTAAAGCTTTTCCCTAAATGGAAAAAAGTATGTTATTTAGGGCTATACGGTTTTAATAGTCCACGACGTCGCGCTCCTTTACTTCATTCTAGTAGGATTCTAGTTCGGGGACGCAACCGTGCACGGGCAATTGAGCTGCCGAGCGCGCTGTCTTGGATAAAAAACACTATACCTGTCAAAACTTTGAGTCCCGACTGCTTAATCAACTTTTTTTTTTATGCTGAATAGTATAATAGTAGATAAGTAACTAATTAGAATTTCCTAAAACTTTAGGTAGGTGCATAACCTAACACATGACAGACAAAGGGCCAAAGGGGAACAGTAGCATCGCCGATGACGCCCGACGCCCGACTAACCTATCCGTAGAAGACTTCTTATATCACAGCCAGCCGTAGCGGTTAAAATTGAGCGTAGAGATTGAAATCACACAGCACCTAGCATAGAAATTAGGTTCCCACACTAAACTTGTTACATAATGTTACAAATTTTGAATTGTAATTGTAATTGTAATTTTTCTTCCGCCTTCCGCGATGCCACCTTCGATTAGCAACGAAACCAGACAACAAATTGCAATTTTGCATCAGCAAGGCTTAAGCATAGGTACGTGCAATAGCAACCGCTTTAAATGTGCAGCGAAATACTGTCAGTTTGTGGGTGAATAGGTATGCTGAAGAAGGAGCTATAAATGATCACCGTGAAGGCAACCATGGTCTTTCGATACTCTCGGCTGAGCAACTATGTCTATGCCTTCGCGTCTCCAATCTGTAATAGACTCCCATGGACATATATATATGCTACTAGCTTTACCCACACTAGTTAGGTTTTCTAAAATAAAATAATAAGTAAAATAAATAAATAGTCATGTCATGATATATTTTTCTTTTTTATGAACATGCTTGATATTCGAATAATCAATTTAAGTAGACCTTAAAATATAACAATATAGTAGAGGTTTTGGCTCTAGAAATCTCTTGTCATTCCCGACCCATCCGAATGCTGTTGATGGGTCATTCTCAATTTTCGTGATTTTTACGTGTCCGCCTGTGAGAACGTATCTCTTTATAACTGCAGAGTTTTGAAAATATTATATGTTAAAGTACGTGCCGTAAACTTATTGTTGTATTAAAAATATTTATAATAACTAGTTATAAAATACCTGAAATAAATTACGAAACTACGAAAACTGATCAAAACAGCAGCGTCCGACACCTGCCTCTTAACTTAAAAGTAAGAATAAGTCGAGAACTATCTTATTAATTGGCAACCTTTTATGTTTTGTTAACAAGACAGACATTAAACAATATTTCTTTTAAATTTCATTAATATTGATTAACAAATAAAAAAGTTATTAAAGAAAAGGTAAGCGTCCGCTACAAACATCTAACTTACTTGAATGTACCTACAACACAACCGTTACCAAAATCGAACGCCGTTTGCAAGCGCGCATTTACCCCACCTGTAGCAGTCAGTTGTCGGCAACCATCAAAGAGGACGGACGTGCGCAAGCGGCGTTGTGTTCCCTGCCACATCGATTCTCCGGCCCATCAAAAAACTTCGCCCACGCAGTATCTAATCTACTTGCAGGTATTTACTCCTTGTACGTAACAAGTAAAGAAAGTTAATATTCTTCAAGACATGCGTATTGAGTCTAGTTTGAATGTAATATAGTAAGTTACTTGAGTTGATTTCAGTTTCGGTGATAAATAAATAAACAACGTGTTTTCTAACTTACCTGGATCTAATTTACTTTGACTTTTTGGCATTTGGCGTCCAGGTAGATTAGATTTGCCCAAGTTACGTCCAGGTAGGTTAGAAAATGCCCAAGTAAATTATACAAGGTGTTACAAAAATACCCGTAAAGCCGAAAGGGGGTTAAATGGTACCTTATAATAAGTCCATTTACAATATTTGAGAACCGTACTATCACCGTATGACTTACCGGCAAAAACCTTGCGAGTCGGACCCGCACTGTAAGGGTTCCGTACCACCGTACAAAAAATCACGTGTCTTGTCTTTAGACCCCCCTTTAATTTTCAACTTAATTTTATTTTTATTATTTGTTGTTATAGAGGCAACAGAAATACATCATCTGAAAATTTCAACTAACTATCACGGTTCATGAGAAACAGCCTGTTTAGCCTAAGCAACTGCCCGTCTGGGGAAATAACTCGTGTATTAGCAAATTTTGGCATATTTGTAGGGAATGGTGTTTCAAACAACATACTAAAAGTACTGACGGGTGGGGGTGGAGCTAACGGGTGGAGGGGGGTGTAAAGGTCAATATTTTTAGTTTTTTATAAATAACTTGTTAACGGTGGCCTATAACAAAAAATGTTCTATGACATAATTAACCCACATTAAATACTCTACAAAAAAGATCCAGTACACTTTTTTGCTAGGATCAATATTTGATGAGATATGAAGGGAAACTGCTTCCCGAAAGGCCATATTCGGGTTTGCATAGTAAGTCGGCCCTTACATCAAATGGGCCCGGGTTTTTTTTGTGAGTACCTCTTATAGTGAAAAATGTTTATACTGAGTATCAACAACTTAATTGTGACAGTTCTCGACTTATGATATGATACCTGCTGTGACATATACAGGGTGTCTCATTCAAATCGGTCAGTATGGGAAAGTCTGAAACTATAAGACATACGAAGATTTGTTCTTAGGAACCATGTCACCGATTTTGATAAAAAGAAAAACTGCATTCATACATTTGAAAAAAAAACTGTACCCAGCTAGGGAATCGAACCCGGTTGTTTTGAAAAAATAAACTTACACTATTTCTATTCAGATATCGATTGTGTAGGTCTTAAGCAGTAAATGTTTCTAAGAAAAATGATGTCTAAAATCCAGAAAATGCATTGTTTTCACATAATTTTAATTTATTTCAATAGATATTCGAAGTGACCACCGGTACAATATTCAACAAGTTCAGGCAAGTAAAATTGTTTTTACCTAAACGTGTTGAATAAATTGTATTGAAAAAAACAGTGGTCACTTCGAACACCTACTATGATAAATTAAAGTATGTGAAAACAATGCATTTTATTCATTTTAAACATCATGTTTCTTAGAAACATTTACTGCTTAAGACCTACACAATCGATATCTGAATAGAAATAGTGTAAGTTTATTTTTTCAAAACAACCGGGTTCGATTCGGGTACAGTTTTTTTTTCAAATGTATGAATGCAGTTTTTCTTTTTATCAAAATCGGTGACATGGTTCCTAAGAACAAATCTTCGTATGTCTTATAGTTTCAGACTTTCCCATACTGACCGATTTGAATGAGACACCCTGTATACAGACAGACAGACAACGAAGTTTCACCATAAGTGTTCCTTTTGAACCATTTTGGTACGGAACCCTAAAAACGTAAAATTCAGTCTTACTTGGACATCAAATAATTTACTTGGACACCTACCTGGCGTTTTCATAATTTACCTGGACTGTTTTTAGCCTACCTGGCATTGAAATAATTTACCTGGACACTTTTTTTTAAAAAGCTTAATAACTTCTTTATTTCTCATCCGATCTGTGGCAAATATACATGTTTAAAGAGTGTAAGATAACCATTATTATAATAATTAGTTCAGTTACTTAAAATATGACAAAAAAAATGAGTCAAGTAGGTTAGATAAATTTACTCGTATTTTGAGAATGACCCTGATACGTTGAAGTCAATTGAAATTTGACATAACAAAGATTATAAAATCAATGGCGGGAAATCGGCGATTCATTACGACTATTACACGTAAACAGCGTTCGGATAAAATCGGGTTTTCCGAGTTTTTCCGAAGTCAAAGTGACAAATCATAATAGTAGATTATACACCGAGGGGATAAAGCACAGTTTTATGTCACGGGCGCGATATTGAATCCTGAACGTAACGAAGGACTCCAGATTTAACTTCCGAGCGCAGCGAGGGTGTTACGAGTTAATTCCCGAGCGAAGCGAGGGAATTAAGAAGAGTCCTGAGCGCAGTGAGGGGTTCAAGCGCGCCCAAGACGAAAACAGCTTTATCCCCGAGGAGTGTACTCTACTTTTCTCACCTTTTGCGAGACAATAAAAAAGCGAGTCTACTAAAAACAGCGTTTTATTATAGTAAATTAAAATTAAAAGTGAAAATTGATATTTGATGTTTTCTTCAATTTTGATATATTTATTTAAAACTTTGCAGTTATCTATCACCAATGTATTTTATTGCAGCGTCTTACAATACTCGCGGCTTTTGTTTAATTTCAAATGTGTTCCATTCAGCTTGCCGTGGCCAGCTCGATTTTAGAAAATGTTCGATTTTCAAATTAGGTTGGACGCGGCGGTGGCGGCGGCGCCGCGCCCGGCCTTCGAGTATTAGTTGATCTTTTATTACGAAATTAGACTTTAAGGCCATTGTAATAAGAACTATGAAAAGTGAAAATATTACAACCCAGCGGGTTATAATGAGATTCAGTACAACATTACACCCCGGCTAAAGCCAAGGGCTTTAATGATTTGGCTTGCGTAAGGTTTGCATGATATGTAATTTGGCATTGTCGAGCAGGTGGTGTGAAAAATAATTTTTCATCACACTTGCTCGTAAATAGTGTCCTAACATGCTAGAAAAATCGACCGTAAATCCAAAATAATACCCGCGGGCCTTTTTTTTACCATTACGTTACTTAAGTGCGTAATAGCTTTTTTTTTAAATGTTATACGTGGACTCAAACTATCACAATACGTCAGGACCCCAATTCTTGTGCCATTCGATATGAAGTTTCATTCGAGTTGAATACTATTTCCTAACAATCTCTTATAATAAACTATTGATCTCATATGTCACTAGAATCGGACTCCGAACACGTTTGACATTATCTGTGGTAAGTCACAGACAATGATGTAGTCCGCCGCTAATAAGTTAAAAATATGATCTTTTGTCTGATTTTATTTCATTTCCTCGCAATTGTGATGAAAAACATTGTATGTTACACGGGTGGTAAAGGAAATACAAAGCTCGAGTCATTAAAGCCCTCAGCCTACGGCTTCGGGCTTCTAACAGACTCTCGTTTGTAATTCTTTCTTTACCACCCTTAATACACAATATACTATATCGCTACGCTAAACAATTGTCGCTAGGTTACCGTTGCTAGACGTGCAATTGGGTGACTTTGGGTGCGAGTATAACCGACTAAACCCGATTTGCTTAGCACGGCCAATTTACGAACAGTGGCAAGTGGCTCAACAATCCCGTGTGGTGACTGTACATAGGGTTATCTATTGTGAAAGCGATGCATTTACTTTCTTGGATAGAATTAAGTGAAGCTTAGGTTACTAGTGTTAGTAACCAGTAAGTACATAAATGGAATATAACAAAGCAATTAAGATACAACCACTGTGAGTAGGTACCTTGTGTTTGTTTTATTGTAATCAGACCGGCTTGATTTTGATATTTCTAATTAATTAATAGAATTCAAAGTAACGAGACGTGATATCATACAACATAATAATCTGGAGTTTTAATTTCGTCATATTTTTATAAGGAAACGTAGGTTGTTGCAGCAGCTTATTATAAAGTTCCTTGCGATATTCCTAGTCCGTTGAAAAGTAAAAAAGTAACTGGTAGGTACCAAACAAAACATAAATAAGTACCTACAAGCAAAAGTAATAATAGTCACACACGCACGGGCTACGTGCGCCTGCCCTGCGAAGATTGGGAACTATGCGAACTTTGTCGAAACGCGTGTCGCCGAGGGTAAATTTTTGAGATGACAGCTTAATCAGATAACTAACTTTTTTAAACTTGCATTAATCACGGAATGATTGTGAGGTGAAAAACTTAAATAAGTCACCTGTTGTATGTAGTTGTGTTCAGTTTGAAAAAAAAACGCATAAGCATAATTAATTATATAAATATTTAATCTGAGTGGTACATATTAATAATAATAACATACTGTACATTTTTTACCTCAATCACTCGCCAGTTCGTCATCCTCATTTTCATCAGTGGACTGTATAGAAACATTTGATTTGAATGCCTACTTTCAAATTCTTTTGAATGTGTTGAGAACATGTTTTCTCGGTACGCCAGATATTTTAATGTCCATTGTTTTGGTGTTGATAAACAATTTGAGTCTTTATCGCAAACCTCTTGGAAATGTTTGTACAAATTACACAAAACTCGTTTCGTTTGAATATGCAGTGGTCGTCCCCTACCAAATTCAGGAAATAGTGCCATAATATTCATTTGCCAAGCTGTATTCAAAATCGATGTTTTACAATTTGCTTCAGTCGTAAACAGTAAGTAGGTACCTATGTACATATTATTGTTTATTCTTGAACGACGCAAAAAATACAAAGACAAATTACCTATTCTACATTGACAACTAGTTACCTATATCTTCTCATGACAGTAGAATCATAAGTGGACAGGAATAATCAAACTTGAAAGATAAGCAAATAATGAGTTTGCTAACCATACGGTATATTACAATTTTCAAAAATGGAATGTCTATTCGCACACATTACTCACACACACACAACAGGTGACTTACTTAAGTTTTTCACCTATACATTTTGTTTAATTTGGATTTCAATTACTTACGAATATAAAAGCTTAGAAAGATTACAAAGTGAAGCACCTAAGTGTTATGATTATGTTATGATGATGGATTGATTGGTCGAACTTGCCACAGGCTCGCCCGTCCGGCGCCTGCTGTAATTGTCAGACATGCATGGGTCTGTCTGACAGAATAAACTATTTTCATCTAAAAATAATCACTATAATACTTCACGAGAGAAAATTACCGTATAATCATTCACCCTGTATGTGTATTTCGATAATAATATAAGTACTACTTGTTTGGTGTAATCAAACTTAAAATAAAACAACTTTTTCAGAAAACGGCTCCTCAAAGAGCGTGCCTAGTTCTGTATGTGCCATGCCTTCGCATACATTTTAGTAAACTCGTAACGCAACACTGCGTTGAACTGACTATAGAATCGCCTCTTTGATACCTTAACAGAATTCTTTGAAGACCAAGTATTAGTAAAGTATTCGAAGAGAGAGCGCGAAGCGAGTTGTGTTAGTTTGAACTGACTGGATTACATTCAAGTATAGGGTAGGTAGGTACCTACATAGGTAGGTACCTACATTTGTACATATAGACAATTATCGAATTACTTTTACATTACAAACGTTATAAGTACCTATTGTTTACAAAATCTTTATACATTAATTCATGCATATGTAATATTTAGTGCAAATATTATTGTACAGGTCGAAAAGCAAGTGGTCCAGCCCAAGTATGAGATAGATGGCTGTGCCGAAGTTGAAAAATTACTTCTGTGAAAATGTGATGCTTTCATTCTGTTTGATCAAGTATCAACATGACTATGCCCACGGTTACGTTTAGTTACTCTCTTTTGAAGGTCAAACTAAAATGGCATGTACGAGTATGTATGCGCCCCTTAAATCATTTGAAATATTTGTTACTAGGTATATTTATTATTGTGTGATCCCCTAGTCCTGTCATGCCATGTCAAACAACCAGACCGACCGATTTCTTCAGTACGCCAACAGGCTGCACTTCTGGTCCAGAAACGAATTCATTCAACGTGACACTTTACTGGACTTAAAAACCCTGATTAGATTTCATTTATTTATACTAAATTGTTTAATTAAAAATATAAAAACGTCACCCTGAAGAATTTATTTTCATGCTGCCGAGTTAAGGTTATGTATAAGGGCTAAGTTGGCACTAGAAGAATTGTTTGAAGCCATTTTAAGGGGTTAGTTTGAACTAGAAGAATTCTTGAAGCCCTTCATCACGTGAAATAGAATCGATGATTTATTTAGCAGCATATGCTTAAGAGTTATCCTGGGTTACCAGGGTTAACATTTACGTGCAAGTGGGCCTTAGGTTATGTAAACAATTAAATTTCACATTTTTATTATATTTTTCAATTTTAACTGTTAGTTCAGTTTAACAAAACGGATCAAAAACTCGCTCTGAAGGCAACAGAAATGTTAGGTACTTAAGTATATGAGATACGAAAAATTGCATTAACCAGTTTTTCTGATAGGGACCATACACATGTTGAAAACAGCCTACTACCAAGTCTTTAACAAATATCACGTTATGATCCCTAATAATAAAAGATTAACATTGAGATATATGTACACTGTTTTCGATCTACAACGGGGTGCTCCACTAGGACTTACTTTATCGCAATCGTGCTTCGTTCTTAGAGTGGCGGAACGCGCTGTGTCGTGGACTAAGAACACTATATTAACGACTCCGATGCTCGAGCCGAGCATTCACGTGCTGAATATGACTTTCAGGCATCAGGAGCTATGCCACACAAACCATGTAAAGCACTTGGTGGACGCAGTAAAACCAAAATACGGAACACACGAGACTAGAGGCACAGGCGCCGAAGCGGCTGCACCGCGGAGGCGGTAATTATTCCTTTTTAACCGACTTCAAAAAAGGAGTAGGTTATACGTTCCACTGCATGTATGTTTTTTTAAATGTATTTTCACCGATTTCTCCGTCAAATGTGAACCGATTTCAATTATTATTTTTGGTTTGATTGAGTATACTTTCGATGTAGTTTCATTGTTACCCAAATCTGAGTCTGATGACGGATCAGTGAGGAATTGAGGGAACTCCTCAAATATAGCGATATTAGATTTTTTAGTAACAAGTCTAGCATTTGCGTTCAGAAAGTATCATTTGGTGAAGTGGAACTGAATGCCCGAAGTGGAAGGTCTTCAACCACAGATGGCCACCAGAACTCCTCAACGGTACCTATTTCTAGGGTGTCAATAAGATATCTCGATTAAGATAGTCGAGCGACTACAACTTGTTTAAGTATCGACCGTCGTTCGTCGACCAGTCGGCGACTCACAATATTTTCAACCAAAAGCCGACTTCATTTGGACTAATCATTACCTACTTATAATTTTTTTAAAGAAGTTATATTTTGCGTTTTTTAAGGTGGGTTTTTTTTGTTTTTACAAGCTTTTATTTAACTTGCAATGTATGTATTTAAGTATGCATGTATGTGTGTAAGGGTCAAATCTTGCAAGTTAAATTTAACCCACTTCCCGGTTTCCGATAAAGCTGAAAATTTGCATACGCCTTTAGTTCTGATGACAATACAATAATATACACCATCGAGCTGGTCTAATGATAGAGACTCGGGTGGCCATAGGAACCGTGTAAGGAGTTGTTAGAATTGTCTTGACGAGTAGGTATATATTTTATGACTGTGCAAAAAAATTACAGTTGGCAATAAAAGCTTGTCCATAAAATGATTTTTTTGATAGAAACTTATTTAAATTATAGCTGAATTAGCGAGAGCGTGGAATTGCATAATTATGTAGTGGTATTGTGTGTTTATAGGCATTCTATATTTGAAATTTCCCTTTTCTCGTACTATCAGCATAAAAAGAGGTTTGTAATAAAATAATTATATTTCAATAATAATGTCAGTATGAAATTCTAAATATTAGAGGGCTGTTTTTATTGTATTGAATTTAGCAACTTAATGAATTAATACTGTTACTGCTGAGGACTGGGAAAATATTTGTCACCATGTAGAAAGTGAAGAAAATAAATATAGATGTCAAGAAGGGGAAATGGATCGAATTACAGATCATAATATTATTATCAATACTTGTGACAGCTCAGATGAAGAATGAAATAATAGCGAATGAAAGCAAAAAAAGACTTACCTAGTAAGTATTGTTTTACTTGTTAAGAAGAGAAATATGATAAGAGACTTACGTTATTCTAATTTTCATGCGAACCGTACAACCACTACAAATGCAATTCCACGCTCTCGCTAATTCATCTATACTAGACGTTTTATGCTGTGTGTGGTCTTTTCCATATAGGTTCGAACTAGAGCTCAGATGTACTAGGTAAAACGCGTACTGAGTCTTCCGAGTACGCGTCCACGAAAAGACTAGATCTAAAGACTAGTTCCACGAGTAGGTACTTACGACTACGCGACTCGAAGAGAAAGGCTGCGTTTCCAGTTTCCACCAGAGCTGTGCGAGGCAGCTAAGCGGTGTTGCGAGGAAAAATCCACCAATAGAATTATTTTGTTTTATTAGCCTCACTATCCTATTGGTGGATTTTTCCTCGCAACACCGCTTAGCTGCCTCGCACAGCTCTGGGGGAAACGCATTAACGCAGCCTTAAATATGAGTTTTGCGTAAGTGCGCGTGGCGGGAACATGGACTAGATATTCGAGTTGGAGTATCACGACGTAATGAGTAGCGAGTTCTATGCATTAAGATGTTATAGAATGTTAATTTTATTTATTTCCCATTAAAGATATTGCGTTGATTTTCTGATATAGGTTAACTTAAATAAAGTTCTAATTAAAACTTCCCTTCATACTTTATACAGGCTTGGGACTGGCAGCCCACAAATCATATTGCTTTATTTATTTGGGGCATCGACAGCACTACATTTAATTAAAACAAATTAAACATGATACAAAACAGTAAGCCAATAAAAGGTGTCCACAAAAATAATGTTAAGTGAAACATAAGCATTATAAGCAACAATTACTTTTACTTGGATAATATTTAATCACCAATAATCTCGCCCGTTCTTCAAGTACTCGTACAAGGTTACTCGAGTCGAAGTCACGAAATTCACCCGAAAGTTCCTGAACCACCCCGAACGCATCGTGTCTGAGTGCCGGCGTGCGCCGAGTCCCAGAGATGCCGCGTCGGATCGCGTCGTTTCGAAGTTTCGAGTCGCCCCGTACTCCTAAATACTCGATAGGTACGCTAAAAAACGTCCGCACTGGATCGCGTATTTACGCGTCAATACGAAAACCGTTTCCCGTAAATAAGTCTCACCTCTAGTTCGAGCATCGCGCAAGGTACCCCTACGCGCCGCTCCTCACCGCTACGTTACCGTACGCATTTTTAGGAGGAGCGTATAAAAGCGAAAACGGCTATTCAGACTTTACAACAGACGGTGTCACACACGCAGATTGGACATTGCCGCTCCTTATTGCAACCTCCGCTGGAGTAGAGACTAACTATAACTATCAAGAACGATTCTGCGATTTAAAGATCAATTAATAAAATTCAATAGCTTCATGAAATTACGGACATTGGGTAACCTTTAGTGTCCAAAATAATGAGGTTGAGCTTGAGTTACGTCGCGCCGTATCAACGTGTTGAGGTCAAGATCAGAATAGGGTATAAATGTAAATAACCTGCTCCAACGACAAGAGCCGTCGTAAGTGAATCGTTAAAGTCGGTGAAAATCGCCCCTTAATATTCCGAAATATTTTATCTTCCAAAATATTTACTCAGGTAATTACTTGTTTTATCATAGAGTTGAATCACATATTGTAAAGGTACAAACCTACAAAGGTTACAAAGGTTACCTACGTTGGTTCGGGGGTCTTCAGCGCAGTAGAAGAGAGAGCCAGCAACTCCCACGCCGAAGGCTCCCGTCCACGGCGACGGGCAGCTGGGGGCTTGGCTGGGGAGGTTTTGTCCGTGTGTTGAGCTACGAGCTGAACATGTATCTACCTAACCGCATTTTTCAGACACTTGACACGCGTCCCGAATTAAGATGAATAAGATACAGCTACAGCCAAAGCTACAGGCCGCACAGGTCCTCTATTCTATACTCCATTTACTTTAACGACCACTTACTAGAAAAGTGTGAAAATCCGATGAAGCCGCACTCACAATGGATCAGGTAATAAGTCGGGCCTTGCATCTGTACTGTGCGGACGCGTTTGTTTTCCCTTCTAGCGTAGCGACTAGCGACTCAATGTATACCTGCGACTTGGCTTTTGAAATGGACCGATATGTCCTTGATATGTACCATTTTGAACGAGTCCTAATAAGATTATCATTTGTTGCCGCCCACTTGGATACCTGCCTCTATCTTTTGTCCTCGTCATTTGTATGACACTATGCGAGTGAGAGAAGCCTACACTCGCTCGTTAAAGTAAATGGAGTATAGTAGGTAAAACAATAGCTGCCGAGGACTACTTCTCAGGGGGCCTAATATGGCTGCGTTTATCGCGTGATCAATTTTGGATAAGGCAGCCGTCACCTTCTGCCAGGTAAATAAGTACACGTGTCAAAAAGTGACGGATCCTTTATCCACAGTTGACACGCGATATAGACGCAGTCATACTAGGCCCGCAGCAATGAAGTTGTCATAAAAAAAACTGGCAAGTAGCTTTAAAAACAGTCTAAGTTCATAATGATTCTGGTAGATTCTTGACGTGTAAAAGTGCCCGTACGGCCTACTTACTGAATAAATGTCTTTTATCTTTTTTATCTCTTTTAGATTCTATCCATGTAAGAAACCACTCCATTATTGAAATAATACAACTCATCGTTTTTCGTAAAATGGACATAAGGAAAAATTACAAAAATTCCAACTAAAATGATCAATATCTCCGAAAGTACTAACAATCGCTGAACATACCTACATGGGGGTGTTTTTGGTGGCCCTGGGTGGGTAGAGACCTATTTATTTTTTCATTCGGACCACTAGTGAGCCGACACCCTGAATATGTATTATAATTTATATGGTTCCTATTTACCTATTTGATGTATGTTGGTGTAAAATTATTTGTTGCTGTTTTAAATGATTTTCATTAGGTAACATTTTAGTCGCCTGTTACTAAAAACCAATGAAGTGTACTAGTTAGTAATAGTTTATGTTTAAATATGTTTTTTTGTCTTTGATACTTTGACTGCAGTTAGTGGCGACACATAACTATAGAGAAAATGACACATTAGAGTAACATCCCAGTTCCATCCGAATTCTTAAAAAGTAATTTTCGCTAGTTACTTTTTCCTCCTCCACAGCCTACACAATAAGTACTACAAGTAATAAAAATCTGGAAAATATCAAATGAAAGCAGATATAACGAACTTAATAGAATAATTATCATCATAAGTGGACTTGATTTGTTCTTAAAATAGAAAATAGATTATTTGTTGTTTGTAGTAACGGCTTCATTTAACCCTACACTGAGAATGGTCCGACCTGCTCTTTCTCGTTTTTTTTTTTGGGTTTCGTAGTCAAACTACGAACCCTTATAGTTTCGCCATGTCCGTCCATCCGTCCGTCCGTCCGTCCGTCCCTCCGTCCGTCCCTCCGTCCGCAGCCTAGCTTAGAGACTCTTAGTACTAGACCCAGAAAGCGGCTACCGTGGTAGCCCTCTGGTTACTGGCAAGTAAGTCCTCAGGCAAGCAGGTGGTCGGGCACGCGGGACAGTTAGTGAGGTGTAACATGGTTTGCAGGGGTTCTCCACATTCACAGCTAGCGTCTGCGCTACTTGAGTACCCCCACCGACACAGGTTATCTTTGCTTCGGCCAACCTGGGTCCACAGCCTATTTAGACTTCTCCAGGTGGGTCAAGGTTCCTTATGGCCTTGAGGCAGATTTGGGGGGGTACAGTGAATGTGGATACTCGCTTGCCCAAAGCCTGCACCTCACGTCAGTAGGGTTTTCGTCGGTAAGCTGCGTGGATCGCAGGAAGCTTTTGCGGCTTCGCAAACGACCTGCGGTGGGGGAGAGCCCGTAGAGTGGGTATCTCGGGTCACTTTCCTGTTTTTGTTTTTCAAGCGAACATGTCACTTCTCTACGGACTCTGGGTGGAGCTATTCCCGCAAGGGGAAACAGCATACCGACCGGGGATGGCTTAAGACAGCCAGTCATTATGCGGCAGGTGTTGTTCAGCTCTACGTCTACCTCTCTGGTATGTGCTGACCTAACCTACACTGGGCACGCATACTCTCCTGCTGAGAAACACAAAGCTAGTCCTGTAGTGCGCATAACCGTTGGGTTTGCTCCCCAGTTAGTGGAGGAGAGACGGCGCAGTAGGTTATTGCGGGAGCTAACTTTTTGTTTTGTGTTTCTGCAGTGGGTCTTGTAAGTCAGAGAGCGGTCCAGTGTCACTCCCAGGTATCTAGGGGAGTTACAATGTCGGATGGCGACGCCTTTCCAGGAAATGTTCAGCTCCCTGTTTGCCGCCCGGTTACGTAGGTGGAAAGCACACGACTGGGTTTTGCTTGCCCTCCCGTATCCCTATAAATATTTCTATTTTGCGCGTTTCACTTCGGAACTCTAAAAAATTAGTTGTATGTATTGTGAAATTATTAAACTGTCATTAAAACTAAGTATTAAACGGATTTTGTGAACCATGGTTTACTTGTTTATCAGTTCACGTACAGTTTGCCAGCCGGTACAATTGACTTTTCTCTGTACACTGTGCAGATAGGACATTATATTCTGTACAGTCGAGTACGTACCTATACAAGCAATTTACTGACTGTAAATATCAAAAAAATTAATCTTCGATCGATAAAAAATGTATTAGTAATTATAAAATTCGATATTTCAATCAATTTGGCTTTTTGAGTCATCGGAATTAATTAAGTGTTAAAAACCTTGGGACCCTTGCTAAATTTAATTTCGAAGATTTTGGAGCGTATATACCGTGTATATCTTGGATATACACACCTGTAGAGTGTATATCCCGTGTATATCTTGGACTAACACCTGTAGAGTGTATATCCAAGACGACGGCATGCCCCGCCAGTCAAGTTAACATTGTACAGTTGCGTTACTGTATGAAAATTGTAATAAAGTAGCGTGGCTTGAACCCACTATTTCAAATAAAATTATACACAAAATAAAAAATAAAAATCAAGTAAGTAAATTCATTGGCTTTGCTCAAAGAGAACACAAAATGTATCGCAACCGAACTTTAATTACACTGCTGTATTTACTAATAAAGTCGCAAATGAGCTAAATGTGGATAAGGGACCAAGTAAGTGATTAAAGGATAGTGGCCATGTGGACACGTCCTGATAAAACATGACAATGATGTTAGGTTATTAATCCTCTATCTGCGTGGACGAGTCGGCGTTGCCGGCAGCGGGCGTGGAGGAGGCCGCCTCGGAGGAAGAGGAGGCGCGCTCGGCGTCGCTGGTCTCAAGGTCTTCCAACTTGGGGATGTCAAAGATCTCGGAAAAGAGCGCGGGCAGCCCGAGGGTCGGCCAGTGCGTGCGGCACCACGCCAGCAGCTCGTGGTGGCGCAGCCCCATGGCCTGCACGTCCTGCGTGGCCGTCGCCAGCGCCATCAGCCGCGCCTGCCCCGCACCCTCGCCACCCGCACCTTCTGCACCAAAAATCTGTAAGGAACATTAAACACACATTATACAATCGCACAACTTATGTACGGGGACGGTAAGGTACAAATTAGCACACGTTTTCTTTAATCCAAACTAACCCCCAAAGTATAAATATGATAGCTACCCTGTTTTTTAGGGTTCCGAAGTTTAACTCAGAGACTCTTGGTACTACAAAGTTGTAATTTGGCATAGATATACGTTTAAATTACGCTGAAAAAGTTGCATAATGGAGGCTTTTTGTTTATCGTGGACCTGTAAACCAAGTAAGTTCGTAAAGCAAAGGTTTTTTTTTACATTATGACATCAGATGATGTATCATCGGATAGCTCTTTAAAAACATCATATACATGCTATTATCAATGTTTAGATTTGGAGAACCGTTTAGGTATTCCGGATCCTTGAGCAAAGGATTATAAACAAAACAAGGTATGCGTAGAACATTTCAGAAACGAATAGTCGCGCGCGTATACCTTCTCACGTGCTTCGCGCTGAAGTACCTTCATAAAGTCATTCCTTTTTTATTGTTGGTCAATCGAGGTGCGCGTGTAGTAGATGTGGCAGCAGTATGTGGCCTCTAACCGAGTAGTAGTGTGCTAGGTAGGTACCATGTGTTGGAAGTCTCCGGCGAGCCCGTGGTGCAGCGCGGCCACGCGCGCGGGCGCGCTGAGGCCGGCGCGCACAGGGCACATCAGCAGCGCGCCCGTCAGCAGCGCTAGCTCCTCGTCGGTCAACGCCACCGACGCCACCGAGCGCACGTAGCGCAGCACCGTCGCCGCGAACTCCACCTGATACCACACAATCATTACTTAACCGCTCCTCTGTTCTACCTAAACGAAACTATCCATAATACTCTTAAGTAAACTTCGCTGCAGCTTATTTTAATTTTGTGTAACCTGAGGTTTGAACGATTCGCCGAATTACACGACGTTAATCGTAATTTATAATTCCGTAATCATTACTTGTACGGTTCTGTGTATTTTGTGAAAGGTAGAGTCATATGTTATAAAGTGGCGCAGGCAGGAACAGTGGCGCAGAGACAAATCGCGAGGAATGGGTAGCAATATTTTATCAGTTTCGTCAATTTACAAAAGCTATTGGCGCACGGGCACGAATTCAATATTCGGGTGGCGTCCACGCCGCAAGGTTCAGAGGCCCGTGCCAGGATGCATTAGGCTAACTAGCGTTACTATTTGTTTCGTTCATAAACCAATCGCGTTGCTGGTAGATCACGTGATTTTTCTTATCACAGCATCTACCGTGACGCGATTGGTTTAAAAACGAAACGAATAGAAACGCTAGGTAGCGTAGCGTAGTCCATCTTGGCAAAGGCGTCTGGTGTTTTTGTTTTGCACCACTGAAACAAAAAAGGCCTTGAAAAAACTGTGATTTCTTGTTATTTACTTTTACATTATGTTGCAAAAATCAAAAAAAAATGGTTTATTTATTATAATTGAGTTTCTTATTATAAGGATTTAAAAAGAAGGAACTATTATTATAGGATTTGAACTATGTGATCTCTCACATTCTGCCATAATCTAAAATCTAAGTAATTAATTTAGTTATAAATATAATTGTAATTATGAAAAAAACACTGTTAATTAACCCGAAATTATCCACTACGTACCAGGGATTGAAAACCGGTTTATTTTCCGTAGCGGTTAAAGCCACACTATGAGAGCCTAACCCATAATAAAGGTTACGCTCACAGGGAGCGAAATGCATTTACCGGTTAGAGAGCGCTCCTTCTGTGTGAGCCGAGACAAGGGTGAATGACGGAAGCGCTCTCTAACCGGTTATAACCGGTAAATGCATTTCGCTCCCTGTGAGCGTTACCGTGACCGTAATCCGTTGGAACGTAACCCAAATAATTAACCGGTTTAACCTAAATAAATACCGGTTTATTTGTAACCGGTTACAATCCCTGCTACGTACCACCCCAAACCACTGTATAAATGAGGCCGAGCCACTGTTTCGACCCCATCGTACACAGTGACTCGGTTCTCCCCCACTAGAACGAATTTCATAAAAGCTTATTTCATTAGGTATACCAACGTTTGATATAATTTTCATTAACCCCTAATATCATGACAGCTAAAATTATAATGTCCTAATTGATTACTAGATCTAAAGTTATTTACACTAATGATTACTTGTACTAAACATTACATGCTTATACCATTATTAAAACTAATAATGATTATTCCTAATAATTAATAGACCTATTAGTAGTCATAAGCCCTAATGACTATTTGAACTAATTATTATTTGAACGAAATATTAATTAAAAACAAACAAAAATTGGGTAAATTTTACCTACATAGGTTAGGTTAGGTTAAAGTTGCGACTGCTGCTAAACGTGGGGGGGCCTAAAGCGCCATGCCGACGCCTGTTCGCAGGCGTTGTGCGTAGCATGGCGCTATACAGAGCGCCAATCTGGGCCGACACGTTGTCGGCCTGAGGAGGCCCCTCCGGATAGTGAGGGCCTACATGACGGTGGCACATGCAGCCGCGTGTGTCTTGGCCTGCACCCTGCCGTGGAGCTCGATGCTCGGGTGCAGGCCGAGACATACCGGAGGAGGGTGGAGTTCCGGGCCAGAAGCGAGCGCCCGAACTCAGAGACGATGGAGGGGGCCCGTCGAATGACGGAGCGGCGCCTGAGGGACCGGTGGAAAAGCGACCTGGGGGACTCCCCCTATGGACTTCGCACCACAGGGGCACTCCTCCCCTCGCTGGACCACTGGTTGCGTAGAAGGTACGGTACCGTCACGTACCGTCTTGTGCAGGTGATGACCGGACATGGATGCTTCGGTTATTACCTGCACAAGATTAGGAGAGAGCCTAGTCCGGTTTGCCATGAGTGCAGCGATCCGGACGACACGGGCCAGGACACCCTAGAGGTGTGCTCGAAGTGGGATCCGGAGCACCGCACTCTGGTTGCGGACACGAGGCTCTCCGATCTCTCACTGCACAGCGTGGTGTCGGCCATGCTAAGCAGTGAGAGATCGTGGTTGGCGGCGGAGCGGGAGCGCAAGGTGGAGGTGGATGCGCACCCGCTCCGGCGTAGACGTGTGGGGCGAAGGCGGAGGCACTTTGCTGCCAGCCTGAACCCCTAGTAGGACCGTGGGGATAGGGTCCCACAACATGGGTTCGGAGTGTTAACCGAACCCTCCCTCCGTTGGCGCAGGTGCCCCAGCAATAGGCGGGGGCGGCTGGGGGGCACTCAGTGGTGGCATAGTGATCAGCTCTTGGAGGTTAACACCGGAGAGGTTTGACACGGTAGGCTTCCACCTCAGCTGAGGTGGTTGAGAGTCCGTCTTACCCCCCCCCCAGCCGGGGGGGAAGATGCGTAAATGCATTTCTACTCCGTCAAACAAAAAAAAGGTTAAGGTTGCGACAAGGCGCACCTACGCGGAATAGGAGCTCCGCATAGGCATAGCGGAGCTCCGTCGACCTTAAATACGGTTGTTTGGGAACATATACAACGTAATTGATTTAAAAACCGAATCGGATAGCTAAAGTTAGGGCTATTAAGAATCTGACAAAAAATTGATATAACGTGAATTAGGGCTAATGAATTAGGAAGAAACAAATTCGAGTTTTTGATTTTAGGGCTAATGAAGTTAGTGTTAGTGAAAATAGGGTTCATATTGTTTGGGCTACAATAGGAGAACCCAGTGACCTCTGTTCTGACTTAAAAAATACCATCTTACTTAAAGCTTAAATGCTTGAAAAAGCTAATATCACTCATGTGAAATATATTAAATTGACTATATCCGTTCTTAATATCCACATCCTATGATCACTAATTTCGGAGCTATGGTCCTTGGAAAAAAAGCGAGCCACTGTACACCACGTGAACCTACCCAATAAATAAATAATGCAAGTCTATATCGCTTCTTAGGTCTACTGGTAAGTTATGTCATTACGGCAGGTGATATACACTGCGTTTAAGGTAATTTAGTTGAGGGCTACCATGGGGCTACCTAACAGAAATCGCAGCAATATATTTTGTGTCATTTTCGTCTCCGGGCTTAGCCGATTATAGTCAAGAAAAGTCGAAACGTTAATTGATTTTAAGCGTACTGTACAATTGCGTCATTATTCTGTTGGATGAGCGTAATTATCACTTTTTAAGCATTAATATATTACGAGTATTCGCTAAAGCATTATGACGACTAATGTTTACTCTAACAGACATTATACCTACATACAAAAAAAATATATATTTAAAAACACGTTTTTTGTATTAAACTTTAACGAGCTGTAACTTGAAAACGGGTAAAAATATTAGCATAGTTTCTTGGAGAAAAATATAGTACTAAAGATGCATAATCTCGAATTTACCGGAAGGGCCGTCGTCCCTTTCCACCCTGTATATGGTTTAAAAAACCTAAAATACCCGTATGAACAATGAAAATTAGGACGTCAAAACTGCAAAAGCCTTCGAATATTATCGAGCTTCCTCATAGGTAGAGTGAAAAGTTGTATGTACCTACGTTAAACCCCCTACGTCAGCGATTGCCAAAAGTATGACCCGCGGAACGCAATGATTCCGCAAAAAACTCCCAGGGTTCCGCATAACCGATTTTATAAACAGCTGAGGTAAAAATGCTAACATGTAGACTAAAATATTTGGTGTGGGTTACCGTAATATGAAAGGGATTTGGTGAGTATTCCGTTACCTTAAAAGTTTGGGAACCCCTAACCTAGGCTACGATCTGCATTCTTCTTTAGAATCTCTCGCTACGTTTGGGTCTACTAAAACCATTTTATTACTTCGCTCTGGATTCAATACATTGCCCTCGCCGGATATATATCATTGGGCTCCCTTGTCAAACGATCTACTATTTTTATAAAAGAAGGAGATTTTATAAACGAGCTTGCAGGGCAGCTGGTGGGAAGTAGGTAACTAATCAATCACCGACGCTGATTATTATGTATTCTAATTGTTTTTTTTTATTACCAGTACCTACCTACCTAGGTATTTACTCATGCACTGACGTGTGTAAATACGTACAGTCGAAGTCAAAAATATGTTTACACTTTAGTACCTACCTTGTCACTTTAATCGCTGTGACAATTTCATATGACAGTTTAAACATGACGTTAAATAAACAAGGTACTAAAGTGTAAACATATTTTTGACTTCGACTGTACATAAAATCATACAATTCATGCACTGTTAAAAATGCGCACAGTATAGGCACCAAATCACTTGAAATGGGTCACCGCGGGTCACCGCGCGGATGTCCAAAAACTAGAAGTTACATAAGGTTAGGCGGCTCTTGCATCTGAGGGGCTATTGTAACTTTGTATACTAAGACGTGTTCTACTTTTAAAATTAGTATGAAAAGTTACAATAGCCCGTCAGACGCAAGAGCCGCGCCTCACGTTACGTAGATAAGGATTTTTTATTGCCCTTTACACTCATGTCATCGATTTTAAAATGAAGAAAAACTGCATTCGGGACGTCTAATATCACTTTTCCTACGGCTACTTAAAATATTGATAACTCAGTTTGCAAGAAAATAGCACTTGGTTCTCGTAACAGAAAATAAAATGCTTGCTAATACTTACCTATTTATTTAATAACGTACCTAACAACAAGTTTGTTTGGCCTTGAACCTTGGTCGAGGCTTCATACAGTCAGCAGCAGAAGTAGCTACGCAACCGAACAGGTCCAAATGACCTGCACTCGACTCTATTGTCAAGAGAAAACATCGTGTCTACATCATTTTGAGCATTGAGCATTGAGCATTGAGCATTTATTCTGCTTAGCTACTTTTGATGCTGAATGTACAAAAGTGTCCAAAGTTTAAAATAGGGTGAATAGAGTAGGTTAAAATGTAGGCATTGTTATTAATGTGGTGTTAGTTCTAACCTTACCTAACCTAGTAAGAAGAAATTGACTTAAAGTGCATAATAACAAGGAATTGATCAATATGATAAAAAAGTGTAGTGTTACGATATGTGATCGTACCTATGTCTGATAAAATGAAACAATTTGCTTTTATGCTAAACTTTTGTTATGCTTTCCGTAGGTAGGTAAATTAAATTATGCGTAATGTTTTTAATAATAATAATAGCTAAATATTTTCAGCCTGATCGATGCGCACCCGTCTTAATCATATCGCATACTTAGTATACATACGTACCTATATTACAAACATACGTTACATAAGTGGGTAAGCCCACTTTTATTTTTTTTGCCTAATTCAAATGATCACCTGTTATAATATTTTGATTTGCGAATATACTTACGTCATATATGATCTCGAGCTGGCCCTGGGTGAGAGTAGTTCCGTCATCGAACACGATGCAGGCGGGGTTCGACGACCGCGACATCCTCGTCAGCCACACTTCGAAGAACCCCAGCTAAGGACATAATGTAGGTACACTGCCACCGATCATTTTGAACAAGCAGCGTTAATACCTAAAGAGGAAACAATAAAATGCATTCGCCTTCAAATAAATTATTGGCACATTCGCGGACGAGAATCAAGAGGCCTTGTCGCATAGCAGTCTGTCTAAACATTACGATAAAATAGAGAAAGATAACATCTGAATAACAACATAAATGTAAATAGGTACCACTCCACGCAACCAGCCAGCCTACCCAGGACGCAGCTCTACTAAAAGAGTAATTCCTAGTTGCTTCCATATATAAACGAAACTAGGCACCTGCCTATTATAGAAACGAGATGGGTTAAAAAATAGGAGTCCTGTCCTTGAACTACATACGAGGGGATCAATGAGGAATAGGGTAAAATAAACTTTTAATCGAATAATTTAATATACCTAGTATGAAAATAATAGGTACCGTAAAACGGGGCTATTTGGGAATCACGAGGCTATTTGGAACTAAGTAAGTATAAGCTTTTAGTTGATATATTTTTTGTCATGGCAATAATAGAACTAAAAACTTAGCCTGACAACAAATTTTACAGTTCTATCATAGCAATGACAAAAAATATACCAACTAAAAGCTTATGATTACTTAGTTCCAAATAGCCCCGTGATTCCCAAATAGCCCCGTTTTACGGTACCTAAGTACTTGAGTTAACTGTCGACCTCAGAGACGTTAATTAAATTGAATAGGTACTTGATTAAAGTTCCTGATGTCACATCCTTTGCTATATAGCAATAGAATAAGACAACACGTCACTAAACAAGCATTAAATTTAATTGACGTCTCTGAGTGCGGCAGTTAATCATTAATAGGTACGACCTGTTCGATCTTTAACTGTAGGTACAGTCAACAGCATAAATAAGTGATCATTTATGTACCTTGTCACCTTAACGTCGTGTTTGAAATGTTATACAAAATTGTGAAACGATTGAAAGCGGCGCATGGTACAGTAATGATCACTTATTTATGCTGTTGACTGTACATACAGGACTGATTAAAATTACGGAGTAGGTAATAAAAATAAAAGTTTTGTTTACATGATTGGCCATTTCTCTTTATTAATTATGCCGGTTAAGTATTATGTGAGTACTTTAATTAATGAGGTAGGGTAAATCCGGGATAGATGCCGCAAAGGGATAGACGCCTATTTTATAAAAACCGGGCAAGAGCATGTCGGACCATGCTCAGTATAGGGTTCCGAAGCCGTAACGACCAACACAAAAAACTATCTCAAAAATCAACATGTATGAACCAATTTTCTATTTAAAGTTATTTGGCGCTGTCTTAGATGATTTTTAGTAGGTATAAACCCGTTAGTCGCCTGTATCTCAGGAACTAATTAAGTCTACTTAGTAATGATTCTTTTTCTTATAAATTCGTATATAATATCTCAAACAAGAGCCAAGCTTTTAAGTGTGAGATCAGTATACCTATGTAGGTAGTTAGGTATCTAAACTGCTTCAAACCGACTTTAAATTACAATAAAAGTTAAATCTTTTATATAGTAATTGATAGAAATTGAAAAAAAAACAAGGTCCAGTAAATAGAATTTTAAGTTTTCCAAACGATACTCAACTCAAATCAATAATCTAATCGAAAATTTGTAAACTTTCAGATCGCAAATCGCAAACTTGTAGGTAGCATTCCGAGGCACGTCCGAACAGCATCTAGGCGCTCGCGTCGCGCTTATGAGCGCGGCTGTCGCTCGATTTGTTCCTTGGACAGTTCGACTCCCCCCGCGCGTCCCGCACGCCCCGTTAACAAATTTTTCTATCAAAGTTATCATAGGCGATTTTGATAGGTATAAACACTTTCGTGTCTACTTAGTCGTGATAGTTTTCCTTTAAAATTCGTTATATGCGCTTTCGTTGAAGATTTTTTTCAGATTTTTAGTATTTGTAGTTTTGGCTGTAGTGGGGGGGGGGGGGGGGGACACTTGACTCTCTAACAAAAAATAGCGCTTTAAAGCTTAAGTAATATTTCATAAACGGATCCCTGAATCGAAAAATTGTTTTCATAAACCCGCAATATTTTTGAAAGACCTATCCAACGACACCCCACACTATGGGGTAGACAAGAAAAAAAAAAGCATCCCCACGTTACGTGTAGGGGAGGTGCATTAAAAAAAAATTATTTTCAAAATTTTATTTTACCACTTTGTTGGCGTGACTATTATGTATATTCATGCCAAATTACAGCTTTCTAGTACTATTAGTCTCTGAGCTAGACTGGGGACGGACGGACGGACGGACGGACGGACATGCCGAAACTATAAGGGTTCCTAGTTTGACTACGGAACCATAAAAACCAAAATTCCCAAATTCGCAGCAAAGAATTAATAGTCTAAATAGGGAGCGCAAGGGCCATACCATACCATACCCCTCAGTCCCCCGCAGGCCATCGTGAGGAATGGACGCGTCTCGGTTGAATGTGTAAAAATCTCCGCGACGAGCGCAAAAAACGCCTCGAAATTTAAAACGTAACTATTTGCGGTTTCATAACTTTATAATTAGTATTAACTTCTGTTATTTGTTTTTGTTATATCAATATACTGGTTTATTAAGTGTACAACTAAGTGTTAATTATCGCTCTTTTGTATTTAGTTTAGATAATAAATAAAAAAGACACCTATCCGTATCAAAAAGGATACCTACTCGCCCCGATTTTTGTGGGTATACGTGCCTTCGTCTATCCCCCTATATAATCTCAGTATATTTTTTTATTTTGTTTATGTTTTGTTATAATTATTATTCTTTTTTCAATCGATTTCTATTGATAGGTTTCTATGTTCTACTAAGAGTCCATACTTACCCCGATATTGTTAGCCTATTATAAAAATAATATTTGCTAAAAAAATGATTGTGGTTATGAGTGTAATATTGAAATCACCTTTATAATTAATTACAAATACCTAAAACATTTGAATACTATATTTTATACTTATTTTATTCCATAGGGCATCTATCCTACACCATATTTTTTACTTAGTTTATTCCAAAGGGCATCTATCCTACGCCAGAAGCATAAGTCCTTCTTAAAATTTTCATAGTGGGGCATGTATCCATATAGGTAGGCATCTATCCTAAAAAAAGGGGTCTGCGAAAACTCAATTTCTACACAATCAGTAATTATTAGGTAGGTAAGTAAAAAAAAACTAGTCGTAATGAAAGATTAAAGACCAAACTAGCTAGGTATATCGAAAGGAAATATTCATGGGAAATTGATAGTTTTGAAATTATGAGGCCTTTTCAAAAAGTGTGGCATCTATCCCGGTTTTACCCTAGATATAATTTTGATTCTTAGAGCAGATCCGAGTGTATTAAAATATTAAAGGCTGCTTGTATCAAATAAAAGCGGGTGTTATAATATTAGTTGATAGAAATATGTAAATAACTCGATAGCATAATAATAAGCCGAAGCGATAGCATCTTAGCGCTACTGGCTATTATTAATACTTAGGTATATGGAGGCTCCGGGCAACCAAGCATTACACTAGAATATAAAAAAATACAAAAACATACAAAACATACACAAGTACATATAAAAATACAATCATCATCGGCGAAATTAGATAACACGCGGATTCGCAGCCGCTGCTATACCGCGCGACACAAACTCACTGATCACTCGCGCCCAGACCAAGGCTCGCGGACCATGTGTTAATATCTAGGGTTGGTCCGTCACTGGTACCTAAGTCTGACGTGATGGCGATAGAAGTAAGTACGGTCACGAGCGTTAATTTGGAACCCATTTCATGAAAAATATGCTTGAAGTCGTCAATGTCATTAGATGTGTCAAGTCATTTGTTACTTTTAGGAAACTCAACCTTATTGTATTGTTGTAGAATGTCAGATTGACTTTGTACCTAAGGTGGGTACCAAATGAAATGTTGTGACTGTACCTAAGTAGAGCTTGAGAGGTCGTGACTCGTGAGGGATACCTTGATAAGGATGAGCTGGTCGTCTTGCGGCAAGCCTTGGAAGCCGGGCAGGAGCTTGGCGAACTCCACGAGCTGGGCTGCGGCCGGCGCCATTTGCGCCGCCAGCACGCGCAACAGCGCGCCGCGCGCCTCCGCGTCGCGCTCGGTCGACGACGACGCGGCCTCGCACTCACCGCCGCCTGTGCGCATAAGTACTTGCCTCTTTAACTAATAATCTCTTTCTCTTTCTACTGGCCTAAGATAATTTATCCAACTTTTTTAGGGTTCAGGTATTTCAAGTTAATTTTGAATCGCTTACCGTAGGAAGTCAAGTAGGGTTGATATTTGGAAAAAAAATGGTCAAACCTGCAGACAAACGGAACATTATTGTGTCCGAGAGCTCATACGATGGTGGAGGGATAAGACAATATTATTAGGCTCTCCGCTGTAACTACTTCGTGTACCTAGATCCATCGAGTTACGCCTCGTTTAAAATGTCCTAATTAGTATCATGACGTGCATATTTTAGTCAACCACTCGTCAAAAGTATAAATGCGGGCCCTAAAATAATCTTTTTTAATATTTGCCGGGATTTTATTTGTAAAGATCAGGTAGGTTCCGTCGCGCACCTAACATAAATGGACCGCATGGACGACTAATCAAATCATAGTCAAATCAAAATAATGATTGCGTATCTATTACGTTAAAGCAATAGGTAAACAACAAATATATCAAAAACCCGCTCATTTCCCACCTATTTCAAAGCAAAAATACCTAGAAGTAGGGCTATTATACAGGGTGACAGGAAATTCGCCGTATTCCTTGAAAGGGGTTATTCTACAGCTCATTTGTAATGATTTAAGTCCAGTTAACCAGGGGTCAAAACTCATTGGTTTTCGAGTTATTCACGTTTTTAGTTTTTTTTTTTAAATACCCTCTTTTCGACCTAAAACTAGTAATTTTGTAAAAACTTCGTCATTTAGAAATAAAAAAAAGTATTTTTCGAATAGCCAATGAACCATTGATTACGGAAAATAAAAAAAAATGACAAAATAATGCAAAGTTTTGCAAATAAAAGGATTTGAAGTTAGAAGTTCTAGCAATTATTTTCCAAATTTTGTGACATTTTAAAGCATAGCTAAAAAAAAAAGTATGACACTTCGCGTACAAATTACAGGAATAATTTGCTTAATTCATAAGCTTTCTAAAAAAGTACAATTTATGACATTTTAATACAAAAAAAATACAATTAATAATAATAATAGCAGAACAGCTAGAAGACTTTACTTAGCGTACTTGACTCTAATGGGTTTGTTTGTGTCGTTTTAGATTCTCCGAGGGCTTACTTTGTCTTCTGTTTCTTATCTTAACTTATCTTCTTGATGTAGAAGGCACAGCAGATTGCCTTTGGTGACACAAACAAAGGGTCATTAGTTTAATTAATTTAATTTGTTTGTGTCTCGAATTCGTGGGGTTTTTTGCCTTCAGTTTCTGTCTTAAGTCTTAAGTGATACTTTGATAAGTGATCCTCATTTTATCCTAACCTTGCTTGTTAGGATAAAATGAGGAAAAAAACAGTTTCACTATCAAATAAACTTTAATCTTAAAAACTAAAATCAATTACATCACAAATTTTGCTCGAACTGTTTGCCCTGGTTTCGAATGCAAGCACGAAGCCTTTTTCGTACTTCAGTGATTGTTACTCGTCTCGAAAGCCTATCTTTCATTGTCTGTGCCGCCTCTACAATTTTTTGTCTTAACTCTTCTACGTTACGTATCGGTTTATCGTAGACCAACGCCTTCATGTGACCCCAGATGTAGAAGTCACATGGAGTTAAATCCGGGCTTCTGGCTGGCCAAGGGGTTGGGCTGCCTCGACCAATCCATCTTCTTGGGTAGTTGTGATCCATCCACTGTCGTACGCCCCGGTAATAGTGAGCGGGGCAGCCATCGTGTTGGTAAATCATGTTCCTTCTTGTCGCAAGCGGCACATCTTCAAGTAGCGTCGGTAGCTCATCCCTCAAAAAAATTTCATATGCGATGCCGGTCAATCGTGCTGGCAGAAAGAAAGGTCCGATCAAATTGTCGTGCACGATTCCCATCCACACGTTCAAAGAAAATCTTTGCTGGTGAGCTCCTTCTCTTGATGTTTTTGGGTTTTGACCTTTGGGAGCCCAAAAGTGCAGATTGTGGTAGTTTGTTATCCCGTTACGGTCGAAATTGGATTCATCTGTCCACAAAATTCTCTTCAGGTGCCGAGCTGAGTGCAGTGTAAACCACACCTTCCAGTGCGACATACCGAGCTGGTTAGCCACATTTCTCGTCGAAGTAGTGCCGTCTGCCTGGAAACACTGAAGGATTTCTTCTTCTTCAGCAGGATCATTTCGAGGTCTTCCAGCGTCAGCTTGGCGGCGTTGAACTGATCCTCTTTCCCGAATAAGACGGTACGATGAACCAAACACACTTACGTGAGGTAAACGGCGGTTAGGGTAACCACGTTGGTATTCTCTTCTAGCTGCAGCGGCGTCTCCATCGCAAAGTCCGTAACAATAAACGATATCTGCGTATTCTTCGAATAGGTAAGCAGCCATTTGAGAAAGAAGCTTAATTATCAATATCGTCCGAATTGAAAAGAAAGTTGAAACTAACTGATTACGTAGGTCACTCAAAAACTTTGAGGTGCTCGAAATTTGAAAATGGAACGCACTTTGTTTTTAAAAAAGCATCATTATTTAAAAATAGAACGTCGTAAGACATTAGCTGAATTTAAAAAAGAGAACGATTTGAGATGCTCTAAATTTAAAAATGGAACGCACCTTAGGTTTTTAAAAAGAAAATTTATTTAAAAATAGGACACTAAGCCCATAGCTGAATTTTAAAAAAAGAACTGAGTTCTAAATTCATTTTACTACAACGCTTCCCGTGTTTTTTGGTTGAAACGATGGAGCTTATAACCGCAAACATTTCTGCTATTATTGTTAATTGTAAATATTTAAATAAAATTAATATTAAAATGTCATAAATTGTACTTTTTTAGAAAGCTTATGAATTAAGCAAATTATTCCTGTAATTTGTACGCGAAGTGTCATACTTTTTTTTTAGCTATGCTTTAAAATGTCACAAAATTTGGAAAATAATTGCTAGAACTTCTAACTTCAAATCCTTTTATTTGCAAAACTTTGCATTATTTTGTAATTTTTTTTTATTTTCTGTAATCAATGGTTCATTGGCTATTCGAAAAATACTTTTTTTTATTTCTAAATGACGAAGTTCTTACAAAATTACTAGTTTTAGGTCGAAAAGAGGGTATTTAAAAAAAAAAACTAAAAACGTGAATAACTCGAAAACCAATGAGTTTTGACCCCTGGTTAACTGGACTTAAATCATTACAAATTAGCTGTAGAATAACCCCTTTCAAGGAATACGGCGAATTTCCTGTCACCCTGTATACTCGAGCACTGTAAAGTACGCAGTGTAGTAGTTTTCACTTCTTATGCTCTAAAAATGGCTTGACTTCTAAAATATAAATAATAATATATCTTTCACAGAGTTTAAGAGGCCCAGGGGTTTAAAGTTGTTGGTTATTTAGTACCTATCAAAAGATCAAAATCCCACTAAAAAGCGTTAAATACGAACTGACTGTAAGTAAGTAATTATGATAATTACCGGTTTCCTTTTTTGCCTACTTGGTCCCTACACTTACGACCTTATATTTCGTCAATCGAATATTTGTTACATTTCCAATCCAAAACAATTATAAACAATAACAATAACTTAAAAAGAAAGAAACCGCAAGACTGTTATTGTTTGTTGTTTAGTTATATGGAGTTACAGTTACTTTTTCACTTCAGGAAAACTTACATTTTCAACGCGTAGGTAAAGCTCCGAAGCGGTTCGAAGAAAATGATAAATCTGATTCACAAGTGCTATATTTTTACGATACCTTAGCCAACGAATATCGTGGTAAGAAAAAGTAAACAGAAATATTGGAGCATCAGAATATTACGCGCAGTTCAAGACGTGACTTCCCCCATGTAATTTTTATTTATTTTCTACGCAACTAACTATTATTAAAAAGCGGCCTGCCGTTACATGCCCCACTTAAATATTTATTTTATTCTGTTTTAGTATTTGTTGTTATAGTGACAGACAGACAGACGGACATTGGAGTCTTAGTAATAGGGTCCCGTGTGTAACCTTTGGGTACGGAACTCTAATAAGAAAAATCCATCTTAATAAACGCATTATACACCCAATATTATCCACCGAACGAAGTGATAAATATTGTCCTCTGAGATGGCATTTGTATGTTTATAACTTTGTATTTGTCTAACGACTATTGAGTACCTAAGACCTAAGTATTATTTGATTGATTTTTATAGAATTTGGTAGACCATTAATTGATATCGGCTTTCGAAACAAAAATCAAAATTTTATGACTTAAGCTGAAAAAATTATGCAGAAAGACGTCACGTTTCAAGTGAAATCCTACGATTCGGGTTCGACTGAGCCCATTTTTAGGGTTTTTTTAGTTCGATTATGAACAGGGTAGTGATTGTCTCAACAACGACTGTCGAACGGACGAACGAGTGAATGTCCAAGCGGCGAGTTTAAGTGGTCCCGTCAGTGCGAACAAAACATATTTTAGCGCCTGCATTTTCAATTTAGCAGCATGGTTACTGCCGATAGATCGAACATGCACGCGCTAATATGTGTTTTGTTCGCTCTGACGGGACTACTTAAACTCGCAGCTGGGATTTTGCTCGTCCGTCCGACCGTCCGTCATTTTTGAGAGAACAACACCCCAGGATCGGTCAGAATGTTACGGAGTTAGAAGTGTTTGTTCGGGCCGAACTGCTAGTTGTGAAAAAAGCCATAAGTGTAGTATATTGTGAGTACCTGAGTACACCATCTTTTATTACGGGTTTAGTTAACTTTCAGTCTTTTTCATTAGGACTTCAGCAGCATTCTCCTTAGCAGAGCTTTAGCACAATGTGCGCATAAGAGTGCGGGTTAGTGATTTGTATAACCAATTGCAAGTAAAATTAGTAAAGAAGAGGTAGTATATTTAAAAGTGTATCGGTTTACTGTTTCGTAGGTGCTGTAAATTTTTCTGCGTGCGATTTGGTGGGCAGCAGTTTTACGCAAATATTATTGGGACGATGTGGCTTGTGCTGCTAAAGTTATCGTAACGTTCACAATACTAAGTATAACATGTCAAAAGTGATTATGGTTTTACCGAGAAGAATAGCGCCCTACTGTACCTCCCCTTGTGTCTTTTCCTGACGCGTCTTATTTGTCCTAGTATAGAGAAAAAGTCATGTAAAAATATATTTTTTTGACTAACTATGTACGGTTTTTATAATATTATTATGTACTTATCTTATGCAATTTGTATTTATTTTATAAACCGCAATACAAAATTTAAAAAAAATTGTTTGAATAAATAAATATTTCAAGTTTTTGTTATGATTTTTGGTGGATTAAGATTTTATCATTTTCTTAAAGTAATAATATCATTTATCAGACTCATTTTTATAAACTCGTAAGTAATAATAATTATTGTACCGCATGTATCATTATGATACTCATATATACCTAATTACCTAACTTACCTTACTATATCTTTGATTAAAAGGTAAAGGTAAGTATTTTTTATAGCAAGTTATTGGAGACGAGAAGCTTGCGATGCGAGCTGGTACCTTCACGATCGGAGTCGTCGGGGGCGCGCCGCGGGAGGCTCGGCGCGGCGGCGGCCGGGCCGTGCTCCGCCGGCGGGACCGGCTGCGGCGCCTCCTTGGCCGCCCCGTTCAGGCCGCTCTCCGAAACCAGCTCTTCGACAGCTGAGTTGGAAACGACCTCCGCCACGGGCTGATTTCTGGCCAGGTCAGGCATACTTTCAGCACTTACCACTTCCCTGGTGTTTTTCGGTACTCTGCCGTACCTCACAGCTGAGGAGTTAGCTCTCATTATAAAAACGGAAAGCTAGTAACGAGTTGATTAATTGCCTTACAATTTTCCGTAATGAGATTTACTTGTGTCCTACACACAAGCGCTGAAGTACAAGCAGTGCGTAAATATGGAACCGAAGTAATTTATTAACACAAATATGCGAAGCGCGAACCTTTTTTGCCCGGTTTGATAATAATAGATAACATTCAAAATCACACAAAAGAAACTGTTCAGTATCTATTTATGTTTTACACGCTACTAGACAACAAGCCTCTCTACATGACACTGACGATTCGTATCGATGCAACTGGCGAATTGCTGTTGTGTTCGAGCTGTTCTTTTCAATTGGTAAATAGGCTCGAGGATAGAACGTTGAATCTCAGTAATTTAAATCAGAAGGGAGAGAAAATATAGTGCATGCGAAAGCGAACACAGGATGCATTTTATTATGGTAATTGTTGAGAAAAATCATTTCATTACTAAGGTAAACGCACTTTGTAGAGTATGCTATGTACAGGATGGATTGATTTGACTAACCTACTAAATTTTTTTCACATTTCTGTACATTCCTATGATGATTGTGATTAGTATAAATTACTCAAGGATACATCATATCAGATGATATGGGCAGTCAAAGTAACTCACAGTCGCGGCTCATGCCGACCGCCAGGCACTTCTTGAATCGGCAGTACTGGCAGCGGTTCCGGTTCAGCCTGATCACAAGGCACTTGCCATCCCTCAGGCAGCGGTACTCTATCTGTTTTTGAATGCTCCGCCTGAAGAAACCCTGTGCCCAACATTATACATATTTATTAGTAAGTATAGGTATTATAAATGCAACAAACCTGCTTTCATAAGCCGACGGCTCTTTAAATCGGTGGTGTGATTGCCTAACTCTATGAAAATGCCTTTAGTCCCATCTCGTCGTAGCCCGGTTTGGTAGCCAACTTCAAATTGGGAAATGCATTTTCCCCTTTTCGTAGCAAGAGTAGTAAGAAACTGACAAAAAGTTATGAATCGGAAATATATGTACCTAGCATCATGATTATAAAAGATTGTAGGGTTCCCTATGAAAATGCCTTTAGTCCCATCTCGGAGCCAGGTTTGGTAGCCAGCTTCGAATGGGAAAAATAATCCCGCTTCGAAGCTGGCTACGAAACAGGAATCCTTTAGTACCATCTCGTAGCCAGGGTTGGTAGCCAGCTTCGAAATAGGAAAAATAATCTCAATTGGAAGCTGCCTACGAAACGGGAATTTTTTAGTCCCATCTCGTCGTAGCCCGGTTTGGTAGCCAACTTCAAATTGGGAAATGCATTTTCCCCTTTTCGTAGCCAGATATGAAATGGGAATGATTTTCCCAAATCGTAGCCATGTTAGGCTTCAAATTGGGAAATGCTGTTTCCCTTGCCCTTATTTTTGTTCTCCGGTGAGCTAGGTTTTTGTGGTCATAGTAAGAAATGATGTATTAACTAAGTAATTACATTTTAAATATATAGGTTTCAATTCTGTTAATGTCACACCTAATTTATATACAAAAGTGCCCATGATCTTTTGGTTTATAATCGAGAAATCGCAATGAATAAACCGTTTATACCTACATGTTCGTTGTAATAACGCGGGAGGATCGACTTTATGTCAGGAAATGGTGTTCAATAACACGTACCTATAAACAACTCATTGGTTATATTGTGGTCGTATTTATATAGATTTCTTCAATAATTTACTATGCTTGATTCATACATTTACGCAATTGGGATACACCTAATTTGAAAAATGTATGGAAATTTAAAATTATTTGAGGTATAGGCTTCTCAAATACTTAGAGTAAAAAAATACCTATGTTACAATTAATTAATTATAATAAAATTAAGAAATGATCTTCATTTGACCCCTTAATGTGGTCCAAATTGCGTGCGCTATATCAAACTCTTTTGTGGTTTTACATAAAACATTAAGATATCTACTGCAGCTGACTGCTACGTTTGAAGACAGCTGTTGTCATGTGAGATTTATTTGTTTAGGTACCTACGAATTGACTGTTATTCGTACAACGTTGCTTATACACCGTGTTTTTTTTGATTTACGATAACTTCGGCATATTACTAGGTATATCCATAGAAACTAATTGGTAGATTAGATTTTTAAATATTGCAAAAAAACATTTTTTTTCTTTCTAGAACAAAGTAATCGAATGTTATATCTTTGATCATTCTAAAAGGGCCTTTAGAGTTAACTAATAGTGAGTGTCAAATACGTCAATGTTGACATATGTGTAGGTACCTATACATATATACTTGACATTGGCAAAATTACGTTATTATGTAGACGCCATTAAATAAATAAACAATAACTTCTGATCAAATTAATATGTTAATGGGGTCTATGGCTGGCTGTAGTTCTGAAAACATCTGTCCAAATATTGTTTTTTTTTGTAAAAAAAAATTTTTTAAAAAGACGGTTCCATATGAGTTAGAGGTCAAGATCACACCAAGCTATTGAAGTGGTTGCTCACCATCTTCAAGGGTCATATCATAAGTCATAACGACTATGACTGGAATACTTCGACGACAGGACAGGATTTACCGTACTACTTATATTTACTTGTTATTGGCAAAATTACTTTATTTTGTAGACGCCATTAAATAAAATAATAATAATAATATATTAATTAGACCATTTCCTTTTTAAGTTATGTGTCATTAATGTTAATAATTTGTGTGGTGAGGTTGTTCAAGAAGTTCAAACCTACGGTACCTACCAACATTTATTGTAGAAACTCATGATTAGAAGTAGGGCATCCCTTTTAAAGAAAATATGTGATTGTGTTAAGTAAATCTAGTCTAGAAACAAGGGTCATGCAGGAAGTGCTGTATTATTAATTGTGGTCTAGGTAATAAGCTTTTTAGCTCCGCCATTTTGTCGAAATAAATTGGCGAGGTTACTTTTATTAAATTAATTATTTTAAATAACAATAATGCTTTCAATAATGAAACGGTTTAAATTATAACCTTATAAAAGGCAATTCTGTCGAATATTCTCATCTCTCTCTCATCTCATCAGGGAAACGAGTGGAAGCCAGGACTAAGAGACGAGTGCTGGTTGGTGGTCAAAATGTCCCAGTTATGATCTCACAGGTGAATGACGGGAATAGTCTGATTGTCAAAGGAGAAATTGGTGGAATACCATGTCCCCTTACTGTCGACACCGGAGCTTCCCGGAGAGGGGTCAGATCATCGAGTCCGAGCCGAACATCTTCATGCCCCAGACGCTGGATTAACTATTTATTTAATGATTGTTTGTCGATTCATAACATTTGTTTTTTATTTGTACTCCGTTTTGTATTGGGCAGGGTTGGATGGGGAGCGTTACACCTTTGAGTAGACCACAATACAATACATTACATAGTACATTACAATATAGCTACAGTCGACAGCAAAGAGATGTATTATTGCAATGCAACACAGTGAAACAGTGGATACATCTCTTTGTAGTCAAATGTACCTGGGTACTATGATTTAGTTCAATTGGATGGGCAATTTCCACTTGTAAGATTTGCATAATACATCCTGACTGACAGTTGTAGTTAAAATACCGAGACCCATTTTTTACAAGTGCTCAATACATTTACTTTATTTTAGTTATTGCGTCATACTTATTTTGTTCAGAAAGGCGTACTAATGTGCACCGGCTTTATTTGTGGAACGCATGTTAGTACAGGCCTTCATTGACGGAATCCGTGATTTGGAAGTCAGAGCTTCTGTGCGACTGGGACATCATGGAAACCTAGAGGATGCAGTTGCCCACGCCTTGGAAGTGGAAGCTGTATACTAGGGTGGAGCGTCGTTGTATGGAAAAAATATTTTATCTTTATAAACTTTGCAACCCCCTTTCATCCCTCTAGGGGTTGATTTTTAGTAATCGCTGAAATACTTTTCTCATTATTTACACCGAGGAGCATTTGTACATTTGAACATAAGGGCCTGGACACATGTCGCCGGTACGGTGCCGTCTACGGTGTCACGGCGCGGCGCCGTTTGTGGCACCATAGAAACTTGTACTGTAAATTCGCGGCGCCGCGCCGTGACACCGTAGACGGCACCGTACCGGCGACATGTGTCCAGGCCCTTATTTAAATTTATTAATATTGTTGATACATATTTCAGGCAAATACTAATATAAAAATTGTGACCAAAAATCATAGAAGTTGATTTTGTAATGTAAGTAGGCATCGTTTAAGAAGGGATTTTTCGAATTTTAGCCCCTAAAGGGATGAAAGGGGTTTGCAAAGTTTGTGTGGGTAAAAGTCTTAGGGCCTGGACACATGTCGCCGGTACGGTGCCGTCTACGGTGTCACGGCGCGGCGCCGCGAATTTACAGTACAAGTTTCTATGGTGCCACAAACGGCGCCGCGCCGTGACACCGTAGACGGCACCGTACCGGCGACATGTGTCCAGGCCCTAAATGTCGACAAAGCTAAGAATTTACGTAGCAGCCTATGTATAAACTTATAAATATAAACGACAGCTATATGAATTTTGCCGTTTCGTCTTAACTGCAGTTTTAAAGTTATATTACAGTTTATAATATGGTTATTTTATCATCGTGCTAACTTTTATACGAATATTATGTACCTATTATTACGTAATTATTTGAAATTTAAAAGTAATGATTGCTACTTGCTTACTTACGACATTTTATTTTGTTATTTTGGTTTTAGGTTCAAATAGGAAGGTTGTGTACAGTGTGCAGTGTGCATCAATCACCTTGCAGCCCTCGCAGGAGGTGACGCCGTAGTGGTAGCCCGAGGCCTTGTCGCCGCACACCCGGCAGGGCGAAACCGTCTTGCTGCCGGCGCTCGCGCTGTCTGCGACGTACCTGCTCGCTAACAAATTATTTCTTCTCAGTACCCTCATTCTCGTAACTAACTAAGGGTGCACCTACACGAACAACTTTAAACGGCAATTCATATCCGGGAACAATAACCGTCTTAGCGTCTTACTCTAATTTTGTGTATTAGAATCAGACTCCATAGTTTGGCGGCTATAAATTGCTCTAATAATAACTCGTGTAGGTACATACTTAATAAGGTGCAACAAGTATTTAGAAGTCATCGCCGAGCAAAGCAACTTACTTATAATAACTAGGTAGCTAATACGATATATTAGATCGTTTTTATATGACATAGAGTCCTCTAAAAAATGTATTGCCGCAATTTATGAAATGTATAGTCGAATAAAAGTATAATATACCTATAGTTAATTTGCTTCTTTTCGTCACAAGCTTATTAAAAAAATTGTAATGGAATGTAAAAATGAATATCATATTTATTTATAACAAAAAATAACAATTGAAGGAATCGATAGGAAAGTTAAGAAAAAAAATTAATCTACAAAGTATAGGCTTACCAAAGTGTCGAAATTTAGTCCGCTCTTACCCTAACATAACCTTTCGTGCTTTCATTTAAGATATTTTTCCAATTTTTAGTACTAGTAGTTTTAGCTGTATGGGGGGGGGGGGGGGCAACACTTGACTAACAAAAATTAGCACTTCCCGAGCCTCCAACCGGCCAGGAACTTCACAAACCCGCAATATGTTTGAAAAACCTATCCAACGACAGCCCACACCATGGAGTAGACGAGAAAAAAATATATCCCCACGTTACGTGTAGGGGAGGTACACTTTTAATTTACCATTTTTCGATGTGACTAATATGTACATTCATGCCAAATTACAGCTTTCAGGAACTAAGAGTCTCTGAGCTAAGCTAAATACCGGAATCTTAAAAACCACTCGCTGGTATAACAAACGTAAACGCGGTGAACTAACATTGAGGGATAAAGAAATAAGTGGTCGTCCTTTTGGCTGTTTCGGAAGAACACTACTAGCAGTGATTTGTTTTATATAAAGGAATAGACGAAAGTGATCCAACACATAAGTACTAATTGCAAATTGGATCGAGATGTGTTCACGAGACAAAAGCACCTTCGCATGAGGAGAATGTTTCGCGCTGAGCCCGAACCACCTCGCCGAGGCTCGAGTGGAATGGTGCCGTTAGATGATTGCTTGATTGCTGTGATTAATCTAGGATTTATCAATATACGGCGGTTTTAAAATGGCCCAACGCCTACCAAAGTGCAGGAGCGATCGAGAAGCGCAGGGGAACTTTGATCGCTTGATTGTCACTTTATCAGATAATCTAATATTATCACCTTTACGAAATGTAAGTAGAATCAATGCCGTATAGAATACTATTAAATGCGCGCTAGAAATTTACTGCTATGAGCAACACAACAAGCGACCAACCACGTGGCTCGCTCCGCGGGCTACTGCTGCCAGTGGCGACGCGCGCGCACTTGGGGCTTCAAATGAGGGACTTCCCACCGGTTAACTTTTAGCCCTAATTTAGCACTGAATGACGTCTAAGTACTTATTCCTTGAAATAAAATAAAACTAAAGGTAAGTATATAGTTTTGCAACAGCAGCGTTAGAGAAGGCCGCTGAAGAGGCTGTATGAGCGGGACTAGAAAAAGAGTTTCGAAATTTGGGTCAGACGCATTAAACTGTAGCTATACGTAGGTGCTGGAAAACAGGTTTTTAAAAAGTTAATAAATAAAATCTCATAAACCTTCCTTCATGCCCAGAGTGGGGTAGGCAGAGCAACATAATTAATTACCATCAATTTTAAAAATTCGTTGATAATTCTGTATCCTCATTTTGCACAATTAGGCTAAGATGTTTATCAGTGTATTAGTGACAGGTTGAAAACCCATCGCCTTCTCGTCGCCTCTTACGACATCCACAGGAAGACATGGAGTGGCACTATTCTAACCGGGAACCACAGAGGCCTAATAAAATCTTTAGCTATTTTTTTTAAGTGGTACGATTTTTTTTATTGTCTTTAGTCATCTTTATTATCTACTTAAACGCTACCGAGATTTGTCATTTTTAACTATAAGCGGTTGTAAGACTAGTTAATTTCGCAAAATTTCGTACAATTATTATATTAGTTGCACTGCTCCACTGGCCTGTAACTTAAAACCTTAACAAGTAATTTTACAATTTATTTAAAAATACAGGTTCAAATAATAAGTTAAATGGTTGTGTCTACATTGTATGCCAGATTCTCTTCAGTAATGGTTTCTTAGAGTTCCGTAGTCAATCTAGGAACCCTTATAGTTTCGTCATCTCCGCCCGTCCGTCCGCAGCTTCGCTCAATAACTCTTAGGGTGCGTTTCCACCAGAGATGTGCTATGCAGCTAGGCTGCGAGGATGTGAAAGCTACGCGTTACCACCAGTGCTATTCTATGTGGACCAATGAATATGATTGGTGGATATCAACACATCCATAGCAACGTACCGTAGCACATGAACCCTTGGTTCTAGAAAGCTGTGGATTTGCATGAATATACATATTGGTCAGGCGGACAAAGTGGTTAAATAAAAGCTTTAAAAAAATGCTATGCTACACGTAGGTAACATAACGCGGGGATGTTTTTTTCTTGCCTACCCCATTGTATGGTATGTCGTTTGGTAGCTTTTTGCAAAAACGTTGCGGGTTTGCAACATATAAGGATTTAAAGTGCATTTTTTGTTAGAATCAATCGTCTCCCCTCCCCTACAGCCAAAACTACAAATACTAAAAATCAGAAAATATCGAAAATGAAAGCACTTACTTACTTACAGCGAATTTTAAAGAAAAACTATAACAAGTAAGCAGATTTCATTGGTTCCTAGGATACAGGCGAATAATGTGTTTATACCTACTAAAAGCATGTAAGACAGCACCAAAAAACTTTAAATAAGTAGCTATATACCTACTTGTTAAGTTTTTGTGTAGTAACGGCTTCGGAACCCAACATTTAAAATAAAACATAATAATACTGGCAGCTGTTTAATTCTTATTTCAATTTTGAATGAAGAATGTTTGTGTTATGTTTGTATTATTTTCCTACTCCTGTATTTTTATCTGTCATTTATATAGTCACGAACACTAATATAAGAACATACATAATAATTATGTCCGCAGAATAATCCAGAGAAAAGTCTATCTAGTCTATGCCCCAAAACAGCACTTGTGCGTTTTTGAGATACGCCTAGCTGCCAAAGCTTCGCGTTGCACAATCGATTTAATCATATTTTAACGATTGTGAAATAGGGACTAAAAAACTCCTAATGTTTTCAGAAATGAATTCTGTTACCTGATTGGTCGATTAGTAGTAGTGGGGGACACATGACTTTACAAAAATTAAAGCTTTAAAGCTTATTAAATATTTCATAAACGGATCCATACATACATACTTACCGTCACGCCCTCGTGCCCACAGTGGGGTAGGTAGACCTACAGAATTACCAACAACTTTAAAACTTGTTAATAATTCTGTAACCATATTTTGCACAATTAGGCTAAGATGTTTACCAGTGTATTAGTGACAGGTAGCAAGCCCATCGCCTAACAGTAGGTAAGTACTACAAGCCTTTATTCCCTTAGTTGTCGTAGTTAATCGAAAAATTGTTTTGACAAACCCACAATAACTTTGAAAAACTTATGCAGCGGCACCCCACACTATGGGGTAGACGAGAAAAAAAATACATCCCTACGTTACGTGTAGGAGGGGTAAATATATTAATTTTTGTTTCCAATTTTTTTTTACCTGTTTTTTGGCGTAAGGACCAAAAAGTTGGGCACACGGACTCACTCAATTAAATTTAAATAAATAAATAAATATCAGGGGACAATCTCACACCAATTGACCTAGCCCTAAACTAAGCTCAAGGCTTGTATTATGGGTACGAGACAACGATATAAATACTTATGTAGAGAAATATATACTTAAATATATAGAAAACATCCATGACTCAAGAATAAATATTCACGCTCATCACACTAATATCTGCCCTTACCGGGATTTGAACCCAGGACCGCTAGCTTCGTAGGCAGGGTCACTATACACTAGGCCAGCGCGTCGTCGTTCTATGAAACGTTTCGGTTGTGACACGAAAGTTAGCCATACAATTGTTGGTATACTTTTCGCCGCGCAACGGAACTTTTTTCGACTTCGTGGTTTGTATGGGTAACTGCGCTTAACTATGGTCCAACTTTTTGGTCCTTGTTCCAATATATTCATCCAAATTACAGTTTTCTAGAACGAAGTCTCTGAGGACGGACGGATTGACATGACGAAACTATAAGGGTTCGTAGTTTGACTACGGAACCCAAAAAAGTCGGGTTTTACAATAAAATGATTAATTGTATTTTTTCCACGGAATTTCCCTTAACGTCAACAAATAGGTATGACTAATATTTCTGATAGATATACAACTTTCTATAATAAAAGATATAAATGGAACCTTATAATATGAAAAACGCATGGGTGCTCAACACCTTCGGCCAAGGCTGTATACCATCACACTCCAATATGTCCTTGAAATTTGGTATACGAGTTTAAAACTTAATCCGTTCGATTTAAGTTTTAAATTCCAATACCAACTTTCGAGGACGTATTGTACAGGGTGGACCATAACTCTTTTTACATTTCAAACTAAAATAAAATGAAAACTAATTATATCAGATGAAAACCGTTTATTAATTATAAAAACACATGAATAGGGATTTTATTTTTTAAAAATTACGTCATCCATATGTGATCCTTCATTATTTTGGCATTGCCGTAACCTGGAACGAAAATTTTCAGTGACGGCCTGACAAGTGTTCCGAGAAATGTTTTGCATTTCCTCGCGAATACGTTGCTTCAATTCTTCACTTCTTAATTCTTTTCTTTAATTCTTTTAACGTTGAACCTGTCTCTTCAAATTTCTTTACCCAACTTTTAATCAATTGAATCGATGGAGCTTCACTTTTATGCCGTATATTGTAATGATTGCAATATTTTCGTTGCGATAATGTTAAAGAATCGTTATTTTTATAATACTCGCGTACGCAGAACGCACGTTGTACTCCGGTGAAGGACGCCATGGCACTAAATTCCCATTGGCCGCTCTTGCATTTCGTAACCCCGCCGCCTTACCCCGCCACCGCTCCCCGACGCAGCTACCGATTCAAAAGTTAACGGACTTTTGGTCCACCCTGTAGTTTGATATTTATCAACTCAGTCTTCTATATTCATAATTTCGCACCGATCTAAGGTAGAATCGAACGAAATGCACATCAAAATGAAAGGTGTAAAAAAATAGTCGATCCGAGTCGACAACTTACGGGCGGTGAATTGGGATTAATGAGTATTTTTAATATAAAAATGAATAAATTGCTATAATTATAAACGCGTTGCGAAGTAAACATGTGAATGTCATCAATGTGGCGTTGGTAGGTATCACGTCATCACGTGTCCTATTCCGTTCTCCATTGTGACCTCCAAGGTCCAATTTCTTTGATTGTGAGACAGGGATATCATAGTTATTTCGGTAAATATTTACTCCCTTACTTATAAACATGGAATAAGCTTGGAATAGTTTATTCCACGCTTTGTCACTTTCTGTCAGAGGCAAATGTCACAATTACAGATAAGGACAAAGCATGACATAAACTATTCCAAGCTTATTCCACGTTTATAAGTAAGGGGGTTAGGAGAAGTATCTGCTGGTGAAATATCGATACATAGGTTATCTGTGAAAGTGTTTGTTATAAAATAATATTAAGGCTGGGAATATACGTCGGATTTTTCCATACGATAGTCTTTAGTGGCATTTTTTTCTTAGGTACTTACAAACTGCGTTCAGCAGTCACATCACAATCTTTATTATTATTATAAACTTTTGCAGTTTTAATTTAAATAATTGGACGCAATAAATTACCCTGTTTGTTACACTTTCACAGCTAAATCGCTGAACCGGTTGCGATGAAATTCGGTATGGGACTTCCGTTGGCCCCTCTCCGCGTACGGAACCCTAAACCTAACTCGCAATACTTAACACGAACACACATACCCCCTTACTAATAATCCTATGGTATGGTATAGATATACAATGTTTTGTCCTTATCTGTCCAATACAAATGTCACGCGTATCGTATCGAACTTTTTACTTTCAAGAAAAACGCGTTTAGCCTGGGTTGCAGTGGCCCTTGTCTAGGGTTCGATCCCCGGTTAGTTACAAATATTTTATTTGGGTACTAAGACTTGGATTCGGAAAAGCAAAGCACATTACACGTTACTGAGACAAGGTACCAAACTGAACAGCCATTTCTGAGTTCGACTGTATGTACAGTCAAGGGCAAAAATATGTATACACTTTAGTACCTTGTCTAATTGTCGTCATATTTGAACTGCCATATATGAACTGTCACAGTGGTTAAAGTGACAAGGTACTAAAGTGCATACATATTATTGCCCTTGACTGTACCATGAACCTATATTAAATAATCTGTCAAATAAGCTTACGCACCCTGGTACTTATTATTATGTATGTCTTTACCAATCACGGAACTATGGGAGTCCCGGACCTTTGGAAGGCGTACATGGAGCCGAAGCCAACACGCAGAGGCCCTTTAGACAAGTTTAATTTAGTAAAGTGATGGGATACCAACCGGCGATTGTCCCTGAGTTCAAATATTATTATTATTATTATTATTATTATCGTACGGCCTGAGAAGATCCTGCGATATTCATTATAATTCCAAGTCTAGATTTTGCAGCCAGTCTATAGCCGCCTCAGAATACTCATTGAGACCCTCAATGCCACCAGCGAAACGGCGATTGGGGCACTCCTCCACTATGTGTGACACTGTTTGTTGCGGTGCGCCACAGTCACACGCCGGCGACTCACTACGGCCCCATTTGTACAGACAATAGTTACAGCGGGCGACCTCCGTGCGTATTCTATTTAGCGTCGTCCAGATTTTTCGGCTGGCCTTAAAGCCAGGCAACCGGGCTGACGGATCACAGACAAGGCCACCCGCAGAGCACTCCTGGGACTTCCATTCAGCTGCCCAAGAAGACGCTAGGTTTACGCGTTGGCGGATACCGGGATCGGACCAGAAAGGTTTGCGCGAGATGAGTCGCTCCGGTATACTCCTGTCCAGGGTCTTGGTGATCGGTAACCTGTGTGGTAGTTGGACTTCGACTGCTTTGCTCCATTCAGCCGCTGCAGCTTGTGTGCGCCTCATATGTGGAGGGGCAATATTTGCTAGCACGGGTAGCCAAGAGGTTGGTGTGGGACGCAAGGTGCCCGTGATGATGCGCATAGCTCGGTTGAGTTGGACGTCTAGCTTGTGCGTGTGAACACTCCGGTACCAGGTCGGGGCACAGTACTCCGCAGTGGAGTATACTAGAGCCAGTGCGGAAGTCCGCAGAACATCAGCACGGGCACCCCACGTGGTCCCCGCCAGACGCGCGATTAGTTTCACCCGAGTTTTTGTCTTTTGCGCTGAGGCCTCCAGGTGTTCGCGGAAAGTCAGCGATCTATCCAGCGTGACGCCAAGGTACTTGGGAGTGAAACTGTGACGGACCCTCTCCCCCTCAAAGGATACATTTAATTCCTTGCTTGCCATGCAGTTTGTAAGATGGAAAGCAGTTGCCTCTGTCTTAGACGGGTTTGGGCAGAGTCGCCATTTCCTATAATATGTGCTCATAACGCGAAGGTCGCTAGTGAGCATATCTTCTCCCTCCCGGAACTTCCTGCCTTGGCACGCTAATGCAAGGTCGTCGGCATACATGAACTTTTCTGCTTTCGTGGTCGGCACATCACTTGTATACGCGTTGAAAAACAGTGGGGCCAACACAGAACCCTGTGGCAGTCCATCTTTGACCGTTTTGAAGCTACTTTCTTTCGAGCCGAGCATCACCTTTATCAGGCGGGGGCCTAGCATACTTTTCAGTAGCTTAAGGACCCTTTTGCATGGGACTATGTCCTTCAACTTGTGCAGCAGGCCATTAACCCACACAGTGTCATAAGCTGCCTTCAGGTCGACGAAAGCAGCGAAGGTTTTGAGGCCCCGCTGAAAACCAGCTTCGCTATAGGATGACAGTGCCAGCACCTGGTCTGCGCAACACCGGTTTGCCCTAAACCCAGCCTGCTCAGCGGGGATGTTTGGGTTGATCATGGGGTACAGTCGGTTGTACAATAAGCGCTCCAGCAACTTATAGGTGACAAATATATTCTTATTATTTTATATATTTTCAATTTAAAGGGAACACGAAGCCCGCCCTAGTGGAGAGCCGTGCGCGACCAACTCGTGATAGCGAATAAATCCAACTGGAAAAGCTCTCTATGAAAAAATAAACGCTTATTGTTTACTTTTACAAAAGGAAATTCTACGTTGCGCTGTGATTGACGTCTCGGGCGTCACGTTACGAGTCCACCCCTTTCAGGCGAAAGGTCAGGAATCTTATGCACTTATCGAGTGTGTAGGCGCTAGACGCTCTTTTTACTTAGTTCATTATCAGCCGGTCGTGATTAACAAAAGCACCCACCCACGCTTCGCTTTGATTTGGCAGTAAACGTATAGTTTTACAAATATTTATATTTATATCTTCTGGATCCTGCAAGGTATCGAAATGAACCATACACGAGAATATATCTTAAAATTGTTATTTTACTTACTGATTCCCATTTTAATTGAAATCCGTGAAGCCTATCAAGACAAACTTTGAGACACACAGAGAATCATAAATTCTAAATAAAAAGGTCATGGGCGGCCAGACTCGCGCAGCGAGGGTTCCGTACCGCTGGTTATTATTCAGATTCCAATTCGACTTTGAATCGAATGAATGCAAGCCTAACCCACACTTAAGTAAGTACTTTTCAGTATTTGTTTATTTTCTTCAGTGTTTTTTTTACTATAATCGTACCAAATTTGACGCTTGTACGTTTTACCGTTTTTACGTTAAAAAAAATAATCCCAAACGTTTCTTGAACGGGAAACCCCTTTTTATTCACCTTTACTTAAAACAATTATGTTAGTTATTCAGCCGTTATTTTGAAAAAAAAAACAAACCCGAGATCTATTACTGATCAAAAAGGTACAGTTAAAGTCAACTGATATGCCTTACCGATATACCTACGCGATGACACTTTTTCGTAGCGCGGGAACCAATCAGCATGATCCACGCACGTGGTTGTAGTCAGGGTAGTGATTCTCTGAATAACGACGGTTGGACGGACGGATGAGTGAATGTCCAAGCGGCGAGTTTAAGTAGTCGTAGCATGGTTTCTGCCGATGGATCGCACGTATAAGTCTGCTTAATTGAAAATGCACGCGCTAAAATGTGTTTTGTTCGCTCTGACGGGACTACCTAAACTCGCCGCTGCGATTTCGCTCGTTCGTCCGCCCGTCCGTTGTTTTTGAGAGAATGACACCCCTGTGCTATTATTGATTATTAGTGACGCATGTTGACGCGCGCCCGCGTGTCATTTAGTCAGCCGTCTAACGCGCGTGAGTGAGATGGAAAAAATTGATGCAATTTAATTTGCACCTTATATTATAACTATTACGTATAAAAATCATCGGAATCGTTTTTCGTGTCTGCGCGAACGAAGATTCACGACGCGCCAAATAAATTGTGTCCTACTGTACAGCTTTAAAGTTATAACGGACGAACTATTAATGGGGCCCCGTTGGACTCCCTTCGGGCACGGGACCCTAATACAAAGGTACATTATGAAGAGGTGTCGTTTGAATGGCAGTTACCCATCAAGTTACGTATCACTTAAAATGGAGTTTTTATTTTTAAATAACACACAGACTTTTCAATTATATTTATGGGCACATAGGTATAGGTACTTACATAAAATAAAACGGGTGCGATTTAAGCGGTTGGCCGAATCCTATTGGAGTTTTGAAAAATGCTTCTGGTCAGCAACTATCGTACTTGTAAGTATGCTACTAATGGTCGGATAATAGGTAGGTATATGATGTGATGACTACGATGAGCAATCAATGTCATATTGGGCTGCTCTAAAAGCGATTGGTAAGCCAATTATAGTTATTTGTTATACAAAAGGGGAAAGATGTATTTTACCTTCAAGTGTTCATTTGAAACACGAACTAGCGAAAGGATCCTATGATTGACCACGAGCGAAGCGAGTGGTTCAAAAATAGAATCCTAAACGTAGCGAGTGTTTCAACACACGAGACGTAAAATAACTTTTCGCCTGTGTATACGAGGGACGTTCAATGAAAAGTGAGAATGAGTATGTTATAAGTAAACAACTTTTATTAAATGTCATTATTTTTCGACATAGTCTCCTAGCATAATACACTTAGTGTATCTTTTTTCTAAACTTAAAATCCCATTTTAAAAAAAGGTCTCATCTTGAGTACTTAAAAAATCTTGTGCTGCAGCGACTACCGCGTCGTCTTCAAATTTACCCATCAATTATTCTTTCAATCTCGGAAATAGGCAGAAATCACTGAGGGCGAGATCTGGTGAATACGGAGGATGCTTAAGGATATCGAACCCAGCATCACGAATTGCGACCATGCCAACGGCGGACTTGTGTGCCGGGGCATTGTCCTGGCGGAACAGCACAACTTTCGAGAGTTTACCTCGCCGTTATTCGCGGGTCTCATTGCGCAATGTTGCTATTTGTTTGGCATATAAAGTGCCCGTAATAGTGGCTCCATGCTCGAGATACTCAATCATTACTACCCCTTTACCATCCCAAAAAACAGAACCCATGACCTTACCGACAGTTGGGCCCACCTTGAATTTCTTCGGAATTGGAGATGATGGCCTTTTCCATGTTATAGACTGCAGTTTCGTTTCAGGGTCATAGTCATGGTTCGTCCATTGTTATAAATTGCGCCAAAAAAAGTTCCCAGTCTTGCTGTATCAGGTCCAAAGCTTCTTGACAAATCTCGACTCTAGTTTGTTTTTGCGTGTCAGTAAGCATTCTTGGTACCCACGCGCAGATACCTTTTTCATACCCAAGCGTTCATGTAAAATATTATGCACGCTCCCCGTTGAAATCTTTACATTTTCAGAATAAAACAAACCGTTACATAGTTTTCGACTATTTCACAATTTCTCAGTTACTGCTGTAGTAGGGTCCGGACGGAGCGGGGGTCGTCCATGGTCGATGTTCTTGCACGTCAAAATTCGGCGCACCAACGTGCGACTGCCGAATACGGAGGAGCATTAGACCCTAAAGTGTCCCGCAAATCTAAATTGACTTGGTCCGTAGAAAATTTTTTCAAACACAAGTATTTAATTTTGATAACGGCGCGCAGTTCAATTTTCTCCATTTTCGCTAACGTACTCAATAGCATTGCAAAGAAATTACCGTATTTTATTTTAAACAAAAGACAGTTGGTTTTTTTTTCATAGCAATCAGCTAGATAGATTAGCTTTACCGGCCATTATTTATTTTCCTAATATTGAAAGAGTTTGCATCTCTTTCTCACTTTTTATTGAACGCCCCTTGTAACCCAAAACTTTTCACCCCACTACCTACAGCGAGGAAAATAAGAAAAAGGGTTTGTACTATCGAATTTTGTTTCCCGTTATTCCACAGGTGATCATACGTCTTGGTCACTCGAATCACTAATTTTTAATAACAAAACAAACTAGAAAAACATGCGAATATTTACCGTTGACAGCTTAATTGAAAGCTTTTGACTTAAGTTTTTTTTTATTATTTCGGTTGCGTTTTATTCGCACATCGACTTACAGGACGCAGGGGACCGATTTTTGACTTTCGAGTGTTCGAAAGTTTCAATCGAAAGTGACAAAAAACAGTGAAATAGTATTTTTGACTTGCGACCGATAGAAAATATGAACACGAGTGGTCCGTGTCATTCGTTTTGAATTCTATCAATAGAAAGTATCATTTGACATTTGACATTTGTCAAACCTGTGTAATCTAAAGCATAGGTACAACAAACCTAGCAACGCCACAGACATCCGCAGGCGAGAAAACGTTTAATTTTTCCTAAATTTGTAAACAAGTAAACTTAAAAGTCAAGAATTTTTAAAAGAAACGTAAAAAATACGTTCGCAATTAAATAATAAATTACTTGTTATAATTTCAACGTTTGTTAGCTTCATACATTATTTATTCGCATTTAAAATATGAATTAGAAAAAACTGGTAAAACATCGACTTTTTGCATATTAATGAAACACGTGCCAACGTAACAATAATGTTTAGTCAATCTCTCAGTTTCGAGTGAGAATCTCAAAACAGACCATTCGAAAATAAAGCGTGAAAGATTTTCGCATTCGAATATTTTCTACCGCTCGCTTTTGAAATCAAACGCTCGAAAGTCAAAAATCGGTCCCCTGTTACGCAATAATGTGTCAATCCACAACGATTTAGCAATAAAGTGTCAACCCTCAATACTTTCGTCTAGGGTTGACATTATATTGCTAAATAATTGTGGATGACATATTTTTGCGTAACAGCGTCCTTGGACTGTCAGAACATTTTATCCGTTTTAACAACAAGAATGAAGGTTAATGTTGAATGCTGATATTTATGAATTAAAATAAAGTTGTAAAACTGTATTTCGTGTTTTTTACACGATGCAATTATTGTGATGTTAGAAATTCAGCACTTTTAACGTTTTACGATTTGTTAACTGTCAAATATCACTTAAGCTGCCTTCAAATTCAAAACTCTGTCTTCACATGTGGATATAAATCGATTTTCTCAATACCTACCGAGCTAGTGAGATGAAAAATATTTTAAGGACGGATTTAAAGCGAGGGCCATAGATGACTCACGAGCAAGTGAAGGATCCATACTAACGACAGAATCACGACCGCAGGGAATTTAGAACACACCAATATATTCGACATCCATCTCAATACCTAGGTACCTCCTGGCGCAAATAAGACACGATACAAACTCCTGTGCAAAGAATACTCGACATAAAAACTCCTTGTTCAAATAACTCCTTGGGATTTGATAGTTCGACATACGACAAGGAGTTTAGCATTTATAAACAAGTTTTGTATTATTTGCTGTCATCATAGGTAAATTGGCGCCATTTTGATTCTTTCTTTTTCTTATAGGACAGTCATGCTTCGATCAACAAATACACAAGTAGATAACGGGTCAGAGAACAAAACACGGCCCAGCGAATAACTACTCACTTCAAATTAAGAGTGGTTGTGTTTTCAAAAACTGCAAAAATAATAACCATAACAAAAAATATTCAGACGGAATATCATACTTTCGGTAAGGAAATGCCGAACCGTAATTATTAATAAATAAATAAGTACCTACCTAAGTATTTCTGATAAAATAATTTATTTTAGTTTCCGACCAACAATTTTCAATATTTGATTTTGACAGTGCATCTATCGAGTAGTATTAATATTTTATATTTAATGCTATTGTTAGTTTAATATTCATTTGTAGATTTCCTGATGATCCATTTCGTCGCAAGTCAACGGTAGGAGTTTTTTTTACAGGTGATGAAGCCCAAAGAAGACCGGAAATCTTTAATCGTAGGTAACTGGTTAACGGGCAGTGAAGCGATATCTCTATTAAGAATATGAAGCTACTTTTATTCATCATAATATTCATAATGCATGTAGTGAAGTGCATTTGATGGTGAAGTACCGGGAGAACTCTTTAATGATTAACGGCCCTGCATCTTGGACAGCGAAATTTTGTTAAGGCTGATGGGAAATTGTTTTTAGACTATACGGTATATGACTGTGCTGTAGTGAATCAGAGAATAATATTTGAAGAATATACTTTTTACAAAAAAAAATGGCTTCAAATGCCCACTACCTTCACATTTGTCTCCCAATGGGGTAGGTAGAGACTATGGAACACCAGGTGCACCGGTCAAAGCATACAAGTACATCTTTCACTTCCTCTACATTCATCAGTATGACCCACTGAACAAGGTGGAATACAGGTACCTAACAGGTACATGAAATGTATCCAAGCCGGTGTCAAGTAGGTATAGTTACACAATAGCAATATGCCACATGATTCTTGCCACCGACATAAGTCAGTCGATAGGTATAAGTTTTTCAAGTACTTTAGCTATTAGAGTTTTTGAAGACAGTTTTATTTTTTAATACAAAAAAATATATATTAAGGTTTACGAGCCCACAATATTTTATATATTATCTTAAATAATAAAAAAATAACGATGAGCGGTTTTTTATATTAAACCCATACCCACCTGAGACTTCAAAACAGAAATAATATTAAGTGTAAAGCTACTCCATCCATTTCTACTCTGTTCGCAATGACATTGGCACTCCGCTAGTAGAAGCTGCATAAAGTAAAAAAAACCGGGCAAGAGCATGTCGTGCCATGCTCAGTGTAGGGTTCCGAAGCTGTTACGAAAAACACAAAAAACTATCTCAAAAAACAACATGTATGAACTAATTTTCTATATAGTTATTTGGTGCTGCCTTAGATGATTTTTAGTAGGTAAAAACACTTTAATCGCCTGTATCTCAGGAACTAATTAAGTTTACCTAGTCGTGATAGTTATCCTTTTAAATTCGTTATATGCTCTTTCAATGAAGTTTTTTTTTCAGATTTTTAGTATTTGTAGTTTTGGCTGTACGGGGAGGGGGGGGGAACACTTGACTATAACAAAATTTGCACTTTAAAGCTTAATATTTCATAAACAGATCCCTTAATCGAAAAGCCGTTTTCGCAAACCAATAAAAATCCATCGCAAGATCGTAACGTTACGTGTAGGGGAGGTACACTAAAAAAATGTTTTTGTCAAGATTTTATTTTACCACTTTGTTGTCGTGACTAACATGTATATTCATGCCAAATTACATTTCTGAGCTAGACTGCGGACGGACGGACGGACGGACGAACTTTGTAGTTTAAGGTTTAACTATAAGGCTTTGTAGTTTGACTACGGAACCCTAAAAACGGGCATCTAGTCGAAGCCACATAAGATGATGAGAACATATACATTACATTAAGAAACCGTATAGTCTAATAACAATTTCCCATCAGCCTTAACAAAATTTCGCTGTCCAAGATGCAGGGCCGTTAATTATTATCATTTAAGAGTTCTCCCGGTACTTCACCATCAAATGCACTTTACTACATGCATTATGATGAATAAAGGGAGCTTAATAGTCTTAAAAGATACGAGTAAATCGCATCACTGCCCGTTAAACAGTTACCTACGATTACAGATTTCCGGTGGTCTTCTTTGGTCTTCATCATCTGTTTAAAAAAAGGCTCCTGCCGTTTACTTGTGACTATAGAACTTCATATGGCACAGTGAAATGGATCATCAGGAAATCTACAAATGAATATTAAATTTACAACAGACTAACTGCAATAAATATAAAGTATTAAACAACTCCATAGATGCACTGTGCTGCAACAACCAAAGATTGATGCACTGTTCTGCAACAACCAAATATTGTTGGTCGTAAAACTAACATAAATTATTTTATCAGAAGTACGACATTTCCTTACCGAAAGTATGATATTCCGTCTGAATATTTTTTGTTACGGTGATTATTTTTTCAGATTCTGAAAACGCACTGAGGCATTGTGACACGTGTCACTGTTGGCGTAGTTGACCACGAACTAAATTCAAGTAAACTCCGAAGTGAGTAGTTATTCGCTGGGCCGTGTTTTGTTCTCTGACCCGTTATCTAGTTGTGTATTGTTGATCGAAGTACGAGTAGGTACCTATACCTACCTAGTTTATGTATCAAAGCACCTGAACGGTCTTTTTAGGGTTCCGTAGCCGAATGGCAAAAAACGGAACCCTTATGGATTCGTCATGTCGGTCCGTCCGTCCGTCCGTCTGTCCGTCCGTATGTCACAGCCACTTTTTTCCGTAACTATAAGAGCTACTGTGGAAACTTTGTGAGTAGATGTATTCGGTGAACCGCTTTAAGATTTTCATACAAAAATAGAAAAAAAACAATAAATTTTTGGGGTTCCCCATACTTAGAACTGAAACAAATATATTTTTTTGATCAAACCCATACGTGTGGGGTATCTATGGATAGGGTCTTCAAAAATGATATTGAGGTTTCTAATATAATTTATTTCTAAACTGAATAATTAGCGCGAGAGACGCTTCCAAAGTGGAGAAATGTGTGTGTCCCCCCCCCCCGTAACTTCTAAAATAAGGGAATGATAAATGTAAAAATAATATATGATGTACATTACCTTGCAAACTTCCACCGAAAATTGGTTTGAACGAGATCTAATAATTAGTTTTTTTTTAATACGTTATAAATCGTATACCGCATTTTAGATAATGTATTCTTAATATCTACGTTATAAATCGTAAACCGCATTTTACCTTTCATTCAATCCACTCCAATATAATAAAGAATAAAGAAATACATTTATTTAGATGTATAGTGGTACGGAACCCTACATGCGCGAGTCCGACTCGCACTTGGCCGCTTTTTTTATACTGAAAATATCCTACATACATACATACATACATACATTAAATCACGCCTGTTTCCCAGAGGGGTAGGCAGAGACCACTTCTTTCCACTTGCTACGATCTTGACAAATTTCTTTCGCTTCTTCCACATTCATACATCGAGTCATGCACGCACGTCGGTGATCGTCGGTATCCTACATAGTGATCTACAAAACGACCTAAAAATCATTAGTGTAACGGTTGGGCCCAAGACTCTATGGATGTTCGCCTATCTCCTTTAAAATCTTTAATAAACGGATGTTAAACACTGCAACCAACTGAACTATTACATAAGGAGAATAGTTTTAGTTAGCAAATTATAAACACTTTCTTACTCGTGTAATGCTAAAGAACAATTATCTAGCGATGCGTTTACAGCTGTCAAGCCCGCTTACATATAGGCCTGTTTTAGTGATATTTGGATGTTATTAACGTATGTTTTGAACGAAATACTGGTGTATTATTGTGCCCCTTGCATGAATCTGCCCCACTTCCCCTTGTTACAAGTGTTACAATTTCGCAAGATTGTTTGACATGTTTCAACGTGACCCTGAAGATTTTCTCAATCGATTTATAACTATGGACGAGACATGGGTCTAACACAGTACAACAGAATCGAAAGAACAATTTAAGCAATGGAAAAGACCAGATTCATCGTAACTTAAAAAAGCCAATATCACTTTGTCAGCTAAGAAGGTATATATAGCCTCAGTTTTCTGGGATTGCAAGATCTATCACTATCTTGAAAAGGGCAAAACAATAAATTCGGATAACTACTATTGTGCCTTTTTACGTCCGTCTGCTTAAGGAAATTAAAATAAAGAGTAAGAGAAAAAAGTACGGTTTCACCAAGACAGCGCTCGCGTTCACACGATTCATGATTGTGGATTTGAAGTGATGCTGCACCCCCCTTAGGTAGGTACTCACTGGATTTAGCTCCTTCCAATTACCATCTCTTCCCAAACCTCAAAAAACACTTGAGAGGTCAAAGATTTTCAACGAATATCGAATTATGGAGATACACGAAGCAGTAGACTCTTATTTTAACGACCTCGCTGCGTGTAAAATTAAAATCGGACCATAAGGTGAATGAAAAAGTTCTTAGAATTCCAATGAAAACAAGTTAATTTTAAGCATTAAGTACTTATTTTTCGACATTATTTCCTTTTCTTCAATACACTGTAACTAAGTACCTACCGCCTTGCAATATTATACTGATTTAAAAAAAACCTTTCCTTGAGTCTCAAAACTCCTCTGAAAATGATAAGTAACTGTGTTATCTGCAAATTTTGGTCCATGTAAGTAGGTAATCCTATAATTTTGAAAATATTACGGCATACGAAAGCGCCGTCCTTACCAGCTCAGAATATCTTAGTATGCAAGATTAGTTTTGAGCGTAGCGAGCCCGCAAAAGCCGTGAAATTGCATCTACTTTCATCCCTATTCGTTTGTCAACTTTATCCAGGGACACCCTGTATAATGATACTAGCTTTCCGCGGAGAGTTAGAACTTATGTTAAAAGTACAGATAGTGAACATCACCTTCAAAGCGATTTTTATAATCAAAAAAATCCAGACCGTTAATTTTTTTTAAGCGATCCACATAAACGTCCCTTAAAAAAACAAAATTTCCATACAAAATAATTCACTGCCCTTCTTTCATCATTACATTTTTTTTCGACCCTAAATTTAATAAATAGATAGGTGTAATAGGTAGGTATGTTAGTTATCTTATTATTAAATTTTTATACGAACAATTAAACCACTTAGCAGGAGATTTAGGACAGAAAAATACAATAGCTGGATATTTTCTTCACGTAATAGAAGTCTCAATACTTACCCATTTTCATATCTTGTAGGAATATAACTTTGAAAATTACAAATTATACAGTCAGTAGGCAGTCTAGGATACCGAGTTTCCCCTTTAGCTTTTTATTTATTTGTAATGTTTTACTCTTGACTAACTTTGCCTTTAAGGAGCAAGTTTTAAAAAAACCGGCCATGTGCGAGTCTTACACGCGCACGAAAGGTTCTATACCAGTATCTTTAAAAAAAAACCGTTTGTTGTATGGGACTCCCCCTTAAATATTTATTTTATTTTAATTTACTTAGTAATTTATTTTCAAAGTGAACCTACAACTAAATATTCAGTGAATATTTCAAGCGTCTAACTGTTGCAGTTATTAATATCGAGCAAAAAATGGCTAAAAAATCACGTTTGTTGTATGGGATACCTCCTTAAATATTCATTTGATTCTCTTTTTAGTATTTATTTTTATTGCGGCAACAGAAATACATCGAATCATCTGTGTAAATTTCAACTGTCTAGCTATCACAGTTCATGAGATACAGCCTGGTGACTGACATACAGACGGACAGACGGACGGACGGACACTGGAGTCTTAGTAATAGGGTCCTGTTTTTACCCTTTGGGTACGGAACCCTAAAAACACTGGAGGTTGGACTTTTTTAGATGCTAACATTCAGTTAAAAAATAACCAAACTTACATACAAACTTTCATCCCGCTTTGCATAGGTACTGCTCTAGGCTTATTTTAGAAACTGGTTTTTAATTTAATTTATAATGGTGTTAAATACCGAGTTTCATGTATCTAACTCGCCGAGTCTTTAGTAACCAAAGTCTACATTTCTCACTTCACAAATAACAAAATTCCCATACCAACTTCTGCCCCATTTTACCCCCTTTTTCGAAATTGCCGTTAGTCATTTTTAGGGTTCCGTGGCCGAAGGGAGCCCAACGGGACCCATTAATATGCCTACTGTCCGTCCGTTCGTCCTCATTTAAACAGCTGTATCTTGAACCGTACCTACCTAATAGGTAGCGGGTTGATTTTTTATCAGAATATTTTTTATCAGAATTACGGCCGACTTTCTGACAAATATAAAAAAATAATTAAAATACAATAATACCTACAGAGGGTCCCCGTACAAGAAACGTTTAGTTTCAACATTCCTTATTTTCGTTGTATCGTAAAAGCGGTAAAACATACAAGCATAATTTGGTACGATACCTAGTTTGGTAGTACAAATACAAACCCTGTTGAAAAACGATAATTACTAAAACACGGTCAAGTGTGAGTTGGGCTCGCACTAGTTCGGTTCGAAATCGGAATGTAATAATACCTACTGTTCGGCTGTTCGGAACCCTCGGTGCGCGAGTGCGACTCGCACTTGACCTGTTTTTTACTTTTATCCTAATCAACGATGTTTACCATTTACGATTCTCATTTCAAAATTACAGAACTCACTTACAAACTTAATTTCACCTCCGTCAGGGTAGTTCTTCAAAATCACCCAATGCCATTTTTTATTTTTAAACAGCGTAAATATACATTTCCAAATGATCAAAGTCCCGTACAAGCTACCTTGACCATCAAAATATTTTTTCCTAAAAACTTTGCAACCCCCTTTCATTTCCCAAAGCGTTTATCTTTAATAGCAGTTTGAGCTGGGCGGTAATGAGTCGTAACCCGGGATATTGCCTTAATTTTATTAATATACCTCTAACTAGCTGACCCGGCGAACTTTGTTCCGCCTTAGAGGCAATAAATGAGCAGATTTTGAATTTTATTTTTATTAGGATAATAATAATACATATAAATAAAAAAAACAAGTATATTAGTGATTCTTTATTGGCCATTGTATTTTGGTGCATGGGTTGCACTCTTCAAGTTTTCGTTTTACTATCAGGTGCAAGAACAAATAACGCAGATGGTCTTCCGACCCGTGAACATGCCACATATAATTGACCATGGGAAAAAGATGGATTTCCTACATTCAGACCACAAACTTTCAAGGATTGCCTTGTGATTTGTCTTTAAAAGACTGAACATTACTGCCCCAACTTTTTTTAAACGGTGTCAAGTCTCGCAAATCACTCGAGATAAAACAAAAAAACCGCCTTCAAAAACGCAAAAAATTACTTCTACAGGGTGACACCTAAGACGTAATACAAAATTTTATTTTCTGGATCTTCTCATTAGTACGATCAACTTTTACTATGGGACTAATATCGAAATCGGTAGAAAAAAATTGAATCTCCCATACTAAAAGCAATCAGCTGGTTTAACAATTTGTATGGAGACGTCGATTTTATGTTTACGTTTTCGAAGTTGGTCCCGTATTAATAGTTGATCGTAATCATGAGTAGATTCGGAAAATAACATTTCGTATTACGTCTTACGTGTCACCTAGTATAATGGTAAGTAGGAAGCTAGTCCAACTGAAGTCGGCTTTTGGTTAAAAATATATTGAGTCGCCGACTTCGAAGTTGTTTTTGCGTTTTTGAAGGCGGTTTTTTGTTTTTGAAAGTTTTATTTTATTTTATACTTTTTATTAATCAAATAAGCTGTTGTGCAGTCCCGTTTCTTAGTTGATATGCAACTTTAAGACATTTCAATCACGCCGCAAGCAACGCCGCTGGAAAGTTATAGTCATATTTAAACAATTAAATGTCCTGTGTTATGTCGCTCAACTATCTTTGTCGAGATATCTTATCGCTAATTCAACTTCATCAAGTGATACTTTCTGCATGCGAATGCTGGACTTTTTACAAAAAATACTAAAATTGCTATATGTTTACCTATAATATTTGAGGAGTTCCCTCAATTCCTCATGGATCCCCTGATCAGATTTTGATTTGGAGACAGTGGGACAATTTCGAAAGTATACTCTATCAAAGCAAAAAACAGTTTTTAAAATAGGTCAATAAATCGCTGAACATACTTACTTAAAAAAACATACAGTGGAACATAGAACCTCCTCCTTTTTTGAAGTCGGTTAAAAATAACAATAGAGATTGTCAAAACAGCAGTTGCAGTATATGCAGTTGTCTTTTACATTTGGAATGAAAAATTTATGACAATAGGTCCTAAGATTAAGTTGGTCTTCCGATCCATCCAAGGCGGGGTACAATAGGTGCTCTCGGGATACTTACTATCCTCCTTCTTATAATTACAGATAAAAGCATCGAAAACTGTGTGCAGTTTCATGTTAGATATTAAACTGGAAAGTGGACACGATTACGTCCAGGGATGTATAGTTATACAAGCATTCTCACACTAACAAGTATTCACAAAACAGAAACCGTTGGAAAATTTGCATCATTTAATGTCATCCAATGGATCACCTAATTAAAAGCCAAATCAATATATGAAGAAAAAACACGACAAATTGAAAACCTCCTTTTTTGAAGTCGGTTAAAAAAGTAACGTAGATATTTCAACTACCTTTCAGTGTAGCTGAAGCCATCTATGATATGGGGCTTTGATTGTTTCGATAATTGTGATATGAATTGTATGTCACATTAATTAGAAGTCACTTTTAGTTACCGATTATAACTATCGGTTTTCGTATATTTTATCTATATCTGTATTAATTTAATACCGAATAGTAAACGGGCATCTCACTCGAGATCAGTTTATTGATGGGTGGCGGTTGGCGGCCCTCCGCTGGGCAGCATCCTCGTCGAGCAGTTGCGGCTTGATGAATGTGCGATGTGCTTAAAGTAGATAAGTATTACTAAAACTATTTTCAATAGTAATGTTATTATTAGTAATTATCGCATTTGAGAAAATGTAATCATCAACCCTAACTTTTTGCCAAAGCAAGATTGCAGTTCAACAAACTGCGCGCGAGTCGATCGTTGAACCTGCACTAACTGTTATTTCTATCTCCCTCTCGCAAGCATAACAAAAGCCTTTCTTGTCTTTGGCTTACACCTATGCATCTCCGGGTAGTTCCATTGATGGTATGGTTCACTGAGAAATTTAAGTCAACTTAATGGCGCAGTAGGTAGTGTAATGGCAGGCGTAATCGGCCTTTAAAATATGTACCCCTCGTGCACTTATATTTACTCACAAAGCGATGTACTGGTAGGTAGCCCTTTCTCAACGTTCAATGTCCAGTAGCACGTTTCCTTGCATGTTTGTATAAAAAGTGCTTCTTTCACGGTCCTTTGTCATAAGTTACGAGCACATACCTACCTACTACCCCTATCTACCAGCGAGCAAGAGGTCAGAGGTGGAGGTCTAGGCTGGACCAGTTCCGCGAGATCCTTGTTTAGAACCTAGGTTTAGAACATTTAAAGATGTCATTTATCGCACGGAAACCAAAAAATAAGTAAGTAGTACTTACCTAAGTACCCAGGTAGGTAGGTAGTTACTTTTTTTTTAAACAAGTGTAATGTTTGTTGGAAATACCTAGTTACTGTGTGTACGACGAGGGATTTCGTTCCATTGACCCAAATCTGGTGAACCGCGCGTTACGGGCGCGGGCACGAGGCACCATGCAGTAACTACGTACACACAAATCATTTTAATTTCATCATCATCAAGTTATTTTGTATTCACACCTAGGAACGTCCTTAACATCTTTGGCACCTAAGCCTAGGTACCTAAAATTCAGTGTGTGCTTTTCAATTATGAATGGAATGTAAACAGAAGGCATTGACATTTTTATTACCTTCACCGCCGCAGTGAGCGCTCACTGTCTATTGAAAAGCCGAATTTAGAATGATACTGTCACCTACCAGGCCTGGTAAGGTTGTGCTTAGATTAAACAAACTAAAAACAAAAGTGCAAGATACGAGACGTCTTTATCAGAGGCTCACCGGCATTGCATAACGCTCGCGGTCAACGACACCCCGCGGTCCTCCCGGCCGGCGCCCGCGCCGACCGCGCACGGCCCTCGTCCCGCGCCCTTCCGCCACCGGTACGACGCCACCGGTACGGATTCGCACGGGAAAACTGATTCAAAACATACATCGTCTATAAAGAGGAAAACCTCACTATTACGTACTTACTTACCCATAGGCAATAAGTTAGTGAGCTTTTCTGCTAATATAGGTTACCTAGACGATATTATAAGCAATTTAAACAGGTAACTTAGGAAGGTACCCACCTATTTGCTATTTGTTAGAGTTTGGCAGTCTAATACCTACTACCAGGCGGTCTATGATGTAAATAAATTTGACTTAACTTATAAGGCACCTATCTACTTACCTACCCACTGACTTTTTATTTTTTTATACTTAAGTATTCTTGTTTTTTTAACTACATGTTTAGTCTAGGTACCTAGGTAGGTCCCTCACAAAACATTCGATCGCCAGCGCTCATTCTGCCGCGTTTCATTTCCGCCTGTCTTCGGCCGTTTCAGAAGTTCATGTTACCTACCTACCTACCTATTTATTTGTCTTTCCTTGTTTAATTTATCTTTTTGTGGTGTTCAGTAAAGCGTAGGTATTTGTATTGTATTGTATTCTATTCTATGTGTAGCTAAATGTATCTTTGATATACAGGTACACTACACCTATATGTATAATCATTTAATCAACAAAAATTTATAATAATTAATAATTATCCTTACATAAGGTATTTTGATTTTAGTGCAAAATACAATACCGTAAAACGGGGCTATTTGGGAATCACGAGGCTATTTGGAACTAAGTACTTAAGTATAAGCTTTTAGTTGATATATCTTTTGTCATGGCAATAATAGAACTAAAAACTTAGCCTGACAACAAATTTTACAGTTCTATCATAGCAATGACAAAAAATATACCAACTAAAAGCTTATGATTACTTAGTTCCAAATAGCCCCGTGATTCCCAAATAGCCCCGTTTTACGGTAAGTAATTATTTTTAGTTAGGTAGGTATAGTGACAGGACCGTCTGAAGAGTAGGTAATAGGTATATTACGTCTCAAATGACAAGAAATACAAGATAGGTACTCGTATTTATAAACCTACCAACAAAACATTATTCAGATTACGAGTACCTATCTATAAGTGCGTTATTAAAGGAAACGTGGTCGAATTTTATCAAGAGCTTAGTTTAAATACGCTGTGAGGAAATGATATTTTAAGCTAAAAAATAATGGAAACCATATTTTATTTGCAAAGAATAATATTTTATTATAAACAATATCAATTTAATTTTGTACCCCATTTTCTAACACCATAATTATTAAGACTAGGTACATATTCTAACAGATAGTAACTTACTAGGTAACACTTAGAAAATTGTAAATTTTACGAACAGCTCTCTTCACTCAAAACGAGTTTTTTTTAATTTACATACTGTTTCGAGTCGGGGGTTTTTAAAATTAAAATTTTATTTTTATTTCTCGCTTTTTTAACTTTTCCAAATTAATAATATATAGCTACGTACAGATTTAGTGAATAATCCTTTCCCATCGTTTTTAGTCGGATTAGGTCGTATTTATCTTGCTTTTTCAGATGGCTTATTTTTGGGTAGTACTGAGGCTAATTGAGAAAGGAAGATAAAAACGAACTTTTATCCGAACAAAAACGATGGGAAAAGATTATTCACTACATCCGGCAAAGTCTCTTTAAATAGGGGTTAATAACTATTAAATAAAAAGAGGGGTGTAAAAAGTTTATAACGTGTATCTCTCTCTATGTCTATGTTTGGACGCATGTTTTTTTTAAATAAAGCTAAGGTACCTAAACGTTCGACTACTCGACATGTCAACAGAAAACATTTGCGTCGTGATATTACGTTCATTAATACATACATTATACACAAAAAAAAATCATGTGATTTGGGAGATGAGACCTGTTTTCTTGTTAAATGGTATTTGTTTTATAATGGTAACAATATGGATTTTTTTCAAAATGAAAAGAAATGTTTCTCAATGTCAGGTGCTTTGGCTGGCAGTCCTTTACTTTATTTAAAAATTGGCGTGTGAAATAAGGCAAAGCCAACAAACATTTCTCATCGCTAAAGTGAGGCGGTGACAAAAGTAATGTTAATCTCATTTTGTTAATTGCAATTCAAAGTATGGGGACAAATACTAGTACAGCGACGAGCACTCCTACGTTCACCTTACATTAATCGCGGTGGTTCTGAGCAATATTTCATGAAAATTGGTTGAACCGTTTATAATTATCAGCTCTGAAAGTAGGTGTCGCTGTTGAGAGCGTCGGTGGTCTAGCGGCAGGGGGTCGACTCGTGATCGTAAGGTACCGAGTTCGAACCCCCGCGGTCACCGTGTACCAATGAGTTTTTCTAATTTAAGTACATTACCCGACGCTCTTACGGTGAAGGAAAAACATCGTGAGGAAACCTGCACGTTCGAACAGCTGAGTGTGTAAGAGGGTAATTGCACAAAAGATCCTAAAGGGTCGAAGTGTATCCGAAAGGGCCCATCTGTAAGATAAGATAAGATAAGGTGTCGCTGTTAAATCTGAAGCTTTTAACCCCCCAAAAGCTCAATATCTCAAAAACGGCTATACGGATTTTGATAAAACATGTCTAAAACCACCGCTTAAAAACCTGCTTTCAAATAAAAAACCGCATTCAAATCGGCTCATCCGTTTAAGAGCTACGGTGCCACAGACAGACACACAGACACACACACTTACACGTCAAACTTATAACACCCCTCTTTGTTGCGTCGGTGGTTAATAACACCCCTCTTTTTTGTGTCAGGAGTTAAAAGCTTGCATTACCACAACGCTACTAAGTAGAAGAAGGAATCACAATATTGCGCTAAGTTTTTTAACAAAATCTGTATTTAGGTCATTCTCAGAATAACACGAAAATTATTTTAAGAAAAACGATGAGTTTTTATTTTTTTTTTATAATTTGTATTGAAATTTAATGCAAAATGAATTATTTGTGTGCAATCAGACAAGCTTAATCCACTCTCTAAGGGGTTGAAAAAATTACGTATCCATAGTTGTGACATACGTTGACATGGTTGTAACGCCTATAAGCAAATCAAATCAATAATTTAAGATCTCACTACTCCCGTGGGGTCGTTGAAAGTTACAGGCACTGCAACCGACGCGCGGCGCCGACGTATTATTGAGCTTAATCATCATCAATTAATCTCATAGGTACTCAATCCATAATAATCCAAATATGTCACGACCATGGTTCAAAAAGCCCCATGGTTGTGAACGTGAGGTTAGGTCACGGTTGTGACATTTTTGGACCGTGGTCGACTTAACCTAAATTTCGCACATTGAAAGCTATTTGCTGAATCTACAACATCTGAGTTACTTTAGTCTCTGCACATCGGGACTAAAACTCTTTATTAGGGATTAAAGTTTTTTTTTTTACTTTGGAAACCCCTAATCAACCAATTACCTACGGTGTTTGTGAATGGACATCTTTTCGGGCGTGGAAATAACCTCAAAATTACAACAGTTCAAAAAATAAATACATAAGATTTAATTTTATTTTCAATTTACATGCCATTCTTACATATTACAAAATCACGTCAATTAAGAAAATAATTTTCTGTGATATTATCAAACTTAACAAAGAACTTCAATGGTATGGTACCATAAACTTACCTATGAATGCATCACTTTGATTAAAGACCTAAATTATGAAGAGACTGAGCAGTTGTTATTACCCTTATAAATTCAAATAAACACTCACGAACACACACACCCACACACACGTTTTGAACACATGATTAAAATCAGTGATGAAGAACCGTGGCAGTCTAAAAAAAAAGACACATTTTTATTAAACGGCACTTTTTTTTTAATAATTATGTTATCAATTACTTTAGTAAGACTTTTTTCTTAAGGCTATTTCGCGTTTATGTTACTGTACATAATGAAGGGCATTAAATACGAGTGTGAGTTTCATAATAACACCACACAAGTGTTTTAATGCCTAATAATGTACAGTTACATACACTACTTTATCTACCCACATATCGTCGTCGCCGAAATATCTATTAATTTATTTATCTATATCATCTTGATCGCTCATTTTATGGTTTAAATTCAACAATTTTATACAACAAAACGACTTTTAACCGGTGGTAATGGCGGTAATGAAAAGATTGAAAAGTTTTCTGGCAGCTATCATAGTTTTTTTTCATTCAGAGGCAAACTAGAGATGGCTCCAACTATCATATCGTTCGATACCTTACTTAAGTGCGACAGTTCTCAAATTTGTATACAAATTGACAATTCATTTCGAACTAAACGTCATCTCGACTGATATTAGAATAGAGATCAAATCAAAGCGTCTCACAGTAGGTAGTAACTTTAAAAATATTAAAAACATTTTTATTGTATTATGTAACTAATAATTTACGATTTTCGCAATTTATCCTTTATTTGTGCTATGAGACGTTGCTTCATGCCAAATTTCAAGATTCTAGATCGACTGAAGGTACCCTTTAGGTATTGATTCCTTGCGAGTAGTTGCGAGTTTGAAAATATGCGGCTTAAGTTGCTGTTTCTTTTGATTGCGTAGACATAGAAGTTTGATTTTGTTACAGCTTAAAGATATTATAGACTTGTGTATTTGATATGAATTTCAATTTAATACGCGTTCATGAGGGAAGGGATAGTAACTTTAATATTATTAAAAATATTTTTATTATATGATGTTACTAAACATTTACAGTCTTCGTAATTTTTCCTTTATCTGTGCCATGAGACATTGCTTCGTGTTGGATTTGCTTCCCTTGCGAGTTTCAAAAATTTGCGGTATAAACGGCTGTATCTTTTGATTGCGTTGGCTAAGAAGTTTGATTTTTTTACAGCTCCAAGGGACGGTAGATTTAAGTATTCGATATAAATTTCAGCTTGATACCTCCATGGATTTCTGAGAAAAAGGGTCTTGACCGATGGACGGACAACAAAGTGATCCTATAAGGGTTCTGCTTTTTCCTTTTGAGTTGCGGAACCCTAAAAAAGTATGACAGCTGCCAGAAAACTTTCAATCTTTTCATTAGATACCGTCATTACCTGTTAAAATTAGTTGAATGCATCATGGAGGCTTATTTTATGTGGGTAGATATAGTAGTGTATGTACTCGTAACTGTACATAATGAGATTAATGAGGCAATAAAACACTAGCGTGATGTTATTATGAAACTCGCTTTCGGGTTGTTTCATAATCCCACACTCGTGTTTAATCCCTTCATTATCTACAGTCACATAAACTACTATAAGTAGGTACTAACAGTGTTAACATCTTAGATTTTACAGTTTCGGAATTTATCACTCCCTCCCTCCAACTATTTTCTACATAAAATTGAACTAGTAAGTTGTTTGAAAAAGTAAGTGTATATGCAGAGAGATAGCAACCATCCAAACCTCAAACGTCTTTAAGAAATATAAGTACTGTAGATGATAAATGATAATGAGAAATCCTCCGTCCGCGCAGAAAAATAAAACATAGCCTATGTTCATCAGGGATAATGTTGGATGCAAATGGTGAAAGAATTTTTCAAATCGATCCAGCAGGTTCGGAGCCTATTCAATTCAAACAAACAAACAAACAATCAAATCTTTCCTCTTTATTAGTGTAGACAGAACTAACCGGTGACCTCATTTTTAATCCCTCAAATGTCTTTTTTGAAAGTCATCATGTTTAATGTGTTTACGTAAAGTAGCGAAGTCTGTGTTTTGAGTCGGGGAACTTATGGAATGTTTGCTTTGCTACTTTACCGACATAGCAAACTAAGGAAGTTGTGCATAGCATAGGTATCGAGTTATTGGACTGTGGACACTGTGGTAGCCTTCCCCGGTGATAGTCTCTTACCTTACCCCACTTTACCTTATATCGTATAAGTCCAATAAATTAGTAATTCATCAAGAATATATACCAAGCAAATCCTTCTAAGAATGTCAATTATTGAATTTTATACGTTATTAAAAGCTTAAATTTGGAGTGCACTGACCTGAGTGCATCTATTTTCCCATATTATCGACGTTTTCGACGGAAAGCTCCAGAGCGACGACCGATCGCGGCCAAGAGAATATATGTATATAATACTACGTTAGTATTAAATGGCGGTGTAGGCAAAGAGGTGCTGTATTTCAAAAATAAATTCCGAACAAATAGTTGAACACAACAAACAAATATATAAGAAATATATTTGTCACGATTTACTTATTTGATTATTTCGATCGGGTGTTCAACTATTTACATTCGTAATCGTAACGCAACTTACGCAACCTCACCTCGGACGCTTACCTATGGGGTGCTATGGGATGTTTACGTATCTACTGCAAAAGGACGAGGATCTAGTTAGCTAAATAATTCCCAGTACCTAATTAAGATTTCTTTCTAGCATAATTTTCATGTGCTTATCGGGTAACGTCGGTGCAATGCCGAAATGACGTATCTATTAGGGAAGACGCATTTTTAATATTGGTACCGGTGCAAAACTGTCAAGATGATCTGTTTTTTAGGGTACCGTACCAAAATGTAAAAAAGGAAACCTTATGGAGAGACTTCAGTATCTGACTGTCTGTCTGTATGTCAAGGCAGTTTTTATCAGAAACTATAGAAGCTAACTTGAAATTTGGCATAGTTGTATAACTTGCTTACCCGCATCTATTTTTAGAAAAGAGTATATGAAATTATTTTTCTATATATTGAAAAGGGGTCTAGAACGGGGGGTTGAAAAATGAAAGTTATTTGATTATAGCAAACGAGGTGTCATATGAAACGGCTCAGTCTGCACATTCCAAAACATTTTTTTTATAAGTATATAAATTTCCGTGATGTACCTACTTTTTTAGACAAAAATTTCCAGAAAATGACCGTCCCCTCCTCTTTTCTCCGACGACGCGACGTTTATGGACAGTAAAAATCTGAAAAATTCCTGATTTAAAGATAATTGCTTACACTACGCGAAAATAAAATTAAGTGGTCAAACTTTACAGTTTGAAAATCTGTATTAAAATTTAGGCCAGTCAAAATGGACCTTATTGCATAGGATATAAAGTTCATATCAAAATGATTTCTTTTGCGTTTTCCAACCATATTATCGTAAATACGGAAGCCTCGGTGCTCGAGCCCGACTCGCACTTGACCGGTTTTCTTAAAGCATGATATTCGCATGATATAACTACATTCGTCATTCAAACGTAACGCAAACAAACAATGGTAAAATTTAATATTACATTTATTTTATGCGAGTATTTTCAGCATTCAACCATTGCTTATTTACTCATATCTAGACTTTAAAGTACAACGCATTTCCAGCATGGCCCTTGTCTCTCGAGTATAGTTGCTGAACGCGTGACATTTGTAGGTAGGTACCGAAGGGATCAGATACTACTGATCATGAGACTTTACAATAAATGTCCGTGCCGAACTGCCCGTATGTTGAACCTCTTGAAAAACCTCACCAGACACTTATTATTTAACTTACTTACAAGAGTAATGGCGTCAGAAATTTATTTATTTAGCATAAAAATAACAGTTGTTATTAAAAACATATGAATGCCCACGGCCCACTTATTATGAAAACCATACCCAGGCAGTCCAGAAATGAAATAGGGTGGGAATAAAAGATAAATGTGTAAATGAAAGACCAGGGATGAATGTAACAATTTTCAATGCTCTCGTAATATCTTACATAGCTTTTTGAATATCATAACCAGTATACTACTTGATAGATTGGTCTTTCAGCTATCTTTAAACACCAACCAAATTGCAACTAATATGATAATAGATTTTGAGAAAAACTACCACTTAAACGCGGTGGTGCCACATATTACATTTAATTAGTTGCAAGACTTGCAAGTGAAGCTATATAAAGTTGTGCCTGTCGGTCTGTGCGGCTACGCCGGGCACGGCCGGCTAGTTTCATCATAAAAACCGTCAATATAGGTAAGTAAGCGTACAAACATAAAAAAAGGATTGAAAATACCTTAAAAATCAAAGCTAGAAAATATTATGTACGGTCGACGTAAAAGATATGTTGAGATTTTGTACCTAACTCCATTGAAATAAGGTGCAAAAATGTAAACATCTTTGGCGTCAACTGTTCGCATACCTAAGTATGTACAAACTCGTAGGTATATGTATACGACGGTATGTAAACACTTAATTCTACGAAATAGCTACCTTACACCGACATTTAAATACTGAGTCAAATTTATAAAGGCGGACATAGAGTTGTAAAGGGGATCATTTCAGTTAACCTTCGAATAATTGAGAAAGCATTGTTAGGCTGCGGCCCGTTGTTGGCCGAACGCGATCCGGCCAACCTGTACAACATTGGAGGCAAACAGTAACCCGCAAATTACTTTTATGCGGTATAGACAAATAGACACGCATAAATGTAGACGATTAAAAAAACAATTACTGTGGTAAACAGACGCATAAACTATACAATTCGGTAAACTTTTCGCACCAATAGTATAAATGCGAAACTTTGTGAGTGTTTGTGTACAAGTTTGTTTGTTACTTTGTATGTTACTCCTTCAAGACGGATGGAGCGATTTGGATAAAAAATTACTGGAAATTTATCTCGTTACTCAACACATAGATTACACCAGAATTATCTTTTTAAGGGGCCGATTGACCTTTCAATTACAGCGTGTGTAAAAATTGTAGTTTACTTAAGCATTATATAATATGGTACGTAGGTACACTCATTCTAATAAATTATCCTTATTTAAGTCGTCTTCAGTAGCCAAATTTCAAGAATGCTGCCATCATTTTAACTAAAACAAAAATATTAGAACAAAGTGTCTTTACATTATGTGTCCTTATTTAATATTTTTTTGCACTAGGAGTTAAAAATACTTATAAAATATGAATGAGAACATCCTTACTTGTAGGTAGTGACCCAAGTAGGGACTTTTATTTTTATATGCGTTATAATGAAGGCAACTTGAACTTGCTATATCAGCGAGTCGCTCGCCATAAATACCTACCGTAGTATTTACTTGAACCTTCACCACTGTGTAAAGTTACTTAACACTTGAAGTTACTAAAGCTCAGGCGGCAAAAATAATAAACAATTTCGTCCAGTTTAAAACTAAAATATGTCTTTTAATTCAAATAGTAATGAACGTCTCTTCCAGACTCAGCTTAATATCAAGCGACAGATGCTTTTTTTTTGTTATAAACTCAATGTAACGCTCAATGGGTATGTTTTGTTTTCATGGTTCGCTTTCATTTGTTATCTGTTATCTATGTATGTATTTAAATGAATCCTTGTTTCCCTTGGTCGCGCTATAACCCGAGAACGGCTCGATCGGTTTGAATATATATATATTATATATATATAGGTATACAACAAACACACGAACACGAACACAACAATATATATATATATATATATATATATGTATATAAGTATATATATATTTGTTGTGTTCGTACTTAATTACCAGGATAAGGTACTGTAAGAAAAAAAATTACACCCGGGCGGCGCCGGGCATGGACAGCTAGTAACTTGTATTTTACAGTTTCGAAAATAAATACGTAAAACACCACACACCTTGCTTCAGCTGCGCAGGGGGCGCGGTCCCTTCCTTATCAAAAATAGTGAGAGCGAACCCTTCGCCGTGGATGGTGAGCGGCGCGGCGGCGCCGCAGGCGGGCGGGCGGCCTCTCCACATGTCCATGTGCGCACATGTCCCGCGCGCACCGGTGCGGCTGCGCGTGCGCCGGCCTCACTCTCACACCGGCCACTGAGCTTTTCTCGAGCTTGCGACTTGCTTTCCAGATCCCCCGAAGCGAACTACACCAAAGTAAGTACAAGTGGACTGAAGCGCTCTTAATTTATTTCTTAGAACGGGTGGGTAAACACTTTATCCTACTAATTCGTAAACTTACCTTTTAGTTTTCTTTCTTTGTATTGGTACAATTTATTTACTATTTGTAGGTATAATATTACATTTTTCTTTTTTTTTTGTGGTAAGTACAGTATATTACTCGTATACCTATATCTTCTTTTGTTTTTTTTTTGTATTTGTACTAGGTATATAGTACTTGTATATATTAGATTTATCTTTTTTTGCAGTGGTAGGTACAGTCTCAAGCAATAATATATTATGCAACATTGGGCGCAAAAATATGTGACAAAAAGATAAAAAAAAGATAAAAGATATTTATTCAGTAAGTAGGCCGCACGGGCACTTTTACACGTCATGAATCTACCAGCGCTTCCCAAGAGGAGACCACTACCGAGAAGAAACGCCGCAAGAAACTCAGCAGTCAGTCATTTTTAAACATGTTACAATGGTACTACTTAATCTAGCATTATATAAAGCAATAAAAATTAAATTAAATATAATATCAAATAGCATGCGTAGTTCAGCAGGAAAACATGTCAAAAATATTACGAGAGAGACAAGGGGGGGGGGGGGGAAGAGAGGAGAGAACACAGGACAACCAAATAAAAGTTTGATATGCTTTCCCACATCAACGGTGTCCCCTAGACAAACAACTTTGCAATTTACAAATTATGAATGACTAAGTTTCGGGTTTAGGCCAAGCATTTTTATCTGTTAGATAGTCCTCGACCCTATACCTAGTACGCACACGCTCACACACGCTCTTACAGGTACCTACCTCTAGTAATAAAGACGTATAAGATATATTTGCGCCTATTTTTGGATAATATATTATTGCTGGTGACTGTATGTACCTATGATATACCTATTATTCGTAAGTATATCTTTTATTTTTCTTTTACAATACTACTACTCGTATAGTATATTTGATTTTCTTGTTTTGTAGTGATACAGTAAATTACTCGTTTTTTTATAAATTTTACAGTGCGCCAGTTTTATTGTACCTAAGTACCAGTTTTTTTTGAGTAGTGAGAAATCCATTATAGACTTGTTTCAAAATTGTATGCAAAAATAACCTAAGAAATTTTGTTAGGTAGGTGTATTTTTTTAGGTATCTAGAAACTTTACATAAAATTAACAGAATTCCACATCTAAAATAATTTAAGTTAAAATTACAATTAAATATTAAAACTTAACGTATTTAGATCAGGGCCAGGTAAAAACCATATTGTCTTTGATCTTTTTTACTCGGCCGCCATTACTTTCAAATAAATAGAGTTATCAAAACGTTGACAATACGATAACAGGTCAAAGATGATTATTATGGTTCATACCGCCTAGAATCTCGGCGCTGCGCTCTGTCTGTCTACTCCATACTATACCATAATAATAAGGGCTTGTTTACGGAGACGCAGACCGTAGCGCGTGGCGTGCGGCTTGGCGTCGCGCGGCGCGTCGGGCGTTTTTGCCGTTTACAGAGAGGCGGCTCGTGCAGCGGACCACGTCATCACATACAAACATATGGCAATGTACGGTGAGGTTTATGAAGATGCGGGGCATGATGCGGCGCGTGGTGCGGGGCGTAGAGAGTAAGAGAGTAAGTTTGAATTTAGTGCAAACCGCGCCGCCCAAAGGCGGGTCCACACTTGTAACAATTTACCGAACATTATCCCGTCACCGTATCATGAACACGTGGACGTGTTTTTGTTACACGAATAATTGTCACACGCTGCAGTTCGGTTCAATCCATTCCGAACACTG
>OZ014438.1:38355291-38455986 GCA_963966035.1 Acleris laterana | reverse complement strand
TGTCCTGGTTTTCATCTTGGGTACGGAACTCTAAAGGTACCCAATAAACAGCGACCCATATACATGAGCTCTTTGTCCTTTATTCTTTGTAATAAAATCATATCCTTCGGGAAAATATATTATATTCCACTCGAAACGAACGCTTTGAGGCAATATAAAAGATACAACGCAAACGAGCGCTCACCGAGACCTAAATAGCCGTAAAAAATACATTTTGATTCGCGATCTAACTCAAAGAGAATAAAATACTCTATGAAAGGTTTCTTCACTCACTAAAAAAGCTGCCCAGAGATAACGCTCAACATTTTAACCCGTTATTAAACGAGATCATTAGCAAACAAAGGAAAACGATAAGGACAAGATAGAAACATATTACCTACACATTATATTCTGCACGTAATTGTTAGAATTAGAATTCTATTATAACCTTTCAAAGGAGGGTTTCAAGCGACAAAGGTTTTCCCGTTGCGCGACGAAGTTTCATTAAAGAAAATAATTAAAAGCCAGTCTCAGAAATAAGAGAACAGAGGGTAGTATGGACTGAAAATAAACCATGAGCGCCAGACGGGCCCGGCACCTGTATTAATGCAGCACATTTGCAGGCACCTTTATCGTCCGCTAGACAAAAGAACTAATACTACGCTTGGGAATACTCTATTAGGATTAAGCACGTGGTGTGCACACGTTAATTAAATAGATCTGGTGACCAAGCAGGCGCGTGCGTTCCTCGTAATTAGATCCAAAAACCCGCGATATAATGACCTCCATTTGTTACTTTCAGAACAACAAAGCCACATATGTCGAGACAAACTTTTAACTCTTGCTACTTTTAGTTGGGGTCCGGGCTTAGCCCATCAATACAACCCGCACAGATTAGAAACCCAGTAACGAACTTGCCTGAATGAAAGTCGGCTCCCACTTTCAAATGAGATTTATTCATCGCTAAGTAATCCTGGCGAGGAAATATTGGAGCTCGCAATACTCGCACCCTTGTGTCCCGGGCTGCGGGGCTCCGTTTGGGGACAGGCGCCCGGGGGACGTCGGGCGCTTCTGATATGACCCCGCTCCCGGCTACTTACCTTATTGCATATTGCGTTCTTTTGATGTCCTAACAAATTGGATATTTGATATATACGAATCACTACAACTGCGTATATTTTCATCTCGAGGTAATTACTCCTCATTCGGGGTGAAAATGTGCTCATTTATTTTTGGAAAGTTTGCCTTCAGAAGGTACAAATTCGATAAAAGAATCATACGATATAATAGCAGATTGATTGTACAATAAGCATACCTATACTGCAAGTGTTATGCACTCACTGAATCATACTCGTTACTTTTCCATTTTGGATAATTTTACATGTAAGTATAGGATCCTCGAGCACCTTGATGTTTCCCCTTAAACCATACGCATTACGAAGAAGTTTAAATTGAAATGGGTTTGTTAATTGGTCCAATTAAGATACCTAATTGGAATGTTGCTATAAAATTTGTCCCCCCTAAAATATTTAATTGGCTTATCAAGCAATTTATGATCGGATTATAAGCATCTCGTTAAGACCTGCTACATATTTGTGAGATAAATCTATTCGTCAATTTTACGGCAATAGATAAGGTATTAATTAATTAATTACATGTTTTTCCTTTGACGTCCCGTATAGGAAAACTGGCTATTGTCAAACTCTACATCGTGTAAGCCGTGTTCAACGATCCGCAGTTCGTTTCAATTTAATACGGGTACATTAAGACTCCGCATTGTCAGTGTGATTCGGAACGAGAATAATGTCGGTAGGGCTCAGCGACGTGAACGCACTCAATTTGAAATGGCGTCACGCGGTCTGCCAAGATGGCGGCGGCGCCGGGCATGGACAGCTAGTAACTTGTATTTTACAGTTTCGAAAATAAATACGTAAAACACCACACACCTTGCTTCAGCTGCGCAGGGGGCGCGGTCCCTTCCTTATCAAAAATAGTGAGAGCGAACCCTTCGCCGTGGATGGTGAGCGGCGCGGCGGCGCCGCAGGCGGGCGGGCGGCCTCTCCACATGTCCATGTGCGCACATGTCCCGCGCGCACCGGTGCGGCTGCGCGTGCGCCGGCCTCACTCTCACACCGGCCACTGAGCTTTTCTCGAGCTTGCGACTTGCTTTCCAGATCCCCCGAAGCGAACTACACCAAAGTAAGTACAAGTGGACTGAAGCGCTCTTAATTTATTTCTTAGAACGGGTGGGTAAACACTTTATCCTACTAATTCGTAAACTTACCTTTTAGTTTTCTTTCTTTGTATTGGTACAATTTATTTACTATTTGTAGGTATAATATTACATTTTTCTTTTTTTTTTGTGGTAAGTACAGTATATTACTCGTATACCTATATCTTCTTTTGTTTTTTTTTTGTATTTGTACTAGGTATATAGTACTTGTATATATTAGATTTATCTTTTTTTGCAGTGGTAGGTACAGTCTCAAGCAATAATATATTATGCAACATTGGGCGCAAAAATATGTGACAAAAAGATAAAAAAAGATAAAAGATATTTATTCAGTAAGTAGGCCGCACGGGCACTTTTACACGTCATGAATCTACCAGCGCTTCCCAAGAGGAGACCACTACCGAGAAGAAACGCCGCAAGAAACTCAGCAGTCAGTCATTTTTTAAACATGTTACAATGGTACTACTTAATCTAGCATTATATAAAGCAATAAAAATTAAATTAAATATAATATCAAATAGCATGCGTAGTTCAGCAGGAAAACATGTCAAAAATATTACGAGAGAGACAAGGGGGGGGGGGGGAAGAGAGGAGAGAACACAGGACAACCAAATAAAAGTTTGATATGCTTTCCCACATCAACGGTGTCCCCTAGACAAACAACTTTGCAATTTTACAAATTATGAATGACTAAGTTTCGGGTTTAGGCCAAGCATTTTTATCTGTTAGATAGTCCTCGACCCTATACCTAGTACGCACACGCTCACACACGCTCTTACAGGTACCTACCTCTAGTAATAAAGACGTATAAGATATATTTGCGCCTATTTTTGGATAATATATTATTGCTGGTGACTGTATGTACCTATGATATACCTATTATTCGTAAGTATATCTTTTATTTTTCTTTTACAATACTACTACTCGTATAGTATATTTGATTTTCTTGTTTTGTAGTGATACAGTAAATTACTCGTTTTTTTATAAATTTTACAGTGCGCCAGTTTTATTGTACCTAAGTACCAGTTTTTTTTGAGTAGTGAGAAATCCATTATAGACTTGTTTCAAAATTGTATGCAAAAATAACCTAAGAAATTTTGTTAGGTAGGTGTATTTTTTTAGGTATCTAGAAACTTTACATAAAATTAACAGAATTCCACATCTAAAATAATTTAAGTTAAAATTACAATTAAATATTAAAACTTAACGTATTTAGATCAGGGCCAGGTAAAAACCATATTGTCTTTGATCTTTTTTACTCGGCCGCCATTACTTTCAAATAAATAGAGTTATCAAAACGTTGACAATACGATAACAGGTCAAAGATGATTATTATGGTTCATACCGCCTAGAATCTCGGCGCTGCGCTCTGTCTGTCTACTCCATACTATACCATAATAATAAGGGCTTGTTTACGGAGACGCAGACCGTAGCGCGTGGCGTGCGGCTTGGCGTCGCGCGGCGCGTCGGGCGTTTTTGCCGTTTACAGAGAGGCGGCTCGTGCAGCGGACCACGTCATCACATACAAACATATGGCAATGTACGGTGAGGTTTATGAAGATGCGGGGCATGATGCGGCGCGTGGTGCGGGGCGTAGAGAGTAAGAGAGTAAGTTTGAATTTAGTGCAAACCGCGCCGCCCAAAGGCGGGTCCACACTTGTAACAATTTACCGAACATTATCCCGTCACCGTATCATGAACACGTGGACGTGTTTTTGTTACACGAATAATTGTCACACGCTGCAGTTCGGTTCAATCCATTCCGAACACTGAAAAGCTGGGGCCACACTTGTGACATGACGGCGGACCGGACTACATGGCATCGTACAGGACATGTTACGCGAAAGGCGGGTCCACAATTGTGATACGACGGACCGGACTACACGGCATCGTACAGGACATGTTACGCTAAATGTGGCGATCTAGGGGTTGTGCTGACACGGTCACAAACCGTGTACGATAGAATGTTACAAGTGTAGACGTATGGTGTCGAACAAGACTGCGTGGCTACAGGAGGCGACGAGGTGCGATGGAGGGGACGTATCGCGACCGGGACACGTGTCGAGCTGATTCACTCCTACCCTGTGTCTGTATCTGTGTCATCTGGCGTACTTCGACGCATGTCATAAATGCAAGTGTGGACGTCTCCTGGTCACGCGGACAACAGCGAACATGCTTTGAAATAACCGACTCTCGATGGATCGGCTCGTAACACGTGACTTAGACGCGTGACAGTACACAGACTAGCGTCAACGCTGGGCCCGGCTAGTACCACGTAAGGTAAAAGCTCCTATTATGGACAGTGCTCCAGTTATGAACAATTCCATAAATATAAGTCTCTGAGATTGATAATGCTTTTAGTGCTACAATTAGATTATATTAAATTATTCGGGATTACTACCATTAGAATAAAATGTTTAGTATTGATATGTTTTCATTTAAAAAAATGATAATGTTCATCACTGGAGCCTTGTCCATAATAGGTGCTTTTACCTCCGGTCCGTCGTCATGTCACAAGTGTGGACCCAGCTTTAGGTACAGGAAGAAGGACGGAAAGTGGCCTACCTAAGATACAAAAGTTGATCTACCCAGGCAGAACCTGGCAGAATGTCATAAAACATAACCTCTAGAGGTATCAATCAAAAACTTGGTACGTCAAAATACTGAATCTTGAAGTGTATGTATATATGGTGTAACGTCGGTGGTGGATCGGATGAAGCAGGTCGACAGAGGACGTCAAATACGTCAATACCTTACCTAATCTACCTATCCACTTAACTCCCATAATGTGATCTTCATCGTATATGTTTTAGTAGGGCTACTCTTTGATATGCGAACAAAGTATGGACGGAATGTCCGTAGTACCTAATGTGTTACAGAGCAGCAAGGTGCAGCCGACTTGGTGATGGTGATGGTGACCGTTTGGCTCGCGCAAGGAGTCCGAGCCTCGTGGCGCCCATGCCCAGGCGCGGCGTTGTGCGCCCGCGCGGGAAGCGAGCCTTTACGCGGGTCGCTGAACTGGCCGTAGCGGGGCTTCTAGCGTGAGCTAATCTAAGCCTTACTCACACGCTATGAGACACAGACTTCGGTACCTGGCGACACAGCATCTAAACAAACGTGTTTCAAGAGGAGGACTAAATCCATTCGTATTGTTAGGCTAATAAGGCTTAATTTTATTTAATTAACATACTAGCAAAAAAGCTTCGCGCCATTTTAAGTGCATAGGGTGGGTTGGGTAGCCTGTTTCCGAGAGCCGCAGTCGCTTTAATAAAGGATACGCATAGTTAGGTACCAGTTTTTAAACATTAATAACCACTTATACAGTTGTATATTAAACACATTCAAAATAAAACCACTAAGGTACTTACTTACGACCATTAAACAGTCGTACCGTCGGCGTCGACAATACGGGCAGTATTATGTCAAGGTTTTGGGACTTTATTTCACTTCCATTTGTCTTCTTCGGGATCGTACTCACGTAGGTTTTATGGCAGCTCTATACTGTTATGACCGCCATACGATTACCTACGAGAAGCAAGTAAGGTGGGCTATTATAGTAGTAACCACTATTTTTCATATCTTTATGTTCAAATATATACTTATTATGTTTTTAGATTGTTTTTTTCTGTTTTTATACTTAATAAATAAATGAAATACTCGTAAATATTAGGTGGACATTCTTACCCACATTAACTTGCAAGTCTCTGCCCCAGATTTGGAATTGTTATTCAATATATAGAGGACAAGCTTTGCTAAGGTACTGATAGTGCAGTCATTGAAGCGAAAAATACGGTCTTACCTCCGAATTTTTAAACTGTGAACCGATTTGCATGAATTTTTGGAATTAGGCTCATCTTACCCTTAACTTCAAAAGTGAAAATGATCTGAACTCCGCCTATTATTTTTAAGGGGTGTAAACAACCCCTTAATGGAAAAATTTACATTGAGCCATTTTATCGCTAGAAAACATGTCTAATAGTAAGTGGTGAAATTGTAAAGTGTTTTCTAACACAATTACCTCATATTAAAATCATTTTCAACCCCTTGAAAATCTTACAACCCTTGCAAACAACCCCTAAATTGAAAAAATCACAAAAAAATACTTTGGTATGACATAAAAAGATGTAAGTATAGAGTAAGTAATATTTTATATTCTCTATAATAATTATCAATTTTTTAACCCCCTTTCAACCCTTGAAAAGTACCCCTTGATAAAAAATTGTTAATTTTTTTTTTTTATAAAATGAAAAGGATTTAAATATTATTCCACACTCTCGAAAATGATTATCATATTCTTAAGCTTAAAACTACCCCTAAATTAAAACAGTAAATATATATGATTACTGCTACCATTTTACGTATATAAGTTAGTAACATAAGTTTTTGGACCATAACTCCTTCAATTTTCATGCTATCACAATTTATAAAAAACCATTGTAAAGGTAATTAAGAGTGCTACAACATCCTTTATTGCAATATATAGTAAAAAACCTTTTTCTAAAACGGTGAAGGGTTAAAGGGCTTAAGAGAGGCTGTGATTGCGCTGCCACGCGCTCTTTAAACAATCATATCTCCGTCATGTTTTGTTTAACAGAAAAACAAAAAAACCAAATTGCTTGTCAAAAAAATACCTAATTTTTTTAACCCTACCCTTTTATACGTATCTGTCGTCTTTTTTGAGATATTATGAAAAAAAGGTGGGTGTTTTAAGAATTTGAAATTTTTTGATTTTTTTTAATCGTGACTTTTTTGAAAAATATGTGTCCTGAAGCAGCCAAACTGATACAATCTATCAAACTCTTCATAATAAAGTTAATTCTAGGCGGAATACGATTAATTTAAATTTTGGTGGAAATGGCACTTATGAAACCCATTAATTTTTAAGGATAAACATTAGATGCTCCTCTTATTTGCAATACAGCTCACTTATTTTACGTGCAAAAGACTTTTAATAGTGCTCATTTTAAAGCTTATTTCAAGCACTACAAAACGCTTTTTTATTAGAATGCATAAAATGCATCTGCTCGCCGCTAGATGGCATTGACCACATCGATTAAATTTCAGACAATATAAAAACGGCTTTGATCTTTAATATCTAGCTTAATATTGCACTTAGAATACTTTATAAAAAACCAAATTGTTAATTTTTTTACCTGCTACAATTTTGTTTCTTATAAAGTTTTCGATAAAACGTATGTTTTTGGAGATATTTGCAAAAACCGATGAAAAACGTGAAAAAATTGCGAATTTTCAATTGCCAATAACTTGAAAAGTATTGGATTTTTCGAAAAACTTTATAGATGATTTTTTGCTTAAAAGTAGGCCTTCTATCGATATCCGAGGTTATTTTGAAGAAAAGAAAAAACACCCCCGAGAAGTGGTGGCAACCACCCCCAGGGTGGTTGCGGAGTTCAGATCATTTTCACTTTTGAAGTTAAGGGTAAGATGAACCTAATTCCAAAATTGTATGAAATTCGGTTCACAGTAAAAAAATTGGGAGCAATAATGCTTCAATGACTGCACTATGAATTAAAAACAAAAAGAGATGCAAGCGTCTCTTACTATAACACTTATATTACAGATAATTACCTACTTAAAAGATTTATAATCATATATCAATACGTATTTACTGAACGTCTAGCTAGCCTTCGCCTTACACACATATTAAGGGCGGTCTTGAAAAAAGGAACGCAAGTTCTATAATATGTTTGCTTTAAAAACCTCTACAAGGATAGGTAAGGTAACACGGTAAGTTAATGTGAAGTGTTGTACTCGTCGTAGTCTGTGCCAGTTAGCGAGTTGCGCGGATCACGCGGGCGCCTGGAGTACCCCCTCGTCCTGGGTGCATCGCACTAATAACTTGATACTGCACCAAAGCAGGTACTCAGTGCACGCTATCGTATGTGTTTGTCTAAGCGAAGCGCGACCAGTCTCTCGTAAAGCTGAAATTAAGGTTTTTTTGTGACCCGGGCATAAGGGAAAGTTACAAAAATTCAGATTAAAATGATCAATATCCGAAGCTAGTAAAAATTGCTGAACTTACATAGGGGTCGAATCGATAGCTTTTTAACTGCTCTATCAGCCCTAGGCGGGTTGGCGTAGGTTTATGGAACACCCTGTATTTTGATTTATTCATTTTGATGTATTTCACGTAACTGTAGCTTTTTAAAAACACTGGTCAAGTGTGAGTCGGACTCGCATTAGAGGGTTCCGTATTTAAGATAATATATAGTTAGAAAACGCAAAAGAAAATACTTACTTATTTCGTTATCCGTGCAACGAGGCCCATTTTGACTAGCCTTTTAAATACCTACAGGTTTTGAAAGTTTTTCGATATATTTTTCCAAAACTGTAAACTTTGGCAACTTCATTTTATTTTTAGCGTAAAATACTATAAGTAATTATCTTTAAATCACGATTACTTTTTTTTGTTCCATATACTTTGTAGATAAGGGGGGGGGGGGGGTGATTTTTGTAAAGACAGACACCGAAGACTCATCATAAGGGTTCCTTTTTGAGCATCATGGTACGGAACCCAAAACACAATAACTTAAACTTGTGTCATTTTAATCGTAGGCAACTTCTTTTAGCCGTAGATATCTTCTCCGGTAGCTAAGCTGGAACCTAGTCTAGTATTATATTTAAAATACCGCCGCGGTTTTCAATTAAGGCTCTATGCCGTATTTATATCTCGCTCGGAGTTTATTGTAGACTAGGACACTCTGCTGTGAAAATAGAAGCTCCCAATAATCCTGAAGGCCATAGGAACAGGCAGATAATATATAGTCATACATAATACAGCGATGTACTATATAGAAACTTATCTATTTTTTTTTAAGTGCAACCATTTGCATCTCGTCCACACGATTAAGAACCATATAATAATATGTAACTTTTGCATCCGATTGCAGAAATTACTCCAAAGACTTGAAACTTATAGGTATCCAAAGACAAGATGAACTAGGTAAATACGAAAGGGAGGAAAAACACTAGGTAATATATTAACAAAGCAAGCAGAGCGAAGAATAAATAGGCAGTGGTTGGCTATATACTGAAACACTCAATTGCGCAATCAAATACAAAAACATGTACGCAATTATATAGTTGATACCTACATAATAATATGCACAGTAAAAAGTAGACATATTCGTATACAGAAGTACCTATAGGTAAAAAACTAAAGTAAAGGACCTGTTGCATGTAGTTGTAACACATCTGTATAGACCGTTCTACATTATATATTAGAAATTTGACGTAAATTCCATACTGGTTTTGTACACAACTACATGCAACAGGTCCTTTACTTAAGTTTTTCACCTATACGAGTAGATATGGTGATCGCTTGCAGTGTGCCGCGGGCGCGCGCGCGCTGCGCCGGCCAGTTTCCAACTCGAGTTAACTATCAGGGTAGTGATTCTGTAAACAACGCCGGTCGTGCGCACTGTCGAGTGATACCAAGCGGCGAGATTAAGTAGTCCCGTCAGTGCGAACAAAACACATTGTAGCGCGTGCATTTTCAATTAAGCAGCCTTATACGTTCGACCTATCGTGCTGCTAAATTGAAAATGCACGCGCTACAATGTGTTTTGTTCGCACTGAGGTGACTACTTAATCTCGAAGCTTGGTATCACTCGACAGTCCGCACGACCGGCGCTGTTTACAGAATCACTACCCTGCGCGTAGACACAACTGGAGCCGATGATGCGTTTTTCTCTATACGCCTGTTGGGTGCTTGAACTTCGTCAAAGAAACAATCGGAAACTAACGTTATAATTTTATGTTGATTGATCTACGAAGAACGTTAACTTAGTGTCGACTTAGCAATAAGAAGGATATTTTGTTGCACCAGATGGTCGCCTCGTCTTTAACAACTTGTCCTCGTGACAGGCGACGATACCTTGCGTTAAATCCGTAGTTCTGAATTTAGAAAGAGCGTTTCTGAGGATATTCCTCGATGTTAATACAAGTTTTTAACCTGAACACAACCTAGTCAAAAATAAAAAATGACCTCGAAACGTGTGACCAATATTTTTTAGTTAGTACCTACATAGGTGTATTATTGATATTACCCTAAAGGACTGATGGTTTTTTATAGTAATGTATGAAAGGCCCAACTTGCTACAACCATCTGCAAGATAGAGTCTGGCAAATGAAAGATGAGGATGAAAAATGGCGGCAAATTCAAAATTCAAGGTTTGGTGTCCCTGACGTTTAGTGCTAAAAAATCGTTTTGATACTTATGATACATTAATATAATGTAATACAAAATATTTTTAAAGGCTTTTAGTAGGTCCACCTGTAGGTAATTATTATACTACGAAACTCTACCTGTACTTTGAAATAAATAATATCGGAAAGTTTCAACAAAGAGCAAGAAATGTTTTATAAAATATAAATATCTCGGTTTTATGGTTCATTACATAAGTTACTTACATAGTATTCTACTTAGCAGTACCTCCTTAACGTTTGGTTTTAAATCGCAGTCCTCTGGAAAGTTAGCAAAATGCACGATAACGTTTTACAAAAAACAGGAATGGTTGCTTTCGCACAGAAAAAGGAATATTTACGTACGTTAATGGACTTTTTACGTTAGTACTGCGTGATCATTTTGATCCTTGATGTTTTTTATTATATTTGTTTCAATAAGAATGAGCATGCGAGTTATTTGTCATTTATATTCGTTAACATTCTTGTCTCAATACGAATGAATGACGTTTGACGTGGGTTGACAATCTACTATTTTGTTGCCATGTAAAAAGTTCTTAAGAAATCTCATTCTCATCTTTCATTGGCCAGACTCTAAACCTTAAAGGAAACTCCATTCCGAATTAATATTGCCACATACATACTAAACCATATAATGTATAGGTCTACCAGAATCTCATGAAAAAATTAAAAGTAAAAATATATCGATTTTCATATGGCAATGTTACCTTCCACCCGTCAATTCAAATTTCACATCAGAGTTTGTTATTGTTTGTTGTTTTTACTGAAATATAGCGTCAGTTATCAGGAAATTTCCCTTAAAGCCCTATGATCCCAGGCGAAAAATGTCTTTAATCATGTGTACCTACTGTAAAAATTGTGAGCAAGAAGATGTAAATTAAACACAATATTTGGTTTAGTGTCGTGTTTGTAATGGACTAGTAAATGAAGCCAAATAATATTGATTCTTTAAGTTCCTTTCTACATTTGCAGGAACGTTACTTATTATAACTCCACTTGGCTTTTGTTTCTGAAACGTAAAACTCCATTTAGAAACCTTAATAATGAGGTGCCGTTTAATTCCAGGGTTATTTATTGCCACCGCCTGGGCGGCACGGTGTTCATGATGTTTTCATGAGAAAGAATAAAAAGTAATACCTCACCTTTTCTTCAGAATATGAAATTGGTTTACCTACATTAAAGTGCATATACTTAGTCGCTTAGCTAACAAAACCGCGTAAATCAACGATTGAACATGAATTAAGAGTTAATTTAATATGATAGAACATTCAAAATTGTACACATTAATTCGGACCTGTGCGATATTGTTAGCTAAGCAACGATACGTCATTGCGTTTGTGAAGTAATTTTCAACAAAATCTTAATAAACATACATAATGCACGCGATTGTTTTAATTGTAATGACTAGGCATCGGAGTTTTTGTCGCACGGTAAGACTAATAGCAAGCTATGGAGTCGCCATTTGCTATAAATCTAAACTCTTATTCATATTCATACTCATTTATTTGTTTAATTATTTAGGTTTTTTTTTATAATCAAGGACAACAACGTTGACGAGTTTAGAAACGATTATTTTAATGTTATATTAGGAAAATAAATATTACAATAAAAAATAATTACCATTTTTATACAGATTTGATTACGAAAATTTATAAACAAATAAAAGATACATTAAAACACGGCAGAAGAGAATGTTTTAGTCCACACTAGTGGCGAATTACCTATTCGCAGGTGTATAGTTCAAGTTATGAATTTATAATCTAATAGATATTTTTTTTTACTTGACTAATATAATAAATATACACGACCGACCGCTATAGAGGCATTTTAAGATAAATTAAATAAATGAGTATGAATATGAATAAGAGTTTAGATTTATGGCAAATGACGACTCCATAGCTTGCTATGTCTTACCGTGCGACAAAAACTCCGATGCCTAGTAATGACACCGTTGCGACGACGCAACGCACCGGCAACGCTCGTGCGTGTGGCGTCGCTCACATATTTACGTATCGAGATAATCTCAAAGTAATGTGTTCATGATTCTCATCTTGATTGGATTATTTTTAGGCATTTATTTAACATCTAGACACGCGGCAGCGTGTCCAGCCAAGTTCAAGAAAAAGGAACTGGCGAGCGCAGCCGTGTGTTATTTACACGAACCGTTTGGAGCCACTTTTGACCCCTCAATAACTCCAAATCTACTTAACATAAAAACATGAAATTTGGTATATGTATTAAAACCCTTTAGATCAACTAGAACCCTAAATTTCATAAATAAAAGTGAAACGGTTATTGAGATATAAACGTCTAAAAATCGGCATTTTTACCACTGACTGACTGACTGACTGACTAATCAACAAAAACCTAACCCACTTCCAGGTGACCTAGAAGGTTGAAATTTGGCATACAGATGGGTAATTATGCGTATACAAATAAAAAATCTGAAAACAGTGATTTTATAAGTTTTATTATTATTATTATTTTATTTTATTATTTATGCTAGTTACCTCAGAACTCCGTCATTTATTAACCGATTTAGAAAATTCTTTTTTTGTTTGAAAGGGCACACTGTCTGATTGGTCCCAATGTCACTAGGTCAGAATCTGATGATGGAGTCCTGGAGAAATTGAGGGAACTCTTCAAATAATTTGGGTATAGCTATATCGATTTGGGTATTTTGTATATATATACGAGTATATAGCATACATATATTAACTCGTGCATATATGCTTTTGAAAAGCACTATTTGGTGTAGTAAAACTGATGATAATGAATGAAGATCACAGATTCACCGGAACTACTCAGTAATTAATGTTTGTTTATTGAAACGCATGCCAACTTATTTGACAAAAATAAATGATATCCCATCAAAAACATACATGTGAAAATGCAAGCCACGTTCAATGTTAAGAATATGCAATGCGTGTTTATCGACTTCACTGACAAACAAAATGAGATCTAGATGGGTGCCAAGTTCCGTAGATAATCCTGATATTTATTTATTAAGAACATACCTACAACATTCTAAAATAAATTAAAAACACAATTTCTTATTTTTTCTGCTACAACAATATTTGCTATTAAGTATAACTTCTTATATTTCAACACCCAAATTATTTACACAAAGCAAATAACTTAGGATAAACTGAAGCTTAAAATCTGACTTGGCTAGTTTTCATATTTGTTATACGCAAGTTACTGTATTTTTATATTGTATGGTCATATTTTACTCTTCGAAATAATTGACTTGCTGGTAAAAAACTAGCCAAGTCAGATTTTGAGCTTCAGTTTATCCTAAGTTACACGGGTGGTAAAATAAATACAAACCTCGAGTCATTAAAGCTAAATTCTAACAGACTCTCGTTTGTAATTCTTTCTTTACCACCCTTAATACACAATGTACTATAACTTTGACGTACGTCGTAACCACTGAATAAAACTGAAGAATTTCAACGACTTCATCTAAAAGTTCGAAGGAAATGTTATGGCTATGTTGTGTTGATATGTCGGCGATGTTATTTTTTACAATTTTGCGTAACCATACGCAAAATTGTAAAAATTAACAACGCCGACGCTATTGCCAAAGTGAACTTAACTTATCTTTGAAAAACACGTGAAGTAAGAACGTACAGTAATTCCCTCTTTGACATTTCGTCAGCTTGGCCTTTTTTCAAACAAAACAAAATTCGGAAATTTTCTGTACCTACTCATTTCATCCTGAATCGTACTCGTACTTAGATGAGAAGTTTTGAAGTTCATTAAACGAGGCTACGATAACTTTTAATGTTCCGTGTCTAAAGGGTGCTAACGGGACGGGACCCAATAGGCTATTTGACAGGTTTTTGAAAACCATCTCAGATTATTTGTTGGTGTTTATTGAGTACTCCAAAAGTGGTAATTTTAAATTCTTTTATGTATTTCGTCTAAAAAAAGGAAATAAAAATTCACTTTTAAAATATGCCGCCAAAACGCTTTCTTGGGCAAGATGGCGTTGCACAGGAATCAGTGACGTCAGTGGTCAATACATAAACAAACTGACATTGGCTAATCATAGCAAAGCCAGAAAAACAAACAAACGTCAACTGTCATATAGACAGACATCCTATAATCTGTGATATTTACCGACCCTTGACGTCATCATGGATTCGGCGCCATTTTCGATAAAATGGCTACAGATAAAAAATTATCAAGTTTTATCGTCGTTTTTTGTATAAAAGATCCATTTTTTTAAAGTAAGAATACCTTAAATCGATTTTAAAACTCATAATTTATATGAATATACATGATTATTACGTTTTTTTTCACCTTGTCAAATAGCCTATTATTAAGCCTACGCAGTCGGTCCGTTCCTCTGTCTGTTGGCGGGCTGTACATACCTCATGAACCTAATACTACGCTACGAACTTGAAATTTTAGCAAAGTGTCTATATTGACGACGCGATAGCCTAGTTGGTAGTGACCCTGCCTACGAAGCTAGAGGTCCTGGGTTCAAATCCCGGTAAGGGCAGATATTTGTGTGATGAGCGTAAATATTTGTTCCTGAGTCATGGATGTTTTCTATGTATTTAAGTATATATTTCTCTATATAAGTATTTATATCGTTGTCTAGTACCCATAGTACAAGCCTAGAGCTTAGTTTGGGACTAGGTCAATTGGTGTGACATAGTCCCCTGATATTATTATTATTATTATTATTATTATAACTATAGCTGCTAAAAAATATCTGACACGTGTTTATTATTTACTAGAGGTACCTATTGGAACGTGTAAGATATTTTTGCGCCTAATGTTGGATAATATACTTATTATCGCTGGAAACTGTACGCAACCCTGTGTGTGCAAGTCCGACTCACATTTGGCCGTTTTTGCATTGGTTTATTTATATTGTATATAAATCAAAGTTTTGATCAATGTAAAGTTTGATGAAAACCTCCCTTTTTTTTTTAATTGTATCTAATAAATCTCAGTAGAAACGAAACGTACGAAAGATAGGGACGTGATAGGGTTAGCGTAACGTAACGTATTCGAATCCTCTCGTAGCCATAAGCTTGTGTTATTAAAACAAAGAGCCCTTCCAAATATTTCAGAACACTGTTGATTTTTTTGGTTATTCAAACCGTTTATTTCGTTTACTTAACAGTGCGACCGAGACCAGAACCTCTGTTAACTAAATTAGTCAATCAAATCTATCAAAACATCACTATATTTACCACGTCAAATAAATTGCGAAAAACAAAATCTACTTACACCTATGACAAGCATCAGTCAATCTCGTTGTATTTTCACCGAAAATGCTTTTCATCAAAAATAACAATATTAAGTAGACCTATCTAGTAGTACCTCAAAATAAACATGAAGACAATGGTTAAGTGTATAAATAAATAATACTAACTTATGACCATGCTCAACCTTCAGAAGTACGCGAATATGGAGTAGAAATGGTAAATTGATTTATTTAAGTAAGTATATGAGTTACGGAATGAAAAGGTCCCGACTATAGTTTGAATGTCGATGTAGGTACCTACCTAAATATGTCAGCACTAAACAAAAGTGTGCTTACTTGATCAGTTGATCACAGAAACAAGGAAGATGTGTCATGTCATGACTCATGACTCATGAGCATACACCGGATTGACGGGGGCAACAATATCCCAGTGCTAGTGATTCGTTAAATATCGAGTAAGTTTATCGACATCGATAAAAAGCAATTTTTAATCATCATTATCATAAGTAATGGCCAAGTTTGAATACCTTGTAATGATGTGCTAACCTTTTTTACTTATACTTATCGCAACTATAATCAAACGCTGTCTGACATTGACTCTGGACTCGAGTCACTTTTGACAATCATTGAAATTACATTGAATAACAAATTTATATACCTAGTACAATCATATTCTTTAGCATTCCGACAAATAGAGAAACTTTTTGTTTTTTAAGTCCGTTAAAAATGCCTCGAAAGAAAAAAGATCCTTTATCTTCATGGAAAGCTGATGATTCAGATATAGAAGATAACGGTACAACTTACAATTGCAAGAAATTTAAGATCCATATGTCACGAAAACAGTTGTTCGACTGAACTACGATCGAAAAAAAACGATCTTTCAGCATTTTTCAACCTTGAAAACTTAACATAAAGCTTTATTTTGTGCTACTATCAAAACTATGTTACGGCGTTTTTAGTTCGTAAGCTGTAACCAATTATGAGGAGCTTGTTTTTGTAGTAAGTAGTTAATAGAGCGCAAGCGTAAGACGCACACATGATTAAAAGTGGCGACAACGTGTCTTTTACGACTTGGCGCTCATGACCATACTTACACCGGATTGACGGGAGCAAAAATGTACCAGTGCTAAAGATTCATTAAATACTCGTATCGACTAAGTTTATCGACCACTGTTTTCGTGACATATGGATCTTACATTTCTTGCAATAGTAAGTCGTACCGTTATCTTCTATATCTGAATCATCAGCTTTTTTAAGCGGTCACCCATCCTGTTTCAGACTACGCTTGTAGTTGCTTGACTTTGGAAGGCAAAGTACGGGTTGTATTTGTATGATAGCTTTTTATTTCGGTGTCACATTAAGCTTAAAATAATAATCTAAACTCCATACTAACCTATATAGTTTACGACCAAACAGTAATCTGTAGTAAAACTCATACAAATATGTTAAAAAGTGCCTAGTTTAAATGAACACGATGTTTAAGCGGTGGTTGCTTCACTTTGGTGGTAGGCCTTTCTAAACAAATTTCGTGTTTATGTAGAATTAATATCGCTACCATATAAAATAATGAACTGTAAAACATGTGTTTTTTAATATTTTGTGTATTAATTTCATCGATTTCAAATTTCGCGTGCGGGCGCTACCAAGTCGCTCAGGGTGGTATTCCACTTGTCCAAGATCTTCGTCCAATGTGTATTTGCGTCTCACAGTTTGTTAAAAAAAATGTGATAAAGCTGTTATAATATAAAGTTTTAAGTGATTTGGCGTACCTACTGATATTCTTTATTTACTAACAAATAGGAGTCTAATATTCAACTGGTCCATTAATGTTAAATATAACTTCGGTGTCATAAACTTACAGACGGATAGACAGACACATCTAAAATCCAATCAATGGATTAAATCTGGAAAACAGTTGAACCGAATCCAGATTTTAGTAAATATTTACGTACGTCATTGAGGATATGTTCTTACAGTGTAAACTTTATATAACGTCGTTCTTTAATATTGTAAAGGAAATTTAATTTTCGATAACGTAAAAAATTGTTCAAAAAGAAATCTTGTGTTTTAAGCGTGTGATGGTAGTGAGTAACTTAAAACGATTAACACATTGAATTCTATTGATAGCTGTAGAATAAGCCATTTATCGATAGTCGATAGAAATGACGTCCACATCCTTACGCTCTGAAATCCATACAAATATTAATATTCATTTAAAAATATAAATAATGCTTAAAAAGAAAATTTACCGGTAGTATGTTATGCCGTTTGATTTTATATTAACGTTTGCACTTCGATTTAGGCACACTTATACGCTAAATACCGTCATTATACAATTTAAACGGAGTTTGTATACTGACACCGATCCGTGGGCGACTGTGTCAACGCTTGACACGCCTCGTGCCGATATATTATTATGTCCATTTTGACCATATCATCGAGGCGTCACGAACCACGCCCCCATAACATAATTATCTCCTTTGTTTCTGTGATGTCAGATGTGCTTACCTATAATTATTATTTATATTGCTGCTCGATGGACCCATTATAGTAGTTTATGCAATAGTTGTATAAGAGAGGGCAAAATATATGAGTGGCGTGAGTTACGATGTGAGCCGAAGGCGAACATCGTAAAGGAAAGCGCCACGAGTGTTTTTTGACTTAGTTATACACCGTTGCATACAATACTTTTTCTACGACTAGGTTTCAAATGAAATGCAAAATTAAGCGAAAAAACTTACAAACGAACGAACGAAGTAAAGAACAACAAACGAGCGGGAAACAAGAAAATGACAAAATATGTGTCTATGGTTTACTTTGTTTTTAAATTGACGGAATGGAAAAAAGAATTATTTACAATTCCAAAACATTTTAATTTGACCAATCAGAATACTTCACTAAATTAAATCCACCAATCACAATACACATCGACTGTCAAACGGAACGATAGGTTCTTTTAGGTACGTGTTTCTCTTTAACTAATTTAAATCTTTTAAAAAAACTTTGTAATTCGTATCAACCAATCAGAATACAGCTATTTTAAAATCGACCAATCAGATAACTGAAATCATTTCTCAAAACATTAGGTGTTTTATAGTCCCTATTTCACAATCGTTAAAATATGATTAACAGGCTACACTTAGTAATCTGTGGCGTATCGTTAGGGCGACTTTACGACACCGAGAGCTGTTATGGGGAATAGAGTTATAGACTTTTCTGAAGTCATATTATCTATGTTTTTATAATAGTGTTCGTGACTATGTAAAAGACTAATAAAAGTACAGGAGTAGAAAAAGAATTTAAAACGCTTTTATTGGAGTTATTATCGTAATTCCCTATTTTTTAGGGGTCCGTAGTCATACTATGAACCCTTATAGTTTCGCCGTGTCCGTCCGTCCGTCCGTCCGTTCATCCGTCTGTCCGCAGCCTGCCTCAGAGACTCTTAGTGCTAGAAAGCTGTAATTTGGCATAAATATACATATTAGTCACGTCAGCAAAGTGGTAAAGTAAAATATTGAAAACTTTTTTTTTACTGTACCTCCCATGTACCTCCCCTACACTTAACGTGGGGATGTTATTTTTTTCTCGTCTACCCCATAGTGTGGGGTGTCTTTGGATAGGTCTTTCAAATATACTTATTGCGGGTTTGTGCAAATAACTTTTTGATTAAGAAATCCGCTTATGAAATATTAAGCTTTAAACCTGAGATACAGGCGACCCTACATTGAGCATGGTCCGACGTATGCTGTTGCTCGGTTTTTAGATTTGTAGAGCTAAACCCTACTTTTAGTTTAATTATTTGCTAGCTAGTATGTAAATTCCACGCCGTGTATACCTATGTAAGTACCTACAAACTGCCCCAAGAATATAATATGTTCGTATGAAAAACACACGATGTGGCAATAAAACCGTTCATATAAAAAAAAATACCAAAAAAGAAACGACTTCAAGCAAAATTCTAAATTAAATTAAAATGCATATAAACTTACACTAAAAAGTAAAAAATAATTATTTACAGAAATATTTTTACACAGAACATTTAAATATCTACAGAATTCTTACACGTACAGTCACGTCTAACAATATGGATGGTACAGTTAAACTTTCAAAAATATGGAAACACGATTCTACTGCAAGGGAATAAAGTTGTATATATATTTATGAAACGTTGTTAATGTATACATATTTATGATGCTGACTGTACCTACCTAAAAGAAAGTTAAAACATAAAACTATTGCTGAATAGGTACTTTAAACTCAACAATTATATGTACAAATAACCTTATGAACTACGTTTTTATATCTATTTGTCAAATATAGTTTTAAGTTAAAACACCATTTAAAGTCGGTGCCAAACAATATTTTTTTTTCTTCTATTTCTTGAAACATTCGTGTTTTTCTTGGTTAGGTATTATACAGGGCGTCCCAAACTTATGGGACATGAAGGGGAAGTACCTTAAATATCGTAGATAGTGAATTTTGCTCAAAGAAGACTTTATGTTATTTTTAAAAGTTAGTAATTCTGCATTCATAGATTTTCTAAAAATTACTTGCTTCGTCTGGGAATCGAACCGACTTAAATGTCAAAAAAAATCACCCTACTTTTATGATGCCAATCGAAAGAATAGCTAAAAAATAATAACTCTGCTTAAGTAACATAGTATTTTAAAAGAAAGGAACAACGTAAAATTAATCATTTTAATCAAATTAAAAACATACATGAAACTGCCGTAGTCAATTAAGTAGGTATTTTTTTGTAAATTAATTAATTAAATGCTCAAAATGTGATCCCTCTTGTCTTAGGGTAATGTCACCAATGATCCGCCAGATACCTGTAGTCGGCCTCTGCTATACTTTGTATGAGTGGGAAGAGTACGAAAAATAAATTTCCCACTCTTCGCACTCATAATTATAAGGTCGACTACAGGACTCTGGCTGACCACTGGTGATTTTACCCTACGCAAATCGCCAATCTTTTAATGAGCCCGCTGCCTGTTGATTTTCTTATCATTTTATGGTGAACACTCGATGTGATATGGCACAATTCTGTTTGCAACTCGCCCACGTTCTCGTATCGCTTTTTGTATAGCATCGGCAATAAATAACTTTCTTCAAATTTGACTCAATAATTTTAGGTCGATTGTATTGTATTTCGATATTTCGTATAAAATCTAGATTATTAAAAATAAGTTAGTGTTGTAAATGTTGTACTATAGTAACAGGTATAGATAATAGTTATTTGTTTGGCACCGACTTCAAATGGTGTTTTAACTTAAAACTATATTTAACAAATAAGAGTAGGATAGCTATAGCCAACGCTATCTCAAAAGAGAGTAGTGGACAGCGCAAAAACAGGCTTTCACAAATAAGAAATTATAATAAAAAAAATCTAATGAATGAAAACGTCGCTAGGCGTACCCACCGCATCGAGTTGATCCACGATCGGTTGTCAAACGGAAGCGAAGAGCAACGTGCCCATCGACTAGGCTTACTCCACGATCGCTTGTCAAACGAAACCGAAGAGCAACGTGCCCATCGACTAGGCTTACTCCACGATCGCTTGTCAAACGAAACCGAAGAGCAACGTGCCCATCGACTAGGCTTACTCCACGATCGCTTGTCAAACGAAACCGAAGAGCAACGTGCCCATCGACTAGGCTTACTCCACGATCGCTTGTCAAACGGAAGCGAAGAGCAACGTGCCCATCGACTTGGTTTGATACACGATTGTTTATCAAATGAAACTGAGGATCAACGTGCTCATCGATTAAGATTGATACACGATCGTTTATCTAACGAAACGACTGAATCTCGTTTGACTCCGTTTAATGCAATGCGTGAAGTCATATTCGGAGGAATATTATAAATGAACAAGCTTTTAGATCAGCTGCCAATGTTTTCGCCGATGTTCCGTGCGTTGTTTGTAAGGATGTAGGTATGTCGCGTTAAGTCGAGTAAGAAGTTTAAGTGGTTAGCCTTGTCTGATTTGGATGCAAACAAATGATTAAATCGGCCATACGACGAAAAATCATTGACTGAAATGAACAGATTACGACATCTAAGTACGGATCAATAATAGGATATTTCAAGCTCGTCGCAAGTAACGCCGCGGGAAATTCATAGTCATATATTTAAACCTAACAAACTTCCTAAAAACGTTTTGTAATAGTGGCTCAACTATCTTAATCGAAATATCTTGTCGCCACCTTTGAAATATATACCGTTTTGGAGTTCCAGTGGCCATCTATGGTCTTCAAAATCAGTTCCACTTCTCCAAATAGGGCTTTCCAAGAGTAAAAACATGAGTTACAATGAAAAACACTAAAATCCATATAGGTGTGCCTATAAATTTTGAAGAGTTCCGTCGATTTCTCAGTTTCCATCATCAGATCTTCATTTTAATAAAAATGGAACCAAACTGAAAGCACCAGTTTTTAAATAAAAAACCGGGCAAGAGCATGTCGGACCATGCTCAGTGTAGGGTTCCGAAGCCGTAACGACAAACACAAAAAACTACCTATCTCAAAAATCAACATGTATGAACCAATTTTCTATTTAGTTATTTGGCGCTGTCTTAGATGATTTTTAGTAGGTATAAACCCGTTAGTCGCCTGTATCTCAGGAACTAATTAAGTCTACTTATTGTTAGTAATGATTCTTTTTCTTATAAATTCGTATAGGTAATAATATCTCAAACAAGAGCCAAGCTTTTAAGTGTGAGATCAGTATACCTATTTATGTAGGTAGTTAGGTATCTAAACTGCTTCAAACCGACTTTAAATTACAATAAAAGTTTAATCTTTTATAAAGTAATTAATAGAAATTGAAAACCTTAAAAAAACAAGGGCCAGTAAATAGAATTTTAAGTTTTCCAAACGATACTCGACTCAAATCAATAATCTAATCGATTATTTGTAAACTTTCAGATCGCAACTTGTAGGTAGCATTCCGGGGCACGTCCGAACAGCATCTAGGCGCTCGCGCTTATGAGCGCGGCTGTCGCTCGATTTGTTACTTGGACGTTCGACTCCCCCCGCGCGTGCAGGCCCCACCGTTAACAATTTTTCTATCAAAGTTATCATAGGCGATTTTGATAGGTATAAACACTTTAGTCGCCTGTATCTCAGGAACTAATCATGTCTACTTAGCCGTGATAGTTTTCCTTTAAAATTCGTTATATGCGGTTTCGTTGAAGATATTTTTCAGATTTTTAGTATTTGTAGTTTTGGCTGTAGGGGGGGGGGGGGACACTTGACTCTAACAAAAAATAGCGCTTTAAAGCTTAATATTTCATAAACGGATCCCTTAATCGAAAAATTGTTGACATAAACCCGCAATATTTTTGAAAGACCTATCCAACGACACCCCGCACTATGGGGTAGGCAAGAAAAAAAAAAAAAAAAAACCCACGTTACGTGTAGGGGAGGTGCATTAAAAAAAAAAAAATTCAAAATTTTATTTTACCACTTTGTTGGCGTGACTAATATGTATATTCATGCCAAATTACAGCTTTCTAGTACTATGAGTCTCTGAGCTAGACTGGGGACGGACGGACGGACGGACGGACATGGCGAAACTATAAGGGTTCCTACGTTCCTAGTTTGACTACGGAACCCTAAAAAGGATCATCAAAATCGGTTCACCCAGTCAAAAGTTCTGAGGTAAGTAACAAACATTTTAAAAAAACGGACGAATGAGAACCTCCTCCTTTTTTTTTTGAAGTCGGTTAAAAAGGAGATAATCTTTAGCATAGTATGAAACAAAGTCGTTTCCGCTGTCTGTTCGCTTAGATTTTTTAAACTACGAAAATAACTTTCATTCAGTTTTCAGCAATACGAGTAGATAGAGTGATTCAAGAAGAAGGTTTTTATCACTAATTAACTCTGGTTTGTGGACGGTTGTTACAGAAAACTCACATAAACCGAAGCGAATCGAGTATTCATAAATAAATAAGCGTATAAATTGCAACCTAAATTCGTACTTGCCTGTGAACCTCCCCGAAACCGGCGAACACGGCTCCTCTTTGAAGCTGCAAACAAACAGGTGAAATTTATTTAGGGTTATGACCATGTTGTAAATTCTTACTTCTTATGTTAGTACGAGTAGCATGCTATATACAGAATGTCCCAGAACCAAGAGTCCAGAATATAGTTTTATCTTTTCAATTCGTTAATTATTTTAGGAGATATTAAGGTTTTAATGATACTAGCAAAGAAGCTAACCTTGCGGTTCCTTTGCCTCCCGTGGCTAAAAATAGGTATTGTTCGTAACTCTGCAACTTGATATCCAATATTCAATAAAGAAGCAGTGTGTATTGAATGACAACAACCTTCCAAAATAACACCGCATTTAATATAAATCCATAGGTACTTTCTAAACTACTAAAATATTTCTCGTTTTTCATTCCTCAACTTTGACTCTTTGTATTGAAAAAAATATGCTCTAAGAGTCTAGAGCGTAAGGAGGCAAGGATGAGGTTATACGTTCCACTGTATGTATGTATGTATTTTTGGTGAAATAAAACCATGGAAAAAAAAAAAAACCTCGCCTGTACAATAATGTGGGGTGTACTATTTTTCGATTAAGGGATACGTTTAAGAAATATTAAGCTTTAAAGAGTTAAGTGCCCCCTACAGCCAAAATTACAAATATTAAAAATCTGTAAAATATTTGCAATGAAACCGTACCTATATAACGAATTTAGAAGGAAAACTATAACTACTAAGGATACTTAATTAGTTCCTGAGATTCAGGCGACTAAAGTGTTTATACCTACTAAAAATCATCTAAGACAATAGGTACCAAACAACTTTATACATTATAGAAATTACTTCATACATGTGATTTTCTGAGATAGTTTTTTGTGTTTGTCTAAACGGCTTCGGAACCCTACACTGAGCATGGTCCGACATATTATGCTCTTGCCCGGTTTTTATATACACACTGCTGGGTCCTTCAGTTATTTTAAGGTGGTAGGATGTTAGTCCCTCAATCACGTTTAAACGGCTGAATCGATTTTGAATTAAATTGGGCACATTGTACCAGATGTACATGCATAATTTTTTTAAAACACCCGTTGAATTGAGAACCTCCTCTTTTTTGTATGTATCCTGGGAAATTGGATAGATTCCGGTTCCGAGGGATACGCAATAAACGATTTCTACGCAGATGAAATCTCAGGCGTGCCGCTAGTGGTCTAAGAGCTAGTAGCTACGGGAATCCCTCTAGTTAGTGTGCCATACTATTATTATTTATTAATCCAGGCGCCTGGCAGCTGTCCAGCGGTGGGTGTGACTAGGGTTTGCAATTCGAATATTCGAATATTCGATTATTCAAATTATTCGCCATAAATGTTATTCGAATTCGACAATATTCATTATTCGAATAAAACGAATATTTCGAATAGTGCACAAATTTGTCTGTAATTATTTACCTTAGCAAAACATTAACAAAATGCCAGGATTAATTATCCTCCATATTAACGAGTTCGTGGAAATAGATTTAAATATTAAAAATAACTACAAATGTAAGACAAACAATATATTACCTATTTTGCTTTATCCTTGCCAAAATCAAACTCCCTAAAAAGAACTAAATACCGTACCGTAATTGGTAAAAGGGTAGCGTAGCGAGTTAGGGAGCTAGCAAGTTCGGCTACATGCTAGGTATCTGGAGAAGATACCATAAATGTTTTTTTGAATTGTAAGGTCATTACATTTTAAATTACCATCACATATTTTACAATTACACAACTTAGAATCATTATTTTGTTTAATTTTCAAAAATATTCGAATTATTCGAAATATTCGAATATTCGAATGTTGGAAATCTAAATATTCGTATTATTCGAATACTAAAATTGAACGAATATTGCAAACCCTAGGTGTGACAGTGCTTGGGCCACAAAGAGGGTGTAAAATCAATTGAAGGTGTGCAATTTATAGAGTTCTGTGTTTGGTGTAATATTATAGTTAATGAATGATGTAGGTATTTAATTCAAATTTAACAATTCCAGGCGTTTTATTTGGGGGAAAAGTAGTGCCAGGTGACGTAGAGCAGTGCAAGTTGACGTCGCCTGGCGGGGTGACCGACTGAATATTTGCGCCTGTATTTTTTAAAACACGGTTTTGAAGGTTCACTCTAATGAAAAAGTAGAGGCCCAGCGCCCCAGACCTCTAATTATAAATGAGACGGCTTTGGCACTTTTTTCCGCACCTTGGACGACACCTGGCACTACTTTTCCCCCAATTAAAACGCCTGGCAATGCTGTAATCGAATTAAATACATAATTAGCTATTAATATCACACCAAATTCAGAGCTCTATAAATTGCACACCTTCAATTGATTGTACAACCCCATTGATGCCCATCCACTCTCACACCAACCGCTGAACAGCTGCCAGGCGGCCGGGGTAGGTACCTAATTAATAATCATAGTATGGCACACTAACTAGATGGATTTGGTTGCTCTATAAATTGCAAACCTATTTCCGTAGCTAGCTCTCCGTCTATAGTTAGATTATTCCTCAATTATTACAATAATTGAATCCAAGAACCTTCTTCGAGCTGCTGTTCAAAACTCGACACAACTTTGAAATATAATACATTCCTAGATAGTACCTATAAACCCGGAATTATGTAAAGCATGGTAATCGATATGCAATGCATGAACACTACTTGAAAAATTACTTGCTACACGTAGGTGCATACTCGTACGTGTTCTATAAACCAAAGTTGATGGAGACCCACAGAAGTGAAATCATTGAGAACATGTCAAATTACTGATCACTCCAAACTTGTGAACTTCTTTGTCACATCTGCACGGAGAAGCTAAATACCTGTTAAATCCTTAGGTCCTCTTCGTGACATAGAACACCGATCTCAAACACGTCAATTAGGTATTTAAGTATATTTGACTACTAATCTACTTCCGTATCTCTTGTATGGTCTCTTAGACTAGAGGTGGATGCTGTTCATTTTGAACACGGCCACTAGTTATTGGAGTTAGTTGGTAGGTACTTTCAAGGACGAAAACGTGTTTTTATACTCTTTTTTTTTCCCGCTTCCAATTCAAGCAACACGTTGGAGACCGAAACTTTTGATTTGAATTGTAAACGAGAGTGACGAAAATCGTTTATGCATTTATGTGTCTTTCTGATACCTCGTGTCGGGGATTATATTCACAAAATGTTCACAAAAACTCACTGGAATACCTATACTTATTTGTGCTCAGGAAATTGTTTTTTCGATTAGTTTTAATGTAAGTACCTACTTAGAACGTTGTGCATCAGAATAAGGAACACCGGGCAGTGATCGTTTTGAAATTATGCATAGGTACATAGGTACCTACCTATCGGCCTGTTTCGAGCGTCCATTCCAAACTAAATAAAATTGTTTTTACTTGGCTGCGTTCCATTAGAAATAAGGTACCTATCACAGGGAACTTAACTAAGTTGCACCAAAACACTAGAACCTGTAATAGTCGTCTCTTACAGTCAAAATAATCAACAAAGGTGTCGCGTGTCGTGTACCTATAGTTAAAAATAGGTAAGTATAGGATCTTATACCACTTTTGCATTTTAATCGGCCAAATAATTATTTATGATTTTCTGAACTTACAATATGCTATAAGTAGCCTCTTTGTTTACAAATCAGCACCTGTAATCACCTGTATCTACACGATTAGTCCGCATTTTACGCTTAAAGACTTTTCACTTTGATTCGTTTTAACGTCTCTGGGTGGTATTATAGGTACCTACTGGAATATAAGTACGTACTTATACAAAAAAAAATGCGCGATATTGGTTAGCTCGAGTTTGTAAACTGCAGGATCTAATATCTCCCCAAGGCCAACTGAAAAGTGTGAAACCGACAATGTATCGCATGAAGGCCGAGACTCATCGATCCCGGCCCGCCGCCGCGCGGCTGGCTCGAGCCTCGGGAACCATCACATCACATTCAACTCTCGATCACTTCAGATGTACCTACTTAAGCACTTAAGTACCTATACCTACATATAGTAAGTATAGGTATCCTTTTAGTAGTTCCGGGAAAATCGTGATGGAGTGTGATGACACGAGATATAGGTAGGTAGGTCTAGGTACTTACCTAAATAGGTACTATTATGTATTACGAGGGTGGCTGAAAAGTAATCATAATTACTTAAGTAGGTACTTAATTAGAGACAGTGTCAGATTTATAGATAGGCCCATTTACAATCGTCTTTGCCAGTTCACAATCATTATTTTGACTGCTTTTCCCTCAGGAAGTATCTACCTACCTATACACTCCAGAACTTGAACAATCTGTGTCATACTGTAAATACTTACGTATTAATTATTTACACAATACGAGTATACCTATGTCTGTCTGCCGAATTCCATACAAATCCTTCCGTTAATGCGTATCTAATTATCACGCGAACTTTCAGATTACCTACCTGACCCTAACCTGTAAATATTACATTGACTGAAATTATGCTCCATCATTCGCCACAAAACGTGAGCTAAAAAACGAACTCGTTGAAAAGAAAGTCCGACTCGCATTGTTTTTTATTTGTTGTTTATCTATAGCCATAGGATACGTGTATAATTGAACTCAGTAGGTTTAAGCACTTTCTACCTGTCGTAGTAATATCCGTAAGTAATATCCTAGAAACTCAATTTAGGCGCGAAATCAATAGGTAGGTATAGTCTTTATTATTTCTAGCGAGCCGATCTTCTACACAAAGGCCATTGTTTGTGTACAATACTATTATCTTTCTTTGTGTCCGTAACCGCAAGCCGATTACATACAAAAAAGTTAGAACTACATTGAATGTCCATAGAATTATCAACCCTATCTTCTTAGACAGTAGGTTTAAAATGTAAAGTGTCAGGATACAGATATGTCTTTATTATTTGAACCGGTCTTATTCCCTACACAATATTACCATCTTCTGTCGCCAGATAATAAAGACATATCTGTATCCTGATACTTTACATTTTAAACCTACCGACTAAGAGGATAGGGTTGATAATTCTATGGACATTCAATGTAGTTCTAACTTTTTTGTATGTAGTCGGCTTGCGGTTACGGACACAAATAAAGATAATAGTATTGTACACAAACAATGGCCTTTGTGTAGAAGATCGGCTCGCTAGAAATAATAAAGACTATACACGGAAAGCGCGATCCCTTCAAGTGAAGTCATTTTTAATCACATAACATAAATTTACGTGCTCTGCCTATACTTCCAAAAACGTTGGCACGTTAAAAAGATAGGTACTACCTACCTACTTATTGGCCGGTGATGGCACCATTCGGAAGCGATTTCGGGTAATAATTTATTCTTAAGTCTATAAGGTACAATGATTTTTTCTTACTGAAATAGTGGATTAAGTAGTAAGTAAGATGTTGCGAAATTGTTTTTTTTTTATTCTCAGTACTATAAATAAATAAATAAAAACAGTATTAATGTGCAATATAGTAGCCCTTTTATTACTTAAGTCTCCCTTTAAAACTCCATAAACACTTAAATAGTTACGAATTTACTCGACGCGACGGTCGATAGGTATTTAAACAATTAAATGTTTTTCGTTTTAGTCGCTCAACTAAATTAATGAAATCGATATATCTTACCGCCAGCCTCGAAAAAGGTACCGTTGAGAAGTTCCGGGGGCCACGCGTGGTTTTCATCATCAGTTCCACTTCACCAAATTGTACTTTTCGAATGCGCATTCTGGACTTGTTACTAAAAATACTTTCTAAAATCGCTATAGGTATGTATGCCTATAACATTTGAGGAGTGCCCTCAATTTCTCACGGATCCCTCATCAGATTTAGATTTGGTGACAATGGGACCACCCCGGAAGCATACTACCTATATGAAACGAAAAAATATTTTTTAAAATCGGTCCAGATAGAAAGTTCGATGAACATACATAAAAAAAGTACATACAGTGGAATATAGAACCTCCTCCTTTATTGAAGTCGTTTAAAAGTCAACCATCTTAGCGCTGCGGCCGCTACACGTTTAATTCAATTCCTATGCTATGGGGAATGGGTATTTACCATACAATTATCGTTCAAAATTAGGGGATAGTACCTATGGATCTCTCGGTGAGCGAGTCTGATTTGCACTGGACCTGGGTGCTTACCAAACTGAGGACCACAGCCGCGGAAAAGTAATAGTTCAAGTCGTACGTGCCGGCCCTGCGAGGTGGGCGGGAGTCAGTAAAGCTCATGACGGGCGAAATAATACAGACTCTCACTAAGCAGATTTAAGGTGCATTTTGCCTCGTTAGGGGCACCCCACTATCGGTCGCAAAAATGTAACCAAGGTCACTTCCGTGCATGCACTTGTATTATTATCGTTCCCGCGTTCTGAATAGGTTCAAATTCGCATCTTTGCTGCCACAGGGAGTCGCTTCTGTACGTACTTGTACTATTACTTATATTCTGTGACTGAGGTTAGATTAGACATAACTAGCTCGTAAACACTAAATTATACTCTAATAATTGTGTAACTTAGGGAGGTAGGCACGAGTAGGTAGGTAGGTACACACAGTACATGTTAGAGCCAAAAGGTTTTTGTAAACAAATGGAAATTGGTTAGAGAAAGCAAGATATCGACGCTTCCTAGCCTTCATTTACTTATTTGGGTAGGTAGGCACGTAGGTAAATAATGAATATAATAGCTATGACAATAAGCGTACAGTCAAGGGCAAAAATATGTACTTATACACTTTAGTACCTTGTCTATTTTCGTCATATTTGAACTGCCATATGTGAACTGTCACAGTGCTTAAAGTGACAAGGTACTAAAGTGTATACATATTTTTGCCCTTGACTGTACCTATCGCACAACCCGATATCTCATCGACATTAAATGAGACTCGTTTCAAGGCCGCTCTCCAAGGCCGAGAAAAGACCAGCTGATATGTAATTATCGATTTCGGACCATTACCTACGTCACTACAACAAAGTTGTTTTCGAGATAGGATCGAGCAAGTTTACATTTGTATAAGACATAGGTACTCACGCGTACAGATCGTCTTCAATGCTTGAGGAGCTAGTAGCTTCCACCAGCACTGAGCAGCTCATCACTATTTTTGTATCAGTTTTGCAACTCAAAAAAACAAGTTGAATATTTATTAGTGTATCTGTTGATTTATTATTATTACACTGTATTAGACTTCATGTCACTTGTTAATTCAACTGCACACTGCACAGGTAACAGGATCATGCATAAGGAGCCGATTGTTAAGCTTAGTCGGGTAATAAAAGATTAATGCTGCTCGCAGCAAATTCCGGTGTTTGATAACCGCGTTTCGGAACTAGAATCTGTGTAGGCAACTGGGAGGCCGTGGAGGCCGGCCGCCCCGACCGACCTTGCGCCGGGGTGAGACACGACCAATATCTTTTAGGCTATTTATTGGGTTTCGATACCCGACCACTTGAAATTTAAGTAAGTTGCCCATGACTTTGTCCGCGTACAAGTCGGCTATCGCTATACCAGGAAATCTTAAATTTTCCGAATTCAAAAGTACCTGACCTACTCGTATGTCGGTCGGTACGCGTGTTTCAAGTTACGTGTATTTTCCATGCCAAATTTTATTAAAATAAAAACGAACAAACAACCAGAGTTATTTTCCCATTAATAAAATCATAATAGCTGTTGCCCGCGACTCTGTCTGCATAAAAGACGTTTATATCACAATACCCTCGGGAACTATTCAATTTTCCGTGATCAAATTCTCAGGGTTCAAGCTAGGTATCTCTATACCAAACAGTTTTTTATACAGATAGGTAATGTAGGGTCGTATTTTAACAATCCAAGATTTTAACCATGGTTGGGGAATTGAGGAAGGTTCGAACCGTCATACCTATTAGAATGTAGGTATTCTACAAGGTAAAACTATAATTGCCTTAGACATAATATCGTTTTTTCAACGATACGATAGCTCTTATTGACTTAAATAGGTACTTGACATTATTGGCAGCCGAGTTAAAAACAGTAAGTACGAAAACACGTGAAGTGCAAAATATGGTTTTACCTAAATATACGGTTAATAGAGCAATCTTAATAAATTATAGGTAACCTACTCCGTTACTTATAATATAACAAATGTAGGTGCAATCTATGGATATATCTATCATTAGCTGACAAGTAGGTACGTATTTTTTAATTTAGCACTTTTTTTGTAGTGATAATAATTAATGATTTAGGTAACTGTTGAACTTCATAATAATAAATTATTTAATAAACAAATAAATCGTTTATTTGTTTACTTATTAAATAATTTGTGTCAAGTTCTACATCCGTCGGTTGAGGCGTTCAGCGAACAACCAAACCGTATTACTTATTACTTTGCGGCATCAACTAATCAAAAACAATTTTAACTGGTCGCTTCTCCAAAGTCACGTAGGGCGGCGCGGGGTGCGGACGGCGCATGCCCCGGTTTAACCTTGAGCGCGCTTCCCGGTTCACGGGCAAGAGCTGTCACCTGCCCACTAGGTCAATGTGTTTATACCTAGTACTTATACCAAACTAAGTACTTACCTACTTCCGATGGTCTTATTTTTCGTTATGCCCCTGTGTACTGTGAAAACGCTTTCCAGACTCGAAGTAGTACCTAAAGATAGATATTTTACACGTTATAGTAATGTTCCTTTGAGGCTTTCGAGACAAGTGGCTTAACGCTAACGTAATGGATTCTTGAAAACGGACAAATCGTATGGAATTATTGTAGGAGCTCGAAGCGACCGTCTAACAGCTTACCTACGTCACTCCTATACATTTTGGATAACGATAACGAAAGCCGAATGCATCATATCTAGGCCCTCTTAGGTACCTTCTTTACATTGTAGGTACCGACTCGTATAAAACGAAGTTGCTTCCCCCCGGCTGAATCTCTGTATGTAGCTACGCTTAGATCTTTCAAACTACGCAGCGGATTTTAATGCGGTTTATAGACCAGGGTCGATAATTTTTAAAACCAAAAAAAATAATGGTAGGATGAAACCCATTAGAAAAGGAGGGGAATATTATAAAAATAAAAGGAAAAATAATTTACGGGCGATCTGAGGTCGGGAAGGGGATGGGGGTGAGTTTTTAAGGGTAAAAAACGGTTTTTCTCGATTTCCGGCAAAACTAAAAGTCCTATCGAAAAAAGTCAAATGGCAAAGTTGTAGGTAATAAAAAGATCTAAAACTTTTGTATTTACACTTTTTTCTATGTGAAAATTTATGTAAAAAATCCAAAAAACCAAGATTTTGGTTTTTTATTTTTATCTTTTACAATTTTTTTTGTTTTTTAACGAAATTTGGTGAAAACTTACCTTTTTATGTCCCAAATACGCTGTAATTTATTTGATTAAAAATATCTATTTTTTTCACCTTATTTTGAATTAATATCGAAAAAACACCCTAATTTTCAATCGAAAATTCACCCGTCAAAATATCAGCTTTTTTCAAAAAGTTGGTATGGTTTCTGTTCGTTGAAATCTCTACTTTCCGATGGTGAAAAAAAAAAAATATGTTACTACAGTAAATCTTATCAGAAAATGCAATCATCCATACTTGATAATCTGAAAAGACAAAATCGAATTAATAATGCCTTCACTATTTTATCGTGAATAAACTCCCATGAAAAAAAAAATATTAAAGAAATAAATGTCAAAATGTATAAAAAATATATTATTATTATAAATCTATTAAAAATTTATAAAATATATATGGAAATCGGCCAAAAGTTTGTTATTAAAAATATATCGAATACTGGTTAGGCTAACGGTTGTAACAGCTGCTACGAAATATATAGTATATAATAGTAGGTATGTATGTAGTAAGACCCAGACCCGCCTAGCCCCTTCCCCACTTCTCCACGAAATACCTTTTGATGGGCTACAATTTTTCGTAGGTCACTCAGGTATATCTACTCAGTGGGGCTAGACAAGTTGCCATCGTTCACGAACGCTAGCGTTAGGTGATCACTGGCGACATGTGTTGTCATTGAAAAATGTATGGGAATGACGTAAGTCACGTGATATATCACTCGTTACAACTGACACGCTGAAAAGTGATCACTATCACTCGATAGGTTTGACGACTACGGTCGATACGCGGTACTATTTTGACACAAAGGCTAGACAAGTTGCCCTTTTGACAGGTCGAATAGAACACGAGCACAATCACCATGTCGCACTGCTAGATCAAAACAGTATTAACTCAAAATCATGGCTAGTTTGGTTTTAAGTTCAAAGAAGTTGAATTAAAGTTGATTTTGACATGCATTGTATTTTGAGTTACTACTATTTTCATCTAGCAGTGCGATATAAACGTCGGTATCTAAGGGCGGTATCTATGGACGGCCGTAACGACCAAGAAACTGTCAACTGAGTCCGTGTCATCACTGTCATCATTGCTTCGCGGTCGCATAAAATTATATTGTTTGAACTTTGATTTCTTATTAAAAATGCTTCCGCTGAGACTTACATATACGCTGCTCACAACAGTACGAGCTTATCCAGGCGCCGACCCAGAGAAATCTCTCGTGCGAGCCTGGAGGCCGCGGACGGGATGCATGAAATGCTGTTCAGGAACATTTTACGTTAAGCAAGGTCTCATTTAGAGTTCTTTGCAGCCTTTTGCGTTCCCAGACTTCGTTGAGGAGATTGAAGGAGGTTCTCCTTGAACTGAAGGTAAGCATCATTTTGATTTTAACATGTATAAGTTGGTATGTGCATTATATAAACAATACTTACCTACAATGAAACTTGTCAGTACCAATAAAGATATTTATTACGATTATTTCAGGTGCTGTGTGCTCTCAGCTTTCTGGCGACAAGGTCGGATCAGAGGATCACGGGGTATCCAACCAATTAACGCAACGGACCGCTGCTAGTAGATGCATCCGTCAAGTGGGGGATGCTCTCAACAACGACACAGTCTTGAAGAGGAGGATCGTCTTCCTACAATCGGATGAAGCTAGGTCTCGTATAAGACAAGAGTAAGTTATGACATATATTTAATGAAAGTATTGGATGTTTCATTCCCTGAATATGTGTAATGTTTTTTATTCACAAGGTCCCGCCCAACGTTTAAATTAACCGAGGGAGCGTTTTTTCTTTTATTGAAAACTCTATAGTAGTATGGTTTTCGGAAAAAATAGTACTTAGTTACTTATAGCGAGGTCAAGTAAGTATACTTAAACTTAACCGATATCATACAATTTATTGATAAAATAACTTTTGTGTGTTTTAGGCAACAAAGAAAATCCTACAGACGGCTGGTTGACGATGCCGGATGTCCATATACTATTATCAACCCCTTGTCGCAGAATTACAAACTCCGGTGTTTCATTTTTACACGGAGCCTGCAGCCTGTATGGAAGGAGTATCTCAACTTCCATTCAATGTCTCAAAGGTCGCCCCCTAGGTTATATTGTAGTGCGGAGCAGTCCTTTTATAATTGGAGCCAAATCCAGGATGAGCCCTACTAATTAGAGGCAGGATTATACTTAATTGTTTGGTGAAATGAGTTTGAATTACTATTCATTTATTATGTTTAAAACCTCATCCAAAAAATGCTATGTATCAAAAAATTATTGATTTCAAGTATTAAACGTTCAAAACAAAATCGAAGTACATTATTTTAGTAAAGTTTCATTACTCGAAGTTACACTGATGGCCATATAATTAGGAACCGAACGCTTGCGTTTTTCTCGTAAGATATACTTAATACAATTATATCTTAAATTTTGACCACCAATCAAAAATTTCTTGACCAATTTTATTTTTAGTTTACACTTATCATTATATAATAATCTGTTTAAATGTATGTACAGTTTGTCGCTGCTAAAATCGAATATTTCATCAATTTCATGTTAAAAAACTTTGTATGGATACGTCAGCACTAAGTTTTTAAATCCCTTTAAAAAATATTCGTTTTTAATAGCGGTAAACTGTACAAAAATTTGAGGCTTAGTTTATTAATTAACGATAAGTGTAACTACAAATAAAATAGGTCTAGAACTTTTTGATTAGTTGTCAAAATTGAAAGTATATTTGTAGGCAATTATATGGGAAAAATGCAAGCGTTCCTAATTATTTAGCCACCACTGTTATTACAGGAGGTCACGACTAATTTGGTTACGATCTCGGAAATGGATTATTCTGGCCTGACAGGATAGAGAGCAACTCCCTGATGCCAAATATGTCGTTCTGCCTGCGCACAGCGGTCGCATTAACTAATATGGCGGCTGAAAGACGTGTTATCGTTCCCAAAAAAAAGAGATAAAGGAAATGGCTGAATTTTGTACATAAAGTAAGTACTAGTAGTACTCATGTCAAATACCTATGCAAAAACTGTTCAAAAATAGTTATGGCGTTATGTACTTTCAACGGCCGATAGTTGTTACCAAAAAAAACGATAAGGGAAATGGTTGAATATTATGAGCAAAGTAAGTATTAGTTGTACCCATGCCAAATATGTAAAAACTGACCAAAATTTTGGTCGCGTTAGGGCACTAGGACCTTTTAAAGATACTTCGAAAGTATATAACGCCATAACGTGACCAACATTTTTGACAGGTTTTGCATTTTGGACATGAGTACAACTAGTACTTACTTTATTTACAGTATTCAGCCATTTCCCTTATCGTTTTGTTTTGGGAACGATACCACACGCATATAACGCGACCACTGTGCGCAGGCAGTCTGACAAATTTGTAGTCAGGTTCCTCTATTCCCACTAGTTCAGTTGTTTATTTCAGTTGACTGAACAAGTGAGATTTTTTTACTCGTTTGTTCAGTTGAAAATAAAATAAGTTATAACTGAACTAGTCAGATTTTTTTTCTCGTTTGTTCAGCTGAATAAAATTAATAACCGCTTAGTTCTACATCCATGTATGACTTCTTTGAACACGTAAAATGGTACTTTTTTGTTCTGTCTAGTCATACACCTACACGATGTGTACGAAACGAGTTGTTTAAAATGAGGTAGGTTTAGGTTATGTTAGTTTTGCAGCAGGCCCGGAGGGCCAAACCACCCAGAAATAGGAGCTCCGCCTGAGCGGAGCTCCGTCGACACTCTTATTTCAAATCAATCAGACAGTGTCGACGGAGCTCCGCTGACGCGGAGCTCCAATTTCTGGGTGGTTTGGCCCTCCGGGCTTGCTGCAAAACTAATATAACCTAAACCTACCTAGTTTCTGGTTATGAAAATGGAAAAAAAGTCTTGTTTAATAACAGGTTAAGAAACAGTGAAAAAAAAACATTATTCATAACCAGTTATGAAATCTTACTTGTGAAAGTGGACGAAAGGAAATTGACGACTTCAAGCATATTTTTCTTGAAATGGGTGTCAAATTAACGCTCGTGACCGTACAGTCACCATCAAATATCGAAGTAGGCGTTAAAAATACCCGCACTCAACTCAATTAATTAAGCAGTGTATGTAGAGTGTGTTGATATATTTTTGCACACTTTGTTTGCTGCGATGTGTTTAAAGTCGTACCTACTTTAGTTGCTTACATTTACTTCAACCGACCTACAACATCCGACATTATGGGAAAACGAGCATATTTGGAAGGTATTATAGGAATGAAGACAACATGAATTGATTATTTTACTGAGCAGAAATTATGGAAAAGTACATAATTGTATTAACGCAGACATCACAGGAACATCGGAGTGCACGGATCCAGTTAATCTGCATTGCAGTCCTTCTAGACAATGCATACTATGTGGTAAAATTGGTGGGTGAAGTGGCTGGAGACAGTGGTGTTGGTTTTTTTCTGAAATTAAAATAAAATGACTTATCATAATTTTTGTCATGAATATAAACTATAACTTTGTTTCTAAATTTTTTTTACATTCAAGTCAAATATCCGTAAGGGCGCTAAAACACTGAGATATTGTTGGACAAAGGTTAAGAAAGGTTATGTACTCGCTGTCTCCAAGAATAATATATTATCCAATATAGGGCTGAAACTATTGGACACGTCTAGAGGCAGAGAGCGTGTCAGATAATTTTGAGCGTAACGCAATGTGAAATATAAATTATTATTGGCGACTGTACTTATTCTCATTTAGTTTATATTGGTTTTGCAGACACTTTAGAGAGATCAAATAACTTATATGAATAAAAAGCAAATTATTTACATAGATTTAATGCTTAATCTTTGGCCAAAGTAGCTGGTCACCCGAAACGTCATTTAGGCATGAGGAAATTTCCTTAATGAATGAGTTATCTCACGCCTCCCCCAAAACATAAAGACTTGGCTAAAAGCAGACATATTTATGCCATTTCACTGGTTTGACTGATGCAGCCGCCGTTCTCAGTTTGACAGAGGAAGTTTGAAGTGGAACCTAGGCAGCGTATGCATGCAGGTAACGTCCGCCAGGTTAGATAAAATACTGAAAATACGGAATAAAACTGTATACACACCATGATCTGCATTTGCGAATATCATTATAGGTATCCAGTGGACTTCATAAATATTTTCTTAGTTCCAATCACGTGTAGTCTAGGTCCCTGTAAATTAAAAATTAACTGTAGGTATATCTATATCACAAACACGCTGCTCTAGTTAATTGTATCGAGTACAGGCTTCTGTACTATTCTGCCCATGTCATTACGATTAGTACAGTACCGCAATTTTAGCAAATGTTATCCGATTTTAAGGTGTAGCTGAAAGAAAGTCAAACACAACTACACTAAATAAATAAAAAATCGTACATACATACATACATTAACCCTGAAAACATTACACTCCTTATTTTAGGCAGTCATGTAAAAATAGTTGGGTATGCCTGTGCGCCCCTGCTGCGCTTTCACGTGATTTGAACATAAACCTGTATCTGATCTTCATTATTGATTTAAATAGGGAAACTATTTAACAATGCCTGGGAGACGCGTTCATACAAAGGAAGTAACTTTTCTTACATGTTACAAGAATTCATAACACATACATACACGTACATATTTACCTTAGAATAACACACAACGCACAACACAATCACAATCTCATAACATTTTATGAAAAACCACATGTAAATAAATAATGTAACAAATACAACATAATACGTACCTAAATATGTTTATTTCCAATGCACATCTGCGACAGCGTCAACTTGACTTTTAAGGTCGAAAAGTATAGACAAATTTATCATTATTAGAAAAAAAAACTAGACTGTCGAGCGAGGTTGTATCCATCGTGGGCATACACTTTGGCTAGATTTTTCATTTTTGACAACGCATGTCGACAGTGATCGCCTAACGCTAGCGTTACATTCGATGGCAACTTGTCTAGCCTATTTCGCCAAGTGACAGGTGATCACCAAAGTGATCGCCTAACGCTAGCGTTCGTGAACGATGGCAACTTGTCTAACCCCACAGGTATATATAATTTATCTTAAAATAGTTATAAATAGGCATCTACGCATATAATTTAAAGAAGATTCGACAACTTTCTCCAAATATTGTAGATTTCTTATTAAATATTAATTTTATTAACTTATTTGTTTGTTAATTACAGTAGTATATTTTTATTTGCAATTTTTTTGTTATCAATGTCACATGTAATCTAACGTTTTTCGAGTAATGAAAGTGTAAATTTTAATAAATAGCTCAAAATTATTTATAATAATAAAAAAAAAATTTCGAATTCAAGTTTTTTTTGATTTTTTGCATTTTCTGAGAAGATTTACTGTAGTAACATATTTTTTTTTATTCCCCATCGAAAAGTAGAGATTTCAACGAACAGAAACCATACCAACTTTTTGAAAAAAGCTGATATTTTGACGGGTGAATTTTCGATTGAAAATTAGGGTGTTTTTTCGATATTAATTCAAAATAAGGTGAAAAAAATAGATATTTTTAATCAAATAAATTACAGCGTATTTGGGACATAAAAAGGTAAGTTTTCACTAAATTTCGTTAAAAAAAAAAATTTTTTGTAAAAGATAAAAATAAAAAACCAAAAACTTGGTTTTTTGGATTTTTCACATAAATTTTGAGGTTATGTGAAAAAAGTGTAAATACAAAAGTTTTAGATCTTTTTATTACCTACAACTTTGCCATTTGATTTTTTTCGATAGGACTTTTAGTTTTGCCGGAAATCGAGAAAAACCGTTTTTTACCCTTAAAAACTCACCCCCACCCCCTTCCCGACCTCAGATCGCCCGTAAATTATTTTTCCTTTTATTTTTATAATATTCTCCTCCTTTTCCAATGGGTTTCATCCTACTATTTTTTTTTTCACTTTTTATTATTTTTAAAGGCTTCTACCCTGGTCTATTACATCAATAGCCTCCTATGACCCAGACCATTGACAAAAAACTCATTATGACCCAACTTCCTTTCTATAAAACAAAATGGTTATCTATTATTATTGAGTCCTATAACCTACATGTAATGTCTATGAGTAGGTAGGTAAGTAGAACAAAATAGTTTATTTATTTATTTAGGGCAATGTGTAAGAAAGTGACGTACCTACTTAGCTATTTTTTTCCTGTCCTTGCCGCACGAGTGGTAACAGGTCATTTTGGTACTAATGTCTAAATGTATAATGGTTCAAAATGTCTCATTATCAAAATGTACAACGGTCAAAATGTATGTAAATGTAAACATGTTATAATGAACAAAAGACAAAACAATTAAATGTCACAAAAACTTATGAGCCTAATTGTATGAGAGACAAAACGTACAAAAAGATAAATGGTCAAGATCCCAAAATATTCAATGGGTTCGAAAATCCCTTTGTCAAATCGTACAAAAGTCAAAAAGTATATTAATGACAACATGTTTGTAAGTAACAACGACAAAATGGTAATGGGTAATGTTGGTACAAGTGCCGGAATGTTCAATGGGTTAAAATGTACAACGGTCAAAAAGTATATAAATGTAAACATGACATAATTAACAAATGACTTAATGATTTGATGTCATGAAACCAAGGTGTCTAAAAAGTCCCGTTGTCAATATGTGCAAATGTCAAGCTGGATAATTTTAGTAACATTTTTTTTAACTTACCTAATTTTTTTTTTCTAACTAGGTAGTATTTTTGTAGAGGTTGGAAAAGAGTAGGTTTATTTCGTTATGTTTTTAAGTCGTTAAATGAAAAGCAGGACCAGACGACCGATTTCTTCAGCCAACCGATAGGGACGTAACTATCTGTTAGAAGAGAGATAAACACGCTATCTCTTCTTGACCGAATAGCTGCGTCCTTGTCAGTAAGCTGACGAAATCGGCCATATGGACCGAACTTTACTCGAGTAGGTACGTGTTGATTTGATTGGTTAACATTTTTTTAAATATATCTACGGGTAGAGAATTCCCATAATAAAAAAATATAAATAAATAAACAACATAATGAATTTTATCGTGAAAACATTTTGGGTAGAACACATTTAGTTAATCGCGTTTTGTACATTTTGGCCACAGAGTATTCCGTCCTGAAAACTTCCAGTCAAATTGACACTGGAACCCTAATGAATTCTATCGAGAAAACATTTCAAGTAGAGCACATTTAGTCAATTGCGTCTTGTACATTTTGGCCACAGAGTATTCTGCCCTGAAAACTTTCAGACAAACTGACACTTTAGCCGTAATTAATTCTATCGAGAAAACATTTCGACTAGATCACATTTAGTCAATCTCGTTTTGTACATTTTGGCCACAGAGTATTCTGTCCTGAAAACTTTCAGACAAATTGACAATTTAGCCGTAATGAATTCTATGCAGTGCACATTTTGACTAAAAGAAATGTTGTCCATAGCATATTTTGCCTTTAAAATATTTAGACAAAATGACCTGGTGGCACAAACATTTTGTACTTTTTGACAAAATTACATCTCAACCTTTTATGCATTTTGGCATTTGTACCAAAATGACCTGTTACCGCACGAGTCATTTGACCAAACATTAAGTAACCATACTCTTTATCTAGGTATGGCAATAAACTCGTAACAATGGCGGGTAGTTGTAGACACTGTAACATCGACATACTAACCTATAGACGCCGGGTTCAATACAAAATTCTCTTCGAAAAGTGTCCCAGGGCGACCTATACATACTTCATACTTGTATATAATCATTGTCAAAATAAAACATTCTAATTTAAATGGTATGTCATTAACGCAATGCTTAATTTTGCTTGAAACCATTTATCATCTTATGTTGCTTCGACTAGAGGCTCGTATTTTTACCTTATGCAGCTTCTACTAGCGGAGTGCCAATGTCACCGCGAACAAAGTACAAATGGAGTAGCTTTATACTTAATATTATTAAGGTGGGTAAACAACAACTCACGCTATTTTTTAATTATTTAAGACTAGCTTTCGCCCGTGACTCCGTCCGCGTAGAAGTGGTTTATCGCTGCTCCCTCGGGAAATGTCCAATTGCCCGAGAAAAAACTATCCTGTCTTATTCCAGGACCTAAACAATATGTGTGCCAAGTTTCATCTCGATCCGATCAGCGGTTGAAGCGTGAAAGGCGGACAAACATACACACTTTCACATTTATAATATCAGTATAGATAATATACAATATTGTGGGCTTGTAAATCGTCATATTTACAGTTGTGGTCAACTAATTAGGGACACACACGGCAAACTATGTAAACGTTTATTTAAATTCTTACGAACTTCAAAATTGGGTAATTTCCCGGCTCAATTAATTTTCAGTGTTTGCTTACATTTATATACTACAGATATTTATACACAATGAAAAACAAAGTATAGTAAATAAAATATTTAATACGAAATAACAAACAAATGGTTAATTTAGGCATTTTACAGCTGGACATTTAATTAGGGACACGGGGGTAAACGTTAAATAATGAACAAAAACAGAAGTATTTACATATAAATAATTGTGTAAATAAGAAATTTAAACAACCCCGGCTGAAATGAAAAAAAAATTAGTAACCAGTAGCAAAGCCTTTATTTTTAATAACAGCTTGACACTAGCGTGGCATGGACGATATCAGTTTACGGCATATCTCCACAGGAATGTTAGTCCATGCTTCATTGAAGGCTTCGTAAAGCTCATCTAAGGACTTAGAGCGATAGCCAGCAACCCTTTTCTTAATCTCATGCCAAAGGTGTTCGATTGGGTTAAGGTCTGGGCTATTTGCCGGCCAGTCTAGAACCGAAACGGATTGACTGGTAAGGAACGCCTTGACAGATCTTGCAGTATGCTTTGGGTCGTTGTCATGCTGGAACGTCCAAATAACCGGAAGGTGTTCCTCGGCATAGGGTAACATGGTTTCCTCCAATATAGTTCTATACTGAAACTGGTCTAAATTGCCCTCAACTTTCCTGATGGGCCCGCATCCAAGTCCAGAAAATGACCCCAAATTTTTATGTTTCCTCCGCCATGTTTCACTTGTTTTTTTGTGAATCTTGGATTCATTTCTGCGTTTACTGGTCGCCGTACATAATGTCTGCCGTCTGATGAAACCAGATTGACCTTGGTCTCATCAGAGAATAAAACATGTTGCCATTGGGAATAAGTCCAATGTTCATATTTACGAGCAAAAGCCAGACGTGCGTCCCGATGTTGTTTTTTTAATAAAGGTACTTTGCGAGTATTCTTCCAAGTAGCCCCGCTTCTTCTAACCGCCGTCGTACTGTCCTCGCTGACACGCCTGCAGTTATGTGTGCCCCATATAATTCGCTTTTTATAGAAACTGAGCCTTTAAAAGGATCGGCCTTAGCCAATCTCACCATCATCCTATCCTCTTGGGGAGTTGTTTTTCTTGATCTTTTTTTTCTGGGCACATTTTGAACAGTTTTATTGCGTCGCACATGTTGCACTGCGTTATACACTAAGTTCTTAGAGCATTTTAAATGGTCTGCTATCCTCCGATAAGACCATCCACGCTTAACAAAGTTAACAACAATATTTCGCAATGTTTCATCACAGTTTTTGTTTTTACCCATCTTTTTTTCAATAAATTACACTCGAAAGAGGAAAATTGTTAACTCAAATGCCGCGGAAGGAACAGAAAATTGGAACAGCAAAAAATAATTCAAGCAAAGTTTTTAAATTTCGAAAATAGAACACAGAGTCTGAGTCCGTCCCTAATTATATGACCGGCCAGTCTGGTTGACAAAAAAGGTTTGTATTGTATTTTATGAGACGATATTTATATGGTCTGTAAATTAACTCGTGAATCATATTATTTTAGTTAAGAAAATAACTTTAGCTACCCGTTATTGAAATAAATCATTGAAGTTTTAGGAAAAAAATATTAATAAGGAATTATGAAAGTCAAAACTCAGTGTCATCACCAAGTGTCCCTAATTAGTTGACCACAACTGTATATTTTTGTAACAAGACAGAACCGTTTTCAAAAACCCTAATAGCTACTTGAAAAATTTATATCGACTGACTTATGTCGGTGGCAAAAATCATCATATGTATGTAAGTATGTATATTTAGTGGGTTTTTGAAGAGGTTTTTGTAAAATGAAAATCGCTTTTTATTGATAAATGATTTTTATTTCTAATATTATTTTGTGATTCACTACAGCACTTAGGTATACATTACATTAACAAATCTTATAGTCTACGGGTAATAACAATTTTCCATCAGTCTTAACAAAATTTATCTACCCAGGGCGCCTAATATGGCTGCGTTTATCGCGTGACAAAGTGTGGATAAGGCATTCGTCACCTTCTAACACGTAAATAAGTACGAGAGTGACGGATGCTTTGTCCACATTTGACACGCGATATAGACGCAGCCATACTAGGACCGCAGGATGCAGGGCCGTTAATCGTTAATTTCACCATCAATTGCACTTCAGTACATGCACAATGAAATGATGAATAAAATTAGCTTCATAATCTAATTAGAGAAATCTCATCACTGCCCGTTAAACAATTACGATTAAAGATTTTCGGTGGTCATCTTTGGTCTTTCTTTTTGGTAATTCTCTAGCTCTGCCTACCCCACTCTGGGAATGAAGGCGTGAGTTAATATATGTATCTTTGGCCTTCATCATCAGTTTCTCTTAACCAAGAGGTGTTTTTAGAATGCAAATCCTTAATATCTTACAGGAAATACCAAAATCGTTGTATGTGTGCCTATAGGTACCTAACTTTTAAAGAGTTTCCTTGATTCGTCATGGTCCCATCATTAGACTCTGAGTGGATAATAGGGTGGTCCAACTCCAAAATAAAGCATGAAGAAAAATAAAGTATATCAAATCATTCCTCCACATCTATCTTCTAAATATATAAAAGGAGAAACTGACTGACTGACTGACATATCAACGCACAGCCTAAACGGCTAAACGTAGGGACTTGAAATTTGGAAGGGATGTAGCTTAGGTACCGTAGAGGTGCACTAAGAAAGGAATTCCCGAAATTCCCACGGGAACGGGAATTAGCGGGCAAAATCCTTTTGTATGAAAAATCTAAACCGAAGCGAAGCGAGGGCGGGTCGCTAGTAGCTTCTATATGTTTACGATAAATTAGTTACTTGTCAAATTTACAGTGGTCGTTTACTTATCGCTCAAAACATTTACTTTATGCCAAAAGGATCTCACTCTCATACAAAGGGGCATCTAGTAAACTAAGCAAAGATTAAAAAAAGAAGTAGAATATTCTTTGCCTACTGCTGCATCCCAGAATACAGTGTCATGATCTGTCCAAAGTCTTCCTCATTCAATATCTTTATTAGATGTGTGAAGCTCTATACATTTTTTCATTTATGAAACAATTTTAACAGTTTGGGCGAAGTTTATTCAATTGCAATAAAACTTGGTAGGTATAGCCTATTTTCATGAATGTATTTTGAAATACAAAAAAACTTATGGTGAAACAATAATAAACACCTCGAAAGTATACCTTTTGAAACCAAAAAATATTTTTTAAATCGGTCCACAATTGACTGAGTATGAGTGTGAGTGAGATACATAAAAAAATATAAAAATAAAACATAGGTACATACTCGTACATCCGAACAAAGAACGTCATAACTAATTGCCTTTAAATAGATTTAGTTTATTATAAAGTTGTCGCTTAGATTTATCTTTTATTTCGGCGGTTTCTCTTTTGCATATATAATGCAATCTTACGTCAATAAATGATTCAATCACTGATTTTAACAAATTTAGTTTATGATTATGTTCACTACTTCCAGGAAACGCATCTTTTTGAATATATGACTTTAGAACTGTTAAACAAATATAATTTTTATCATAATTTCTTTTCATTGATCTCCCTCCACTTACTCGAAGTAAATTTCTTATAACGCCTTCAGTTTTGAGGCATATATTAAAAACTTCGGTCGAAGCATATATCAATCCACCCATATCTCTACCAAAATATCAATCAACTTGTGAAAACACAATTTCTCTTTGGCCCATAAGTTAGTTTTGCATTCGTCACATTTGAGTTTCTTAACTAAGCGACTCACTACGAAACCAGAAATGTACCCTACTATTTGTGAAACAACCTCCGAAGAAGGATTTTTATCTAATGTTTCACCAAATTCATTACAGTTATTCTCATAAATCACAAAACTCTTTTCTACAGTTTTGTTATTTAAAACTAAAGCCGCACTTAAATTATTTTCTTCATTTTCTTCGAAGCGATGGGCCCTTGCAGAATTATTAATTTCACTCAGTGACTTTGATCCCCTTAAAATTGGCATGTTTTCTAGCGGAAGACAATTACCTGTAAATTTCGACCCGAGTTCCAAATGGCAGAGCAATTTTTTGAAGGCTGCTTTAAATTGTCGAGTATTAGGGTTATTGTTGTGTCCACCCTGACTTCTTATATTTCCTAAAAATAATTCGACATGGTCTTGGCTGAACTTGTAGGTTAACAAAAACTGTACAATGTCTGTTTCGACCAAACTTTTATATAACATGGTCAAGCTGTTGATGCATACTAGTAGGCCTAACACTCCTGTATTATTTTGCGTGTTGATTAATGGAATTGTTTTATTTGTAAATACTTTTCTGACTCCACTGGCTAATTTTATAGTTTTTTTGGTCCTCACATTAATTGTTATTGATAGTAGATAATCTTTCGCTGTATTTAAAAAACTCAGAATTTGCGTGGAATTTTTACTACATAAGGGATGATTAAAGCCGTAGTCTTTTAGATTACGTGTATTTAGAATGTCAAAAACATTATTCAAAATTTCGATATTTTCTGCAGTGTCACCTGAATTTTGAAACGCTGGTATTTTTAAAGTATCTTTGCAGAATATCAACGCTTTGGCAACGCTCCTGCTTAATAATTGTGAAGCCAATTTAACATTCATTATTTGGTTTTTGAAATGAATGTGTCTCTGGGTTAGCTTGTTAGCCAAGTGCAAACCGTGCTCTTCCTGCAAATTACACAAATCAGTTAAAAAATGCCACCTGATTACGTTTCCATTAGCAGCATGAATTATTTTCTTTGATTCGAAAACATTCCGCATTAGTTTTAACATATGACATGCGTCAAGAAAGACAGCAACATCATAATCAGCACTAGGGTGCTTAAAATTACTTTTGATGTTACTTGCATCTTTTAAGTTGCATCCTAAACAGTGCATTGTTGCAATGTTAGTTTTGCAGCCATCAAATGTAATGGAGCGAATGTGCACACCAATTTTCTCACATTTTTCAAGTGCAATTTTAATTTAATTTGCTTTCATATCTGCCTTTATGGTATCAATAAAAAAATAAGCAAGTGGCAATTTCCATGATTCGTTGATAGCAACTAACATGAAAACATATGCTTGGCTCGCTATTCCATTCCTGTCGTCTTTATCTAAGCCCATGTCTACCAGGCCCTCATAATGTTTACCGTTCCAAATTTTTTGCCTTCTTATCGACATCTCGTCGGCAACCAAAGAACATAAAACATTTTTGCCGTTAGATTTCACTTTTTCCTCTAGTCTGTTCAGAGTTTCAGAGCAAAATCCAGGTTCGGCGTCCACATTTCGATACCATTCATACAGCGTGTGAGGGTTTGGTAGGCATGTGTTAAACATTTTACGAACATATTTATACGCAGCTGGAGAGTAAAAATGAAGCGTTAAGGCAAACTTTCTAGCTCCTGGTGGATATTTGGAGAATGGCTTTTTGAGCTGCTTTTTCGTTTTAACATACATGCCGCTAAACACTTCAGCAATTTCGATATTTTCAGCTAAATCTAACATTACTGTTTCATCTAATTTTTGTTTTTTTTTTAGTATATTTACTATATTTTTTAAAGAATTGTTCTTTTTAATTAATCTCTTGTTTACTTTTTGTAAGTTGTGAATTTTTTTGGACTTATTTAAAATAACCTGGCGGCAAGATTTAAGTTCTGAGCTTAATTTTTTTTTTCTGGGTGATTTACACACAGATATTAAATCTGAAATCGACGCAGTCGGAGAACTAGACAAACTGGCAATTTCTGAAGTTTCCAAAGACACCTGTAACAAAAATAAGATAAGTACCAACAGTGCAAAATAACATAATCACCCTATAAATTAGTTACATTCTTGAATTACAAAGATAATTATAATAAGACAATTTTAATTATTACCTTTATATTTGGTATCTCTTGTTGATGTATTGGAACTTTTTTAATAAGATCATCTTGGCGTGGGGATTGAACCTATAAAATTTCACAATTGTAACTTTATAATCTGTGATACAAATATATTAAAATTAAATAAAAAATCTATATAGGTTCCGTGTCAATGTCGGCACATTTACAAAGCTGTTCCTGTAGAAATGAATTCCGTAATTTTCCTGCTCTAAAAGTAGCATGTGACTTTTCCTGGGATTTCTACAAACCAAATTTCAGACAAATCGGTCTAGCCGCCGTTTAGCCATTCTGAAGTAACAGACAGACAGGTACTTTAGCAATCCTAACACTTTAGGTACAACAACTACATCATCATCTTCGAATTCGATACAGTTTCCGTAGGCACGGTTTTCGGACAGTGGTAGAATCTGTTTTTATCATTTATGATATTAAAGTGACATACCTACTTAGCCTCAGTTTCACGTCACAAAAATGATGGTAAGTAGCATATTATATTAATGGCAAGGTAAATAACCTGCAATTTAGGGACAGCCGTTTTACGCAATCGACGTCTTTGCGAATTTCCCACGATATCGAATTTGTCGAAATGGATCGAGCATACGACGGAACTTTTTCCGGGTCTAAAAAACTCCTCCTGCCGTTCACTCGCGACGATGGAATTCCATACCGCACAGTGAAATGGATCACCAGGAAATCTTCAAAAAATATAAAGTATTAAACTACTCCATAGACGCAACTGTTCTGCAACAACCAAATATTGACAATTGTTGGTCCGAAACTAAAATAAATTATTTTAAAAGAAATAATTAGGTATTTGTTAATTAATATTATGAGTCGACATTTACTTACCGAAAGTATGATATTCCGTCTGAACATTTTTTGTTGCGGTGATTATTTTTGCAGTTTTTGAAAACGCATTGAGGCATTGTGACACGTGTCACTGTTGGCGTAGTTGAAAGCGAACTAAATTCAAATAAGCTCCCAATTTGAAGTGGGAGTATATTCGCTGGGCCGTGTTTTGATCTCTGACCCGTTATCTAGTTGTATATTGTTGATCGAAGCACTGTAAGTAAATCCAACATTATTTTGTGAAAATATCAAGATCTTTTTGAAATATCCCTTATCCTTTTACTAAATACATACATAGCCTGCGATGTTTTATTTTTTCACAATATGCAAGGGATTGTCTTGGTATTCGTAATTCTAGTGACCTGGCACTCCCAGCCTTTCTGTCTTCTGTACCTATGTCACAGCACTTTCACCCTCATCGGTGGGAGGATTCTTAATGTTCCCAACTTCACGCCGTTGAACAGGTATCGTGCTTGTCGGATGCAGAGAAGTTTTGGAGTGCCAGTAACCCCGGGGAAATTTCCCCCTTCGAAAAGGCCAGCCAAGCCGCTTGGGACAAAATTTCTGTGAATTCTATTCATTTCAACCTCTTAAGTTGCCAAATTCCTTCCTAGCGGCAAATAACATGCCATACGTAACACTGGGTAGCACCGACAATACTAGTACTGCGTTGTTTTTAACTCGCCCGCCATTACTGTAAATAAGAGCTCCTTTGACGTGTTATCATCTTATCATATTGTCAAAACCGTTGACAATATGATAAGATGATAACACGTCAAAGGACTCTACAGAAGCGCGAGGTTAGGAGAACCTAACCCTTGTGCAGCTGTGTAGTCCATTAGAGAAAATACTCTTTTACCGAACTATCGTCTTCGCATGTGATATCCATGGACTCATTTCTCTAATGTACATACTTAATACCTACGACGACCATTGGAATAAAAATGTAGTGCAAACGTAGTAAAGTGGAATTTCTTTTGTTTTTATGATTAAGTAAATAAAAGGATGTAGCAGATTAGGCCTTCATAATTGCCCCCAAAGCTTTGAGTTTGGAGCTATTATCAGAATTTCTAACTCTTTACTACCTCCTGGAACTTCACAGCATCCATTTAACCCTAAACGTTTTATTTCACAGTTGTTTATTACTTCAATGAAAGGACCGGTATTTTTAGTTTTTACATGATATTAAGAATGAATGATGACGATAATGTATTCAATGCCAACAAAATATTTAAACAACTTCATTTTCTCTTCATAAGAGCAACGAGCAAACCTGCGGGTAATCATGTTACTCTGAACCGTCAACGCCCTTCACTCCCTTTCAACACTAACCCCCTTACTAATAAACGTTGAGTAACGGTGGTATAGCTATACAATGTTTTGTCCTTATCTGTCATTTTGACATTTGAATTCGACAGATAAGGACAAAACATTGTATAGCTATACCACCGTTACTCAACGTTTATTAGTAACGGGGTAAGTCATCCCTTAGGCCACTCGTGAGGATATGTCCAAGGTATTTGACCTTATCTACAACTTTTAGCGAAACCAGAGTTCAACAAAATATGTGGAACACGGTATGGCTTGACAAAAGCCCGCTTTAAATACCAACACCTCACTCTTTTTATTGTTGTACTCTAGTCCATGGGTCAGGGTAAAGGCTTCGCTGTGGGCACGCAGCTGCTCCAGCGCACTGACAGACGGGCTCAGGAGCACCATATCGTCGCCATAACTTAAGCTATAAACACCAGTGCTACCAACATAGCATCCCGCATGCATGCCGCTAAATCAACTTATTAATGTGTACGTTAAAGAGCTTCGGCGAGGTAATACCATCCTGCCTTACCCCACATTCAAGCTTATACTCACAGCATAAACTGCTTTCCCATCTGACCTGTTGTACCTGATTGCTGTACCAGTGCCTAAACAGTGCCACACACTCCGCCGGTATAGGTACCCGTCTCACTAAGTTACTGCCAAAGCTAATCATTGTTGACTTCATCAAAGGCCTTGGACAGATCGAGGAAATAGGCATAGACATAGGGGTTCTATCTGTATAATACCTGACTGCGTGCTTAAGACTTAAAACGGCACTATCAGTGGACAGCCCAGCTCTGAACCCGAACTGGCTGTCATGTATTTATATTTAGGTGCTTGTCTAACACAGTGCCAAGCACACGGTCAATCAATCTCTATTAATTAGATGTCTCATAAGTATGTAAAATAAATAATAACAACCATATCAATACTTATTTCTCCTCAAATCGCGGTGTTAAACCAAACGGTTTTCGACTTCTGCAGCATGGCCTGGCCACGCTCTATCCTGCAGGCAGGGAGCACCAAAGCGCAGTGGGCGGGGCTATTCCCAGTAGTCCGCACCCCGTAGTTCGCACTGCGAACTAATGGGATTTTTTTTGGGATGGTATTATAGGAGCAGGAATATAAAAAAAAAAATTTAATTTAACACATTTATTTAAAATTAGACTGACAATTTAAAAAAAAAACATTAATTTTACGAAAAATTTAACAAACCAACATAGTAAAGCATTTTTTACTGTGTATTTATTAAGTCACATATAAAATATGTATAAAAGTCATCAGAAATATGTACAAATATTAACACGTTTGAAAACTTACATCAACAAAACTAAATATACACATACTTATATATTACTTGGCCACATAAAAACTACCTTGACCATCACAACGACACACAATAAATATCTAGGCTGCCGTTTAGCTGATCTTGGTTGTGTACACATATAAAATGAACCAACATCAACAAAGTAACATAATTTTGATTACAAAAACATTAAATACGAAGTTATGCCTATGTAGTAAAGTACTTAAAAAACTTTAATATGCTGAAATTTTTCGTAAAATAAATGTTTTTTTTTAAATTGTCAGTCTAATTTTAAATAAATGTGTTAAATTAAAATTACGTTTTTATAATCCTGCTCCTATAATACCATATGAAATTGAACACAGTTATGTTGAACTAAACAGTGCGAACTACTGGGATTTTTTTTCCCATTTGTCCGCAGTGCGAACTACTGGGAATAAAAATTCCCAGTAGTTCGCACCACTTGCCAGAGGTGCGGACTAGTGACTACTTATTGAAGAGATGACGTAGCATATAGGGATAGGGACGAATGATATACTTATACCTGATTCTATGGTCTTGAAATTGCCTTGTTGTAGGCTTTTGCTTAAACAATAAATATGTGATTATTAAACGTCTAATATGTGATTATTAATTTATCTCAGTTATGCAAAAAGTTTCAATTTGAGGTGATTATCATTAGCGACATTTTGATACGTTGCACGGCCGTCGAACGTCTAGCACCTAGCTCCTTAGCCATTTTTCACACCTTGGTCCGTGGATTGCGATCAACCAAGCCGTTTCTTTATAATGTTTCGAAGCCCGGGAGTCCAACCAGTCCTATTTCTTCTTCTTCCTGGGCGGTCTGCGATATACCCGAGCTCATTATATCGCATAATAGTGTTGGACACTAGACACAGTGACAGGGATAGAGCTAACGTAACTTTGAACTTCGATTTTCAAAGTCGGGCCTCTGAGCTTATGATTTGGCGCCGGTAGCTCTTTGTCAATGGCTCATCTTTCAGTTTTTTTTTCAGTATCAGATGTAGGTACCTACTTAGGTTAGTGTGTCCAGTCCATCTTAATTCGTCCCAAATTTAATAAACTGTTTTTGTATCTACTTTGGACGCTTATAGGTCTACCAGAATCTCATGAAAAAAAGGGAAATACCAAATTAGGGCTTGCATCTCCGGGGTAATAGGATGTAAAGGTCTTGATACTTGATTTTCCACCCGTCAAATAAAAGAAAGATGTGGCAGACTCAGTCCGCGTAGATATCTTAATTTTTTTGGAAATATTCCATTTTCCGGGATACAATTTTAATATCACTTTGGGCAATTAACTATCTATGCCGTGAATATGATACAAAGCGTAGAGGGACGGAACTAACCAATATTTATAACATTAATTAATAACGGTTAGTTACCTACCTAATCTTTAAAACTAACTTTGGACTTGCATTTCTTATTGTTTAAGCATTAAGGTTAAATTAACACAATCATGTGCATTATGTACGTTTATTAGGATTTAGTTGAAAATGAATTGAATTGAACGCAATGACGTATCGAATAATAATAATATCGAATTATACCGCACAGGCCCAAATTAATATGTATAATTTTGAATGTTCTATCATATTAAATTAACTCTTAATTCATGTTCAATCGTTGATTTACGCGGTTTTGATAGCTAAGCAACTATATGCACTTTAATGTAAACCAATTTCGTATTCTGAAGAAAAGGTAAGGTAAGTAAGTATTTCTTTTTTTCTTTCTCATGAAAACATCATGAACACCGTGCCACACACGCGGTGGCAATAAATAATCCTGGAATTAAACGGAACCTCATTATTAAGGTTTCTAAATGGACTTTTACGTTTCAGAAACAAAAGCTAAGTGAGTTATAATAAGTAATGTTCCTGCAAATGTACAAAGGAACTTAAAGTATCAATATTATTTGGCTTAATTTACTAGTTCATTAGCATTATTAGCATTACAAACACGACACTAAACCAAATATTGTGTTTGATTTACATCTTCTTGCTCACAATTAACGATATTTTTCGCCTGGGATCGAAGGGCTTTAAGGGCATTTATTATTATTTCTTTATTTAATGGCGTCTACATAATAACGTAATTTTGCCAATGTCAAGTATATATAAGCAACGTTGTACGGTGAATCCAGTCCTGTCGTCGAAGTCTTCCAGTCATAGTCGTGCCCCTTGAAGATGGCGGGCATCCACTTCAATGGCTTGGTGTGATCTTGACCGCTAACTCATTTGGAACTATCTTTTCACTGTTATTTTATTTAATGCAAGTTCTTCATCAATGTTAAGTTGTCCCACAAAACTGCCCTGGATTTGAGAATCAAAATGAACGATAAAATCATTTACAAAAAATTAAATAATTGGACAGATGTTTTCAGAATGACAGCCAGTCATAGACCCATAGACCCCTAAGGGCATTTTCCTGACCTGACGCTATATTTCAGTAAAAACAACAAACAGTAACAAACTCTGACACTGACAAGCTGTGTTTGAATTGACAGGCGTAAGGTAACATTGCCATATGAAAATCGATATATTTTTACTTTTAATTTTTTTATGAGATTCTGGTAGATTAGATATTCATCTACCAACAAAAACATATCCAAGCAATTTGGCGCAAATCATCCCTAAGAACTTCAGCTACGATAGATCACAGACAGTTCACACATGAACAACCCAAAGTGTTCGGTTTTTGGCAGGTATTTGGTACGGATTCCTTAACCGAGAGTAAAAAACGATAGGTAGACTGTGTGGCATTATACTCTGCAGATCAAGTTCAATTGTTTGACATGAGCTAGGTACAGTCACCACCCGCGAATGTTACGCCACTTGCCACTCTTCTTAATTTAACCGTGTAATGCATTTTGGGTTGACAGCCGACTTGACATATTACCCGAGTGTAGTACACGGCTAAATTAAGAAGAGTGGCAAGTGGCGTAACATTCGCGGGTGGTGACTGTACATTTTAAAACTAATAACTATTTGACATCTGTCACATCTAATCCTCTGATCCTCTCGTCTCGTACCCTTATAATCTGTGATCCTCTCCTCGTCTATTAAATTCTTGGAACTCTAACATTCATTCTAGGAATAATGTAACAGATCTAGATCAAGGGACTCATTAGTTTGAGTAGGCCTACTTACTTAACTTATTTCAGTGACTTACATCCAGTGCGAGTGTTTTTTGTCTTATTTTCAACCTGAGAAAATGTATTAAGTTTAAATTGCATGAACGAGGAGCGTATTTTATGAGACCATTTATGTAAAGTCAAATAATAAAGTTAATAAATAAAAAACACTTCCAGTTTAGCTGCACTTGCTTGCAGTTTCACTGGTTTATGACTATAAATGATGTAAAATGATGGAAACGAGGTATTACGAAGGCTGCGGACGAGAAGGTCCGATACGTTGTATCTTTCTTGGCGAGTTTCATCCAGTAGCCGGCCCTAAGATTGCTTGCCAGGTTTGTTTTACTTATAGTACTCACCTACTGTCATTGGTATAATAATGTACTTATTCTAGCAATGGTTGTGTTGATTTCATTGGTTACTATTACTGTTCCTTTTAAATAATTATGCTTCTTTCACCATGATCACGTACAAAACGATAATAATGACCAAAAATTAAATAATTTATTCCTGGTATGCTACTCTGCTGCATAGACCTTACTCCATCGTCAAAGATAAGCTTGAGGCCCTAGTGACATGTGGGCGAACTCGTTCTCATGGTTGAATTGCTTTAGAGCTGTGAACAAGTTTCTTTGTTTTCTCCCTTTAAACAAAAGCTCGAAAGATTAAATCTATTAATGTAGTATTTATTATTTTCGAATAAAACATAACTTAATATTCCATCACATCTCAGAGATCAGCTGGTCTATTGCCTAATGCACTCACAATCGCAATCGATTTCAAATCGGAAAAATTCTTTTTCATTTTGTATGCAGACAAGTCTTCGATTTTGAAAATGAAAACGATCATGATTGCAAGTTTGTTAAGGCAATAGCCTCTCGGGGCCTAGATACACCAATGCTGTATTTTGACAATTGTAAAATAATAAAAACAGCAGGGATTGAAAACCGGTTTATTTTCCGTACCGGTTAGAGCCGCACTTTGAGAGCCTAACCCATAATAAAGGTTACGCTCGCAAGAACCTCTCTAACCGGTATCTCTATGTCGGAGCGTAAACAGGGAACGAAATCAATTTACCGGTTAGAGAGCGGTTCCTCCGTGTGGGGGGTGAATGACCGCTCGTTTAAGGAGACAGGATTGGTTTACTATAGTATTAGATTGATAGCGCAGCGACCAGCAGCGCCTCGACGCGCGACAGCGGTCATTCATCCCGTATCGAAACACAGAGTAACCGGTTAGGGAGCGCTTCGAAATAATGTTCCCAAATCATTTCGTTCGAACGTAACCTAAATTATTAACCGGTTTAATCTAAATAAATACCGGTTTATTTGTAACCGGTTACAATCCCTGAAAAACAGACTACATTACTTTGGAGTTGCAGCTTATTGCAGTACTTGGGTAAGGCCACGGAGCATTCGAACCGCCCCCGCTTGTGTGTTACCAAAAGAATACATGTAACATTACAAAAAGCATTTATTTTCCAGGTATCATGTAAAAAACTAATCACAACTTCCTATTGTAATTTAAAACAAATGCGACATAAATCTTTGTCTATTTTGGTAACACACAAGCGGGGGCGGTTCGTACACTCCGTGGCCTTACCCATTTATAAGAAGGCTTGGAACTTTTGGATGCTTTCCATGGTTCTCGAATCCATAGTCATCATAATGTTAAAATAAATTTTCGAAGTCAAAGTCAAAGTATATAATAATAATAATAATAGCCTTTTATTCCTAAACATAGGGTTACAAGAGGTCCCTAAGTTCGGTGTGCCTTTTGGCATAGGCCTCCAATTCCTTCCAATGGGTCCTGTCCCTTGCTACTCTCAACCAGAATGGTCCCGCTGTCTGTTTCAAATCATCTTCCCATCTCCTGACTTGACGACCCCTACCTCTTTTGCCGTCTCTTGGTTGCCAGAGGGTGACTTGCTTGCTCCATTTGTTCATGGGGTGGCGTAGCATATGTCCAGCCCATCTCCATTTTGTCTATCCGGGTAAGAATGTCTGAGGTTTGTCCTTGTTCTTATGTCTATTTTCCTGACTCTGTCTTTGATTTTTAACCCCAGCATGCTTCTTTCCATGGCACGTTGACATTTTGTTAGCCTTTCCCTGTGGTGAAGTGTTATTGACCAAGTTTCACAGCCATAAGTAAGAACTGGTAGGATACAGGTCTCGAATGTTTTCTTTTTTATGTGATTGCCTAGATCCTTACTTTTCACTATTTCCTTTAGTGACCAGTATTTTCTCCATCCTTGGGCTATTCGCCTGTTTATTTCCTTTGTCGTTTCATCTGATGGGGATATTATCTATCCTAAGTAAATATATTCTTTGACATATTCGATCTTGTTGCCATCTACCATAACGTCTATTTCCCTTGAGTTTGTCATCAATTTTGTTTTACTGGCATTGATTTCCAGACCAACTTCTCTACTTATATTTGCTAGGCTCTGCATCATTTGTTCTATTGCTGCTGGATTCAAGAAGCACCAGATCATCGGCAAATCTTAGGTGGTTTAGGCGAACCCCATTAATGTTCAGACCTAAGTGGTCCCAGTTTAGCTGTCTAAAGATGTGCTCGAGTACTGTGTTAAATAGAGTAGGGGAGAGAGGATCGCCTTGGCGTACGCCCTTTTTGATAGGAAATGATTCTCCTGTTGATTCTAGTTTAATACTGGCCTTGCTAGATTTGTATATGCTCTTACGACTGCGCCGAGCGTCCAGTGGCGCCCTCATTACTTTTATTGTGTTTTCTAATAAACTGAAGTATTTTCTTGAAATTGGACGAAATGTGTTTGTACTACAAATGAAAACACAACTTATAGGGTATATCATATAGTTTAATAACAATTCACCTTCCGAGTTATTAACTTAACGAAAAAAAGTGGCCACCTTTTCCTGTTGCTGACTACTCAAAGGGCAATTGTTATTAAAGTTTGTTACGTATCCCATAAATTGTGTTTATACTTGCGCTACAAACACATTTTGTTTGGTTCCAAGGAAATTCGTTAGTTAATTAGAAAACCCAATAACAGTAATGAGGGCGCCACTGGACGCTCGGCGCAGTCTTAAGTATTTGTATGTAGTTGCTCTGGACCCCTTGTTGTTCAAGGCTCCTCCATATGTATTGGTGCCTGAGGCTGTCGAATGCCTTTGAATAATCTATAAATGCCAAGTAGATTTGTTTATTGTATTCGTTATTTTTCTGTTTCAACTGTTTTATGCCCGGTTCCTATATTCAAGAAACGAATCGTTTTCCTTACGTCTCGTTAAAATTTGACACATTTTGTACGTAGCAAATGTCAAATTTTAACGGGACGTAAGGAAAACGATTCGTTTCTTGAATATAGGAACCGGGCATTATTGTGTGAATGTGATCCATTGTGCTAAAGTCTTTTCTGAATCCTGCCTGCTCTACAGGTTGACTTTCGTTTAGTGTTAATGATATTCTTTCCAAGATCACTTTAGCAAATACTTTATATATGTCTGATATTAGAGATATTGGCCTATAGTTCCCAATCTCATCTCTAGGGCCTTTTTTATGTAGTAGAATTATGTGACATTCGGTCCATTCTTCTGGAATTTGCCTTGTTTGTAAAATTTCATTGAATAGTTTTGCCAGCACAGGACTGATTTCGTCTAAGGTTCCCTTGAGTATTTCATTAGGTATCTTATCCGGCCCTGTGGTTTTCTCGAGTCTTGGGATTTTATTGTCTTTATTACCTCTGAGGCAAGGATTTCTGGCACTTCGTCTACTTTGTTTTCTTTTGCTTCGTTTACTTCCGTGATTGTGGCCAACCCTGAATCGAATTTATCAGAATACAACAGGCGGTAATAGTCCGTGGCTAGTTTATGTATTGAGAGTCGATTAGTTAAGTAAGATTCGCGTTGCCTTAGTTTCGATATCCATTCTTTCCCATGTTCGCTTAGCTGGTTTATAGCCTTTTTTGTTCCTCCTGTTCTTTTTATATTTTCTTCCAGAACCCTATTTCTTTTCTCCTTGCGGTCGTTCCTCATATTCTCCTTAATTTCCTTGCTAAGGTTTGCAATTTTTTGGCGCCTTTCTTTGTCTCCTTTATTTGATATTAGTGTTCTTCTTTCATCTAATAGATCTAGTGTCTCTTTGCTTAAATAGCTGTCTTTGCTTCTGGGGTTGCTGACAAGCATCTCTTTCAACTTGTTTTGTAATCTCCGGTATTTAATCCCACTTTCTGTAAAGTAAATACCTATTATATAAATAACTATCAGGGGACAAAGTCACGCCAATTGACCTAGTCCTAAAATAAACACTAGGCTTGTACTATGGGTACTAGACAACAATATAAATACTTACATAGAGAAATATATACTTAAATACATAGCTCACATCCATTACTCAGGAACAAATATTACTGGGATTTAAACCCAGGACCGTCACTACCATCTAGGCCATCGCGACTAGGGAATGCAATTTAACCGGTTAATAACCGTTTTTGTATGAAAATAACCGGTTAAAACCGCTTATAACCGGTTAATTGCGTTCCCTAATCGCGACATCATCGTTGTATTACATATTTAACAAAAACTGACTGACAAAAATTTGACTGTAATAAAAATGTCTTCTTCAATTGTCTAATATTACTGGTAATTTCTAAATGTCTGAGGAGGTACTGGCTTCTGGAATAAGTGTGTCATAATCATAATCATCATAAAATACTAATTCGTGTTCATCATTAAAATGGCAGTAAGAATTGATCATTATTATTTTTTCTTTATTTTGCGGGGTTAAACGAGTTCTAGATTGATCAAAAACTCTTTTGTGTGTTGAGAATCATTGCTCCACGTCAACTAAAGTTAAAGTTATATTCTTGAGATTTTTTGCCCACACGTCATCTTTGTCATGCATTGTTGTCAAATTCCGTATAGCATCACTTTTTCTAATTTATCTAAAACACTATTTGTGGCACACCATTGTAAAACAATATGTGCTGGGTCAACAACTTGTAAAGGGTGAGCGAGAGAAATATTGCTACACTCTAATTGAGTTTGAGTATGCGGTATAATTTCATAAGCATTTTTTATCAAATCAAGTTCTCTTCTTAAAGTATTGTTTGAAAAAGCCTTTTTAGCTATTTTACTTAAAGTTTGTATTAACAATATTTTTTATGTCCTCAAAATACGTGCTGTAATAGAAAGCTGCATTTAGCCAAGGTCCTTTCTGGTTATTTCGGGCTCGGGTGGCAAAGGTTCATTCGAAGCTATTTGTTTGAAAAGTCTTACTTACTCATTTTGGTAATTAATAACATTTTCTATACGTTTAAAATCAAAGTCTCTATAAGTTTATGCTTGGACCTAATTTGCTCTGAAACTCGATGAAAGGCATGAGCTAGACAAGTTACATGCTTCAAATTAGTATTCTTTATCGTCAAAAGTGTTTCAGCAGCGATCATGTCGCACCTTCGGTAGGACAAGGGCACAATTGCCCTTGTTGTCATATGAATTTGCCATTATGTCACTATTTACCTTTTCAACGACTCGACACATTAGCCAATATCGTCTTCATGAATAACCATTCAAAGACTTTGCCACAAAATTTGCTATACTATTTTCCGTGCTATCCGAAGTTTCGTCCATTTAAGAGCAATATAAAACTGTCTAAAAAATGTTCCATGTCCTTGTAATAGTGTTCACATATGCCTTTTACAAATACACTTTAATCAGGACACTTTCATCAAGCGATCTTCTAGTTCCACATATACAACATATATAATTGTTGTTTTTTTTTATTCTGGACTTTACTTTGTTCCATGCAATATGGGTGAATTGCTAAAATAATGTACATATTTAGTTAAGAGTTCAATTAAAAAATCCTTAACAATCCTTAACTTTTTCCTTTGTGTAACGAAGGTTAGTCATATAATCATGTGGATAACTTTCGTTACACAAAGGAAAAACAATGCAAGAAAGTTACCGTTGTCTCAATTAAGTCCTTAATTATGTACTCTAAATTAAAATAATAAAGTCACTCTGTAAAATACTAATGCCCCATAACATAACACAGTACCTACTTTGGTTATTATCACTTTTTAGGTTTCCATAAATTTATACATTTGTACGATTTGTTACGACCACATCTGTTGCAATGGTCATCATTATAGAATTCTTATGTAAGGAATCCTTGCTCATTGTATATTGTATTTAATCACCAGATGATTTGGTCCTTAAGCCTCAATCAATACTCACAAGGCATCAAGGCATGTATCATTTTCGATAGGGAAAGATGCACCTATTTAAAAAATAGTAATGTTGTCAGTAAAATTATAAAACTTATAATTATATGTAATATTCGAACGATATACTTGCAAATAAAATTAATCAATTTACACCGTAAAATAAAAAATTACACGCTTACAAAAAACCGATAATTTTGTAAGATGCCGTGTCCGTGACCGATATCATCGAACTTTTTTTATTACCCTCGTCCTCGACTCATTAGTCGTATGCGGCTGCCACTTGCATATTGACTGCTAGGGAGGTTGACCTTTACTTTAAAAGGTTCCCTTGTGGCTGTGTAATGTTTGTAACTCTTGATTTAAAATTCGGGGCTCTAATCTATTGGCTCTAAGCTGTTTTGAAATATACATCACATAAAGAACAAAATGTACTAGACTTTTCTTCATCATATTTTAACTCCTTATACGGCTCTAACCAGTACTCAATATCACAAGTCGTAAAATTATTCATTTCAAAATTATATCAGAAATTATTTTAACAGTCAATTTATTAGGTACTTACTGACGTGCTTCTTAATTTTAAGTTACGAAATGTTGTCAGTATCTAGTCTGACACAACACAAGTATCAAATAGGATGCGTAGTTAGATAAATCATACAGGGTGCCTGGTAACTCGACCTATTCCTTAAAAGACGTCACACAAGAGCTTATTTGCAATAATTTGGTCCCAGTTAACTGGAGGTCTAATGTCACTGGTTTCTGAGTTGTATAACTCTGTGTAGGTATTTTTAAAATTTCCTTTTGATCTTAAAGTGTCGTCTGTGAAAAAACTACTTCACTCTGGTAACTGAAAATGCATTTTTCTAATAGCTGATAAATAAGCAAACGCCTCAAACAAAAACTCTTGTCAAAAATTCCAAAAATCTCAGAAATAATTGGTTCTTAAATGACAAACCAGTTTTTAGGGTTCCGTAGTCAAACTAGGAACCCTTATAGTTTCGCCATGTCCGTCCGTCCGTCCGTCCGTCCGTCCCCAGTCTAGCTCAGAGACTCGTAGTACTAGAAAGCTGTAATTTGGCATGAATATACATATTAGTCACGCCAACAAAGTGGTAAAATAAAATTTTGAAAAATATTATTTTTTAATGCACCTCCCCTACACGTAACGTGGGGATGCCTTTTTTTTTTCTTGCCTACCCCATAGTGTGGGGTGTCGTTGGATAGGTCTTTCAAAAATATTGCGGGTTTATGAAAACATTTTTTCGATTAAGGGATCCGTTTATGAAATATTAAGCTTTAAAGCGCTATTTTTTGTTAGAGTCAAGTGTCCCCCCCCCCCCTACAGGCAAAACTACAAATACTAAAAATCTGAAAAATATCTTCAACGAAAGCGCATATAACGAATTTTAAAGGAAAACTATCACGGCTAAGTAGACATGATTAGTTCCTGAGATACAGGCGACTAAAGTGTTTATACCTATCAAAATCGCCTATGATAACTTTGATAGAAAAAATTGTTAACGGGGCGTGCAGGACGCGCGGGGGGAGTCAAACTGTCCAAGCAACAAATCGAGCGACAGCCGAGCCGCGCTCATAAGCGCGAGCGCCTAGATGCTGTTCGGACGTGCCCCGGAATGCTACCTACAAGTTTGCGATTTGCGATCTGAAAGTTTACAAATTTTCGATTAGATTATTGATTTGAGTTGAGTATCGTTTGGAAAACTTAAAATTCTATTTACTGGACCTTGTTTTTTTTTTCAATTTCTATTAATTACTATATAAAAGATTTAACTTTTATTGTAATTTAAAGTCGGTTTGAAGCAGTTTAGATACCTAACTACCTACATAGGTATACTGATCTCACACTTAAAAGCTTGGCTCTTGTTTGAGATATTATATACGAATTTATAAGAAAAAGAATCATTACTAAGTAGACTTAATTAGTTCCTGAGATACAGGCGACTAACGGGTTTATACCTACTAAAAATCATCTAAGACAGCGCCAAATAACTTTAAATAGAAAATTGGTTCATTGTTGATTTTTGAGATAGTTTTTTGTGTTTGTCGTTACGGCTTCGGAACCCTATACTGAGCATGGTCCGACATGCTCTTGCCCGCTTTTTTTATTTGTTTCGTTTCTGTCGAAGGAGATTAATCCAATAAAATGTATGACACTTGGCGTACAAATCACGGAAAAACCTTCCTCAATTCATGAGCTTTCCAATAAGATGCAAATGTTGTCCACTTTAAGTACAGGGTTTAAAAATTAAGCTGATTTAACGAACAGAAGGCGCGATGTGAATTTAATTCGGAATTTGGTTTGGATTATTGACATTAAAACCATTCATCGGGCAGATCGGGCTCTCTTTCAAGCTAATGTGGCCTGTATGTTTGAGCCACGGGGTCTTAATTGCTCGGATGGTAAGCGGCCAAACGGCTGAACTCTGGTTCTGTGGGCTAGAGGCAGTAGTCTCGTGTGGGATGCAACTAGGGTTTGCAATATTCGTTCAATTTTAGTATTCGAATAATACGAATATTTAGATTTCCAACATTCGAATATTCGAATATTTCGAATAATTCGAATATTTTTGAAAATTAAACAAAATAATGATTCTAAGTTGTGTAATTGTAAAATATGTGATGTTAAATTAAAATGTAATGACCTTACAATTCAAAAAAACATTTATGGTATCTTCTCCAGATACCTAGCATGTAGCCGAACTTGCTAGCTCCCTAGCTCGCTACCCTTTTACCAATTACGGTACGGTATTTAGTACTTTTTAGGGAGTTTGATTTTGGCAAGGATAAAGCAAAATAGGTAATATATTGTTTTCACACCACCTGCTCGACAATGCCAAATTACATATCATGCAAACCTTACGCAAACCAAATCATTAAAGCCCTTGGCTTTAGCCGGGGTGTAATGTTGTACTGAATCTCATTATAACCCGCTGGGTTGTAATATTTTCACTTTTCATAGTTCTTATTACAATGGCCTTAAAGTCTAATTTCGTAATAAAAGATCAACTAATACTCGAAGGCCGGGCGCGGCGTCGCGGCCACCGCCGCGTCCAACCTAATTTGAAAATCGAACATTTTCTAAAATCGAGCTGGCCACGGCAAGCTGAATGGAACACATTTGAAATTAAACAAAAGCCGCGAGTATTGTAAGACGCTGCAATAAAATACAATGGTCATAACTGCAAAGTTTTAAATAAATATATCAAAATTGAAGAAAACATCAAATATCAATTTTCACTTTTAATTTTAATTTACTATAATAAAACGCTGTTTTTAGTAGACTCGCTTTTTTATTGTCTCGCAAAAGGTGAAAAAAGTAGAGTACACTCCTCGGGGATAAAGCTGTTTTCGTCTTGGGCGCGCTTGAACCCCTCACTGCGCTCAGAACTCTTCTTAATTCCCTCGCTTCGCTCGGGAATTAACTCGTAACACCCTCGCTGCGCTCGGGAGTTGAATCTGGAGTCCTTCGTTACGTTCAGGATTCAATATCGCACCCGTGACATAAAACTGTGCTTTATCCCCTCGGTGTATAATCTACTATTGTCTTACATTTGTAGTTATTTTTAATATTTAAATCTATTTCCACGAACTCGTTAATATGGAGGATAATTAATCATGGCATTTTGTTAATGTTTTGCTAAGGTAAATAATTACAGACAAATTTGTGCACTATTCGAAATATTCGTTTTATTCGAATAATGAATATTGTCGAATTCGAATAACATTTATGGTGAATAATTCGAATAATCGAATATTCGAATATTCGAATTGCAAACCCTAGATGCAACACGCTTCAGAACTTTGGCTTCCTCGCACCGCAGCCACATGATACGGAGCGCAAGTGCCGCTGCTGAAGGTGCTGCAAGGCTCAAGCACTCCAAATACTCAGACCTCAAGAGTGTATGAGTTTGGTCTGGTAGCGCACTTTACTTTGCATAATTTAAATGCACTTTACTTTTACATACACGAAAATCATTTTGCGCACATAGTTTGGTTTCAAGATCCATACTTAATGCCATGTAGTGGGGCCATTTACTAAGTAAATCAAAGTTAGCTTGCACGGTTTGGTCTCTCAGCTTCAGATACGTCCCTGTCAGCAATCGATAAACATAATTTACATAATATCGTCAGTGGTGGTATACAAAGCCGGCATTATATATCGCACATGTCGTTTACGTATACTTTAGCAGACTGTAAACGCTCAAATAATTTGTCAAATTTTACGTTTTTGGCAAATTATTTTATAGTCTGTGGTCATGTTTGACGTGTTAGTCAAGCAAACTACGTGGTGGCTGTTTGTTTGAAAGATTTGATTGACAGCGTGTTCGTCAAATGTTTGAAGGTTCTTTGAGGGTGCAGTCATGTTTGTCAAACAAACTCGCCATTTTCGCCATTAGTTGTACAGATGTAGTGAATAATCCTTTCCCATCGTTTTTGTACAATAAGTTCGTATTTATCTAGCTTTCTTAATAAGCTTTAGTACCCATCTATAAGCCAACTGAGAAAGCAATATTAGTAAACCCCCTTACATACATTACTTACATACATTGCAAGTTAAATAAAAGCTTTTAAAAAGAAGAAAAGAAGACGTTTGACACGATAATGGTTACAGATGTAGTGAATAATCCTTTCCCATCGTTTCTGGTCGGATAACTTCGTATTTATCTTGCTTTCTCAGTTGGCTTATAGATGGGTACTAAAGCTTATTAAGAAAGGTTTACTAATGTTTGGTCAAAAATCTTTTCCCAAAGTATCACTTCCCTAACTACTTTACTTAAATTTTCATTTCCCAAAAAAACATAAGGCAAAACTACTTTTAGCAAATGAACAGTTAGCAATTTTTTTTTTGGCATAGGTATTATTGTTTAACAAATAATTACTTGGTCACATTTCATTTTACCAAATTTCATGTAGTCAAATGTATCGTTTCGCATAACATACTTTTCCCAATTATTATTTTTGGCATTCGAATTATACCCTGTGGTGCATTGGATAAAATTTAGGGTATGATTATTAGGGTCGCAGTTCTAACCTAACCTATCCTACTTTTCTGGTAGCAGTTCGTTTCTGTGGGGGTCACAGTTCTAACCTAACCTAACCTACTTTTCTGGTAGCAGTTCATTTCTGTGGGGGTCGCAGTTCTAACCTAACCTAACCTAATTTTTTGGTAGCAGTTCGTTTCTGTCGGGGTCGCAGTTCTAACTTAACCTAACCTACTTTTATTGTGGTATAAATTGAGTGTGCGAGGTAACAAATTGAACTAACATTTTTTTGGAATATAATATTTGGCAAAGGAAAACATTTGCTTAATAAACGTTTGTCCTAATAAAAGCTGACAAAGTAAAATGATGCCAAATGATATTTTGACGAATAAATAAAATGCGAAATGTAAATGTGCTAAAGATTCGTTTGGGAAATGAAACTTCTGCGATAAGTTTTTTGGGAAGTGAAATTTGGCAAAAAATATTTTGCCCAAACGGCAGTACACCATGTAAGGGTCAAATCTTGCAAGTATAAATTTGGCCCACTTTCCGGTTTCCGATGAAGTTGAAAATTTGCATACGCCTTTAGTTCTCATGACAATACAATAGTATAGTACCATCGAGCTGGTCTGATGGTGGAGACTCAGGGTGGCCATAAGAACTCCTAAATTACACATGATAAGCCCGTCGTGTTAGGGCTTGTTAGAATCGTCTTGACAAGGATAAACGCCACGCTAGGTAAAGTAAGTACTTAATTGGTTTACTAGTAACAATTTGCTACTCAATGCTAGGAAAACTAAATGTGTTGGGTTCGCTTTGTCTAACGTTAAACCGGTAGATTCTAGAATTTTTCTAAATGACGAGTGTTTGCAAATGGTAGATAAGGCAGTTTTCCTAGGCATAACATTGCAATGGAGTCCCCATATATCTGTACTGGCAGGTAAACTAAGCTCGGCAGCTTACGCCGTTAGGAAAATTAGACAATTAACCAATGTTGAGACAGCTCGCTTAGTTTATTATAGAGTTATTTCCATAGTGTCATGTCGTACGGTATTCTGGTTTGGGGTAAGGCTGCTGACATACAAACTATATTTGTTTTACAAAAAAGGGCCATTCGCTCTATTTACAACTTTCCCGTGACTCCTTAAGAGAACTTTTTAAAGAAATTAATATCTTAACTGTAGCGTCTCAATTTATTTATGAAAATATTATTTATGTTATTAAGAATTTAGATTCTTTCACCAAGAATTCTGATATACATAATTTAAATACTAGAAATAAAAATAAAATCGCTATTCGAAAATTCCGCGTCCGTAAAGTACTTAAATCATTTGTTGGTCAATGCATTCATTTCTATAATAAATTACCTGACGTAGTTTTAAAGTTACCATTTCCAGCACTTAAAAATTACTTGAAAAAGTCGTTAATGTCAAAAGCGTATTATAGGGTCGAGGACTATCTAACAGACAAAAATGCATGGTCTAAACCCGAAACATAGTCAATAATAATTTGATCAATTGCAAAAGCTTTATCTTGTCTAGGGGACACCATTGATGTAGGAAACCGTATCGAAACTTTTATGTGGTCATCTTGCACCGCAACTCAATAACTTATAACAATAAGTTATTGAGTTTTGTTTTTTCTCCTATTTCTTCCTTTATCTCTCACATAACATTTTTGGCATGTTTTCCTGCTGATCTACGCATGTTATTTCATATTATATTGAATTTAATATTTATTGCTTTATATAATGCTAGATTAAGTAGTACCATTTGCAGCACTAAATCAAGTTAAAGTACCACATGGACATTGTGCGTGGCACATGCCAAACGTTAAATTTTGAAATTAAACCGTAAAAAATTTTAAACAATATTTTAATTAAAGATAATATATACAACAAAAGGAGACAAAGGAAAAGAAGAGGTAAAACAAGAAAGAGGCGAAGGCCACGTTAAATAAACCAAAAAAAGTAGGTTGGATATACGAATCTATTCCGGTTTCAAATGTTAGAAATGAACATTACAATTTTGGGGTAGCAAAGCCGAAAGGTCGCGCTAATGCGCTAGTGTTAAAAACCAAAAAAAATAATCCAAATTACCGTTAGTCGGTATGCGGGGCTCGCGGGCCTATTTTAGAATTTGGAAAAAAGGAGATGATCACCTCGACATAGGTCAATTCGCCGATATCCTACCAAGTTGATCTGTGGTTATTAATTTGTAAAAAGGGACAAATTAACAACCACAGAGCGAAATATATCTAAGATGTGCACTTTTATAGAATATTTTAAGTAGGATATCTAAATCTAGCATAGCAAAACAATGGAAAAAACAGGTTCAGAAAACGTTACCGGCGATATAAAAACAAAATTAGGGTTATATAAAAAAACAAGTTGGATGGTCAGTTCCTGGTAACGGCTGGTGGAGTGACGGGAAACAGGGGGTGGCAGCTACGACCACGGGAGTCGCCGGTTTATTGGTGGGACGCTCTGCGTGCCGGTATCGACAGCGCGTCAACAGGCACACGGCACGACGCAGAGGCGGATCCTTTTTATAAGGAGTTCTGACCCAGCCCCAGGGGTGGACTGAAATAAAAGTCTCGTTGAGCTAACGTAGGAACGTGAACTAGAAGGTACGCCGGTCGGGAGATACGTTGGGGAAAGGGAATCACGACCGCGAATGCGACTTACCCGGATAATCCCGGTTGAATGTCAGCGTTGTACGAAGACGCCGGTGGTTTTTGTAACACCAGTTGCGCAAGCAAACCTTTTGGTGGTTGCCTCAAGAACACAACAAAACACACGACGTTAACTGAACTGAACTTTTTGGAAATGGGCCTATGCCGACACAACTGTATTGCGTAAATTTCTATTTAATAATTAAAGTTGTTCTTCTGGTTGGGTTCTGATGAAACAAAAGAATATTTTTCCACGTCGCTTCGACACACTGTCAAACGACGTATTCCAAACTTGAAAACTAATCTACCATGAACTGAACATTCGGCCAGACAGTACGATAAAATAAATAGGTTAAACACGAGTCGTGAAAAAAGAGGCGGGATTAGATTTTTGTAGCGGTCACGCTACAATTAACTCCCAACTAGAGCAAAAAAAAAAAAAAAAAAAAAAAAAAAAAAACATCCCTAAAAAGAACAGAGAGGATAACCCTAAAAACAACAGGGGACAACCCTAAACTAACCCTAAGAAATGTCAGCACAAAAACTCTAATAGTGCCAACCGTAAACAATTTCGGTGGTGACAGCCCTGAAATTAATTGCAGTCAACCACCATAATCAAGGTCGGCAAAAAAACACAGTACCGCATAAAAAATATATATATATATGGTGAATCGGAAGTAGGGGAGGAGTATTGGAGACAAGGTGTGTCCGTCCCGACTGCGTTCCACACCTGGGTCCGCAGTCTGAACATTGTCAGGCCACATCACTTGACCACATCTACTCCATAAAAATCTCCGACCAATTGGTAAGATGGCTGGGGGAGCATTTGGAACACGTAGCGCGTTCGTCCCGACTGCGTACCACTCCTGGGCCCGCAGTCTGAACATTGTTACACAGACCGCTAAATAAAACGTGTCCAAAAAAAACTCCAGCTGCACCATAGAAAAGTCAAGAGAAGTGTTAAATTGTTGTATCAACGTGTTGTGACAGGGTTGGTCGCCGCGCACCATAAACAAAAACTGGCTAACGAAGACAAACACCACCCAAAAAACCTGTCATAACACGTGACTCACTGAGAAAAATTAAAAAAAAAACACCATTACGTTAAGAACTTGCCGCGCTTAGCAAGAAAAACTATCTTAAAACTACCAGGGAAAAAAAAAAAAACTAGACGGAAAAATAGTCTAAGGCTTTGGTAGGGAATGCCAATAGTCAAGACAAGTCTCAACACGCGAACACGTATGGTACGCGAAGCTGAGGGAAAGTAACCTAAGTTTAAACCTAGACTTAAAACGAACCTAAACTAAACTAAGTCTAGAAGTAAAAAACCTTAAGACTATACTAAACTAAACTAAATCTAGAAGTAAAAAACTTAAAGAAATAAAATAAAGATGATCGGGAGATACTTTGACATTACTTCAAAATGTCCTTAACGTGGTAGGTACCACGATGAGGCGAGTCAACGTCGGCCAACTCTAACACCTGCGGGGAAATAACACGGACGACTGTACACTTAATAAAACGCGGAGCGAATTTGCCGCCACGAAATTCATCTTGCCCTGAACGAGCGAAATTCCTTCGCCACACGAAATCACCAACACCATAACGGATTTGTGTTCTGTTGCGGTTAAAGTACGAAGCATTTCGCTGAAAACCTAAAACCAAAGCGTCTGCAACCTTCGCATAAACTTCCTGAAGTGTTTCGAGACACAAAGCGCGTTCGTCCCGACTGCGTTCCACTCCTGGGTCCGCAATCTGAACATTATTACGTTCGTGTATCGAAACGACCTCTCGCCCAAACATCAAAAAGTTTGGCGAATAAGAAGTTGCGAGGTTGATGCAAGAGTTCAAATACAAAGCGACTTTAGGAAGCATTTTAGCCCAACACTTAGCATCGTTCTCCACGAGTATACTCAAAGTCGTGATAACACTCTGATTATACCTCTCAACGACGTTAGCTTGAGGAGTATAATATGGGGTAAAAACAGGACCGGGAATCTGGTAGCCAGATAAAAATGAAGAAAATTCTGAACTACGGAAAACGGTAGCGTTATCGCACAACACGTTTTGGGGAGTTCCATAACGCATGAAAACTTCGGCCTCCAGAGCTTTCGAGATATTCTTGGCATTTACGATCTTCAAGGGTACGAGCCAAACGTACTTGGTAAACACATCGACCATTGTCAATATGTAACGAAATCCATAATAAGCAGGTGGTAACGGACCTATCAAATCTATGGAAAGCAAGTCCAACGGTGCATTCACTGACCTTGGGTAAAGTCTAAGACCATGCGGAGTGCAATTCGCAATCTTGTACGCTTTGCACGTTTGACATTCCGCTAGAATAGAAGCGATAGAACGATACATGGAAGGCCAATAATATAATTCCCTTGCCTTGGAATAGGTCTTCATAACTCCAGGGTGGACATTGGGAAACCCGTTATGTATTTCAAGAACGGCTTGTCTGATCTTGTCCGACGGTAAAACGATACGCCAAGGATTGCTCTTTAACGGATTGTCGTTTGGCATTTTACGGAGTAAAACTCCATCATGGATGCAATAAGCATGAAAGATCTGAGGCGATTGAAGGACACCATTATAAATACGTTCGTACCAAGGATCGGAAGTAGGGTTGTTGCCACGATTAAACGAAATCAAACCGACCTGAGCGCGCGAAAGTGTGTCAGGAACTACGTTCAGAACGCCTTTCCTATGGACGACTTTAAAATTAAATTGAGAAATAATGGTAGCCCATCGAGCTAGACGGCCGGAAGGGTTATCGAGCGTAAGAAGCCATTTTAAAGCGATATGATCCGTGATAATCGTGAAATTAACGCCATCAAGGTATCCCCGAAAATGTTTTATCGAATCGAGGACAGCCAGAAGTTCCCTTTCCGTCGTGCTATAATTCCTTTCGGCTTTAGTGAATAATCGCGAGTGGTAGGCAATAGGATGCTCTACACCCTCGATCTCCTGGACAAGCACAGAAGCCAGACTCACGGACGAAGCGTCTGTCTGAAGAATGAACGGAAGACTGAAATCAGGACATGACATAACTGGGGAGTCCATTAGAGCCTTCTTCAGCAAGTTAAAGGCTGTATTTGCCTCGCTATTCCAATTTATAGGGTCTTTACCTTTCCTCTTACCTATCAGGGCTGTTAAAGGAGCAATTATTGACGAAAAACCTTTGATGAATCGACGATAGTACGAAGCCATACCGATAAAACCTCGTAATGCCTTAGCATTTGTTGGAACCGGAAAGTCATTGATCGCGTCGAGTTTTTTTGGATCAGTCTGTAAGCCTTTCTCGTTTACGATATAGCCGAGGTATTTAAGCTCAGGCTTACAAAACTCGCACTTCTTTAAACTGACAGTTAAACCGGCTTCCTTTAACCTGTCACGAACCTTACGAATGAGACGTAAATGACTGTCGAAGTCCTTCGAAACTAAAATAAGGTCATCGATATACCCGAAGACAAAATTGTCCGAATCCGTGGTAAATTCGAAATTCACAATCAGATCGGTTAACCTTTGCATCTCTGATGCAGCATTAGTTAATCCGAATGGCATCCGCGTAAACTCGAATAAACCACGTTGAGGGACTATGAACGCAGTCTTCTCACAACTCGCCTTATCGGCCAAAGGTATTTGCCAGAAAGCACTACGGAAATCAATCGAAGTTAGATACTTGGCTCCACGCAAGTTATCCAAAATATCTTGGATGCGGGGTAATGGATAAGAATCACGTATTGTAACACTATTGAGTTTGCGGCTATCGACGCAGAATCTGACGGAACCGTCCTTCTTGGTAACCATCACGACTGGACTTGCCCATGACGACCTGGATGGGCGGATGACGCCACCTTCCAACATCTTGTCAATCTCTTCATTTAAAATTTTCAGTTTGACAGGAGAAAGTGGGTAATACCTCTGTCGGATGGGAGGTCCCTCAGTGATGATTTTATGAGAAAGCCAAGACGTACAGCCGAGACCGACTTTATCAGATGAAATTTCTTCGAACTCATCAATGACCCTCTGTAGTTTAACTTCTTGTTCTGAAGACAAAATCGAACGTGGATGAACATATCGAACCTCATTGATGTGGACACTGCTAAGGTTTGAAGTATCATTCTGCGGCAGGAAAAGAGTGCCGGAATGTTCACCTTCGAAAGCCTTAGCTAGGATAGCAGTAAGACCGAAATAGTTCCAAAACTGGATACCCAAAATAAGCTGAGTAGGCAAATTCCTACTAACTAAGGTTGGATGTTGGACCCAAACGCCTCTAAAGAAAATAGGCAGGTCAACACAACCAAGAATCTCGATAGGAGAACTATCAACAGAATTAACCAGAGGTCTGTAATTGGGGCTAAAAGACAAATTGAGGCCTTTTAGGATAGTGACGTCAATTAAAGAAACTTGAGCGCCACTATCCAGCAAAGCCTTAACTCTAAACTTATTAATTGTAATCTCGACGAAAAGTCGGTTGTCGAGTGATCCGGAAATAATGACAGGTGATACGTTCGGTCTAGTCGTATCACCTTCAATCAGTTTTTTTTAGGCAATGGGTTACAAGACGAACAGTCGCGCGTGACAACACCAGGACGCTTGCAGCTGAAACATACAGGACCCGGAACATTCGGACAACCACGGTACTGATGTCCGGAAGTATCACACTTTAAACACACGGGTGGTACAATACCCTGTGCGGAAGTTGACGCAGCACAAACGCATGTCTGGGGAAGAAAGGCCTCGAAATTCGACGTTATATGGAGCAGCGCATCCAAGTCCACGATCAGGTTTGTTGCCAAACAAGGGTGATACCTAGAGTGCAAACCATATTTAACGATCGTGAATAAATCAGACTCAGAGATGGGGTTACGCAGCTTTGAATTAAGGTCACGAGCTGATATGATGAAGTCCCTTGCGGACTGAGTAGGGGGTTGACGTAGAGTACGCAACTCGCGCTCGACTTTGAAGTCGTAATCAATTACGCTAAATGTGCGTAGAAAAGCGCCTTTTAACTGGCTAAAAGTAAGACCAGGACACTTCACTGATCTGAAGTATTTCAAAGCGCTTCCCGATAGGAGTTCATGGAAACGACGAACGACGTATTCATAGGTAACCGCACGAGCTTCAATCTCCTCGTCGACACGCAGGAAGAATTCCCGTACGCAAGACTCGCCGCTAAACACGATATTCCACTTCGTAAGTGATTCTTGTTTAAAACACTGACGCTGTGGGATAACAGGTAGAGGCGTCGATACTATCTGGTCCTCAGAATCAAAAAACTGCTCTGGTTGCTTAACTGGAAGACTGAGAGGAGTATGTCGCTGTGGCGTCTCCATGTCCTGAAAGGGTTCATCACCGCGCTCCATCGCAAAAAAAACCGGGCTAACGAGGATGAACACAAAAACAACAGACCCGACACGAGACACACACAAAAATAAAAATATCACTCACCTTGAACCATACAAAGTATTAACACGGGAAAATAAAACTCAGGGCTTTTTGTGGGAAATGAAAAAACAGTAAAGTTCGGATGGTTTAACAATTTTTTAAAATAAATTCATGTTGGTACAAAGTATTAATAAATCGAAAAGCATAACACGTCGGTCCGAGCACGAAGTGTAGGTAAACCTGACGTCGATGCCGATAGCTCCCACAGATGTCAAACGTCCAATAACAAACAGCGTCACATGAAAAATGTTGACGACCGCGTCAAACGTCCAAGATCAAACAGTGTCACATGAAAAATGTTGACGACCGCTGGATGCTAAAACATATAAATTAACAATAGCACAGAATAAAGGAGAAGTTTATTGGTCGACTAAAAGACCAATCCACCTCCACTGGACACAAAAAAGAAAAAAAAAAAAGGAAAAATTCACGTTAAAAGTTCACGAAAAAGGTATTAAAATTTACTTACATAGAATTCTTCGGGCGCCATTTTGCAGCACTAAATCAAGTTAAAGTACCACATGGACATTGTGCGTGGCACATGCCAAACGTTAAATTTTGAAATTAAACCGTAAAAAATTTTAAACAATATTTTAATTAAAGATAATATATACAACAAAAGGAGACAAAGGAAAAGAAGAGGTAAAACAAGAAAGAGGCGAAGGCCACGTTAAATAAACCAAAAAAAGTAGGTTGGATATACGAATCTATTCCGGTTTCAAATGTTAGAAATGAACATTACAATTTTGGGGTAGCAAAGCCGAAAGGTCGCGCTAATGCGCTAGTGTTAAAAACCAAAAAAAATAATCCAAATTACCGTTAGTCGGTATGCGGGGCTCGCGGGCCTATTTTAGAATTTGGAAAAAAGGAGATGATCACCTCGACATAGGTCAATTCGCCGATATCCTACCAAGTTGATCTGTGGTTATTAATTTGTAAAAAGGGACAAATTAACAACCACAGAGCGAAATATATCTAAGATGTGCACTTCTATAGAATATTTTAAGTAGGATATCTAAATCTAGCATAGCAAAACAATGGAAAAAACAGGTTCAGAAAACGTTACCGGCGATATAAAAACAAAATTAGGGTTATATAAAAAAACAAGTTGGATGGTCAGTTCCTGGTAACGGCTGGTGGAGTGACGGGAAACAGGGGGTGGCAGCTACGACCACGGGAGTCGCCGGTTTATTGGTGGGACGCTCTGCGTGCCGGTATCGACAGCGCGTCAACAGGCACACGGCACGACGCAGAGGCGGATCCTTTTTATAAGGAGTTCTGACCCAGCCCCAGGGGTGGACTGAAATAAAAGTCTCGTTGAGCTAACGTAGGAACGTGAACTAGAAGGTACGCCGGTCGGGAGATACGTTGGGGAAAGGGAATCACGACCGCGAATGCGACTTACCCGGATAATCCCGGTTGAATGTCAGCGTTGTACGAAGACGCCGGTGGTTTTTGTAACACCAGTTGCGCAAGCAAACCTTTTGGTGGTTGCCTCAAGAACACAACAAAACACACGACGTTAACTGAACTGAACTTTTTGGAAATGGGCCTATGCCGACACAACTGTATTGCGTAAATTTCTATTTAATAATTAAAGTTGTTCTTCTGGTTGGGTTCTGATGAAACAAAAGAATATTTTTCCACGTCGCTTCGACACACTGTCAAACGACGTATTCCAAACTTGAAAACTAATCTACCATGAACTGAACATTCGGCCAGACAGTACGATAAAATAAATAGGTTAAACACGAGTCGTGAAAAAAGAGGCGGGATTAGATTTTTGTAGCGGTCACGCTACACATTGTAATATGTTTAAAAAATGACTGACTGCTGAGTTTCTTGCGGCGTTTCTTCTCAGCAGTGTCTCCTCTTGGGAAGCGCTGGTAGATTCTTGACGTGTAAAAGTGCCCGTACGGCCTACTTACTGAATAAATATCTTTTATCTTTTTTTTTTATCAAGTAGATGATGACTGCGCAAAAAAAGTACAGTCGGCAATAAAAGTTTGTCCCAAAAATTAAATTTTTGACCGAAACTTATTTATACACATTGCCAAAGTCAATGCAAGAAATGATTTGTCAACGTTACTCATCTGAGCGTCGTCGGGGCGTCTCTTGCGGCGAAAACTGCTTTGAAAGTGAGGTCTTGTTTGACAAAGTTGTTGGTACGTGTGCACTGATGTTTGATGAAAACGTACAAACACGTAAAATGTGACAAATTAAAATTTGACAAATTATTTAAGCGTTTACAGGCTGCTTGACGAGCCTTGAGTGGCCCATGTTTGATGGGACCATTTCGCTGTACCGGGCTATTCCCAGTGGTCCACACTGTGGACAACTGGGAAAAAAAATCCCAGAAAATTTCACACGCTTTAATTTGACTCAACTGTATTAGTTTTTAGTTAGTTTTTATTAATGTACTTTGGTAGATATTAAACTAACACAATTGAGTCAAATTAAAGAGTGTAAAATGTCCACATAATTTCGAGGGTGTGGACAACTGGGATAGCCCGCTGTACTCGTGAATACTTGTGATCTATTTGTACAGTTCTTCTTAAAGAAACTTCAACAGAGTTCCCTGTATTGTAAGTCTGTCAAACGAAGTATTGCAAAAGAGTGTGTCGCACAAATACTTTGCTGAGGTCGGCGAATATCGCTTGCAAATGTTTTTGTCGTCGAGACACTAGTTGATCTTATTAGTGCATTTAAACAATAATTGAGAGTTTTTTTCGTTTTTGGAGTCCATTTTGGTTCCTGTTGTCTATGGTTATGTTTATTTTGATTAAAGTAGATTCTTTTTTCAGTTTCCTGAAGATTACATTTCCAAAGAAGTATTTGATTCTATTAGCGCCTACATCATCCCCAAGCCACAGATACAAAGATGCACAATGACAATGTGAGTATAGATAACTAGCTAGCCACTGATTGTACTTTACATAGTAGGTATCTACCTATAAAACAGAATCGCTTCCCGCCGTGTCCATCTCTCTGTATGCACTGTACGTTTAGACTTTTTAATGCGAAAGTTTAGGCGGACGAACATGACGAAACTATAAGGGTTCCATTTTTGTCATTTTGGCCACGGGTCTCTAAAAATAGTTATAATAGGCACTAATCCCTGTGCAAATGGTCTATGAGTTATGATGAGTTTATGAGATGAGATCTTACTTGGTAATGGCGGCGGAAATACCTATGGTGCGCAGTGGTGTGGTAAGATTCTAGCCATGACATAGGTACGTTACAAACTCTGAACTGAGTGTTTCCTGTGGTACAAAGCTGATAGTTGCTTAAGATACAATAACCAAACATTGACAAGTGACTGTTTCTTTCAGAAATGCTCTGGGGCACAAAATAGTGGGCTATCCAATCAGGATAGACAGCTCGCGCTACGATCGCAATGCGTATCTCTTTAATTTGTGTTTTGTATGTGACAGTTGGTCTAAAACAGTGCAGTATGAGCCTGTGGTCAAAAAACTTGGTGAACATTTGGTAAGACATTGTGTTTAATTTTGATTATTTATTTATTTATTTATTTATTCAATTAATTTGTAATTTACAGAGTTATCCATTGCATTACAAACTTAACCTAAAACTTAATTAAACATGTTAGTTTCAACTGTGCATTATGTGATGAATGATGATTTGATGATAGTTCTTTATGTAGTCTATACTAATATTATGAATGCTAAAGTAAATTTGTTTGTTTGTTATGCTTACACGGCGAAACCACTGAACCTATTTTAAAGAAATTTAGTATGGATATAGTTTGAACCCTGAGGAAGGACATAGGCTAGGTACTTTTTTCCGCGAGTAGCGATATACGACTTCTACCCGGATAATGTAGGATTCTAATGGTGAAAGAACTTTTCAAATCAGTCCTTTAGTTTCGGAGTCTATTCAATTCAAACAAACAAACAATCAAACCTTTCCCTTTATAATATTAGTGTAGAAGAATTTTAATTTATAAATCAACATACTTCTAAATATTTTATATTTTTTATATTTTCTTATGTTGACATTATTTATAATGTACTTAGTTTAGTGTAATTTGTCTTGTGACTAATGGAATACTATCCATGTAAAATATTAGTGCAATAATTTATGGCTACTTATAAAATTATCTAATTGCCCAAGATACAGGCTGTGTGCATGACTGTACCGTATTATTAAGTGTTTTTATTAGTTAAATTCTCATCTATCTTATCTCTTATTACCTCTTCTATCCGGTACCTAATAATATGAACAGGTAAAAATTTGAAAGGTCAAGGTTATTTTTAACCTGTTATTTTAACTAAACCATGCAAGCGAGAGTAACCGAATTATCACTATGATGAGACTTGAATGGGGTTAATAATGCACATTTTTACAGACATTCCTGTCCTTAAACTAAGATGACTAAAAAACTTTCTTTTTTTCACTTCATATTTTTGCCCTTTTTGCAAAGGTTTGCTTATCAAAAAAAATACTAATACTAATAAACTTTCTAGACCTAAGAGTCTCTGAGCTAACCTGCGGATGGACGGACGGACGGACGGACGGACATAGCGTAACTAAAGACTGTATCGTTTAGTATAAACACAACTTTACGTAGTCGTCTTTCTTTCCTAAAGTATATTTTAGATTAAATTGTACATGTGTTTAATTAGTGCTTTTATTAGGTACACATTTCATCCTGCGGGCTCGACTTGAGACATATGGTTTAGTCAAAATTTACCGAATCCATCTGAGTGATGTTAACGAAAGTGGACAAATAGCAAAATAAATTTAACTGTTTGCGAGCTAGACAACGTAACCTAAAAAAATTATCATACTACGCAAACCATAATTACACATGATTCCCAAAGTAAAACATCTGAGCATTCTCTTTAATTTATTTTTAATAAAAAAATGGCATGGATGGCGATGGGCGGTGGCCATTTTGAGAATATGGCATATTGCTCATTACAACTCCGACTTTGACCTCTATTATAACTATTAAGAAGCGTTTCTATCGACGTGTTTTACCGATGGTTGGACGCCACGATTGTCCATTGTGCTTGGGTCTGGCTGAGACCTTTGGTTAGTCTCCCTCCTCCCGCTCGCACCATACATATTGATGGGAAACCAAAACATTACGTAAAAAGTCGCTTTTGTGTGAAAGTAAAAATCTATCATATTTATTCTGAGGATGCTCATTCGGGTAAACATGAAGGGGACACTTAGTTAACATGTTTTATCTGCATATCAACCTATTGCATTTTAAAATTGTACTTTAGGAGTTGCTGAAATACTTCAAATTGAGCTCAATAGGCTTGTCCGAAATATATTTTAGGGACGATTTTAAAAGCATCATAAAGTCTCTAAGACACAAAAGTTAACCATATAGTATCAGATGTAATGGTTAAAAAACACCTTCAGGTCATATCCTCACAACATTGTAATTCAAAATAATACGAATGTCAAAAGTTAGACTAGGTTTTGTATGTATTTATACTAAACGATACAGTCTTTATAAGATAAGGATTCCTAGTTTGACTACGGAACCCTAAAAAGGGCAAATGTCGATACAAAAGCCGTCAGGGGTTGATGGCGTTGCTGATACTATAATTGAGATCTGAACGAATATTAAGTTACTTAGCCCTTTCTCTAACAATAGCTATAATACAACATCCATACATTAATTTCAAAGATGATTTGTTACTTTCATTAATATTGAATGTTTAACTAGATTAAATATGAATGAAAGTAATTATGGTGCGTTTGCTTCGCAAACTTGGCTGGCACACTGCCGTGTCTATAGTTAGATAAACGAGTTCCATTAATGTTTTAATATGTATTATGTTATGTCTCTATACTTCTTCTTCTTCTTTTATTAATGGCGGTCCGCCGCGGTATTTCCGCAGTGATTTCGCCAGTTTCAAGCGAGTAGAGTAAATCAGTAAACGGAATGAATCTAAAGTAAAAACCAGCCATCTTCCCTCCCCGAAGGTTACCGGAAGCATCTATCTATACTCCTATACTAATATTATAATAATATGCATATGATGTATACAATTTTTAACATTTATTTATTCGTTTTGAGGTTCATATTCTTATCTTGTTTTAGACACAAAATGACAAATAAAGAATCTACACACACTTTATTTGACATTTCCATTCCACACACATAAACGAACTTAAATAATATTCCTGCACAGACCATTATGGAGGAGGAAACAAAATTTGTGTCAAATGGATCAACAAAACTACCTACCTTACTGGCGCACTTGCTGCACGACTTGAACACGCATCGGAAAGCGACGCTTGTTGGTAAGCCATTTTTTTTCACACTGCATTTAAACATTAAGGCGATACAACCCAATCAATTTGCCATATCGCTCTGGAAGTGGTCGTTGCTGAAAAAGTAAAGTACCAGTACTCGCCAAACTTCTAGTCCGCTCTGAAGTTGATACGGGCATGTCAGTTAGTTTTAGTTCTGGTGACGCGAATAGCTGCAGTGTTCAGAGTGGACTAGACGTTTGTCGTGATCTCTAGGACTTAATTTTCATAGCAGTCAAATAAAAAGGTTATAATACTTAGGAGGTCACGACAAATCTTGGAACGAAATTATTCTTGATTAAACAGGATAGAATGCAACTCTCTGATGTAAAATGTCTGTCTGCCTGCGCACAGTACGTGTTATTGTTCCCAAAAAAATGTAACGCTGACTGTACTGATGACAAATACTTATGCAAAAACTGACCAAGACTTTGGTCTTGTTATGTATGACGCTACGAGTATACCCGTTCAAAGATATTTTTGTGATCGATACCACGATAGATTAAATGGCTGAATTTTGTATGAAAATATAAAAACAATAACGTCAATAACCCGCTATCAAAACGCAAAATTAACTACCTTGCGCCCACTATATGTTCAATAAGAAACCGATGTCATTTGGACAAACCTATTGTCACGCGATTATTTAAACTCGCGCGACATGTATTGCGTTTTGTTTATTTATTGTTCCTAAACTCATCTATGGCGTCTTAGAGCGTTTTATCTTACTACGTATGCAATGACATTTGCATTGACGTTTGCGTTTATGACGTCGTGTTTTTGACATCCTCGAATAGTTTTTCAACTTGGGCTGGCAATCCCTTGAGCTGATCTGTCAGACTGGTGTTGCGTTTATTTCTCTGGAACGCCACCGTGACGAACGGGCGTTCTGACCATGATGTTCTAATCAGAAGCTAAGATAATCCCGTCAATCTTATTGGACTTTTATTCGGGAGTTGCTGATTTATGGCGGTGATGTAGTACCGCGTCGTTATATAACGAAATCTTGGGAGAACCATCGGTAAATATACTTTTATTTCAATGGTTATTTCTTTCTATTTTCTCCAGCCTCGTGCCTCGTTATTTCACGTACTGTTTTATTTCAGTCGGGATGCTACTGTGAGCAATCTAAACGAAGTACCAGCGGATAACCGGCGATGGAAACCGGTCTCTTTTTTATAAATGGGTGGTACGTATTTTCACATTTTCTTGTGAGACGTCTTCTCGCCGCCATGCTGCGTAAGCAGGCAACCTGTTGCTACCAAGCACGTGTTTTGATTCGGTTCTTTTCTTTTTCAGCGCTATCGCACCCATTTTACCTACCATTTATTTTATATACCATTTAAACTCCATTTAAACCCCATTTTATGAACCATTTAATTTAATCTAGAACATTCATTTTGGATTCATTTGAATACCATTTATTTAAATAACTTTTCCCGTCATTGTTAACTTTCTATTTCAACTCACAATGTTAACTTGACATTTTCTTTTTAGACTATTAAGTCTACTCATTTAAACTTTGTGGACCATTCTATATGGAACCATGTCCCTTTAACCCATTATATATGGACCCCTATTATGTGCATTTTATGCCGTACTTAGCTTCTCTTTTGTTAACTCCCATGTAAGCACTTTTTATACTTACTAAGTATTTGGGCTTTGGCCTCCTACTATTAGGGAATTATGACTTTATGCCTTTGTGCAACCCCGCTTATTTATAAAACCTCCGTGTGAGCTTTTTCAAGCCTTTTCAGGCTAAAACCGCTTGTTCCTAGGGAAGTATGATTTCATGCCCATGTGCATTTTCTTTCCCTTAATTTTCTGTGACTTGTCTCACTATTTCCCCCTCTTCCGACATTATTCCATTTATTACTTGGTCAGGATCCTTCCGATCCAAGTCCCTTTAATTTTCCCCTCAACGCTGCTGCTTCTTCACCGGTACTGGATCTATGATGCAAGAGTTCTGCGACCGGACGTGGTTGGCTTGCAACGACCCCGTTCTACCTGGAGACTCTGGTGCAGGCGGTGCAGTTGACAGTGACAGTTGGTGGACAAAGTGTAGTTCTTTCTTCGTTAAATTGTAAGTTTTCTTTTCTTTTCTATATAAACATGACCAGGTGAACGACCAAGCTATATTCCAACTTAAAACCTAAGATCTAGATTCTATGTAACCTATAGACCTAAGCTCTAGCTAGGATACCACCTAAGTATGTAGGTTATCAACTTCCGTGTAACCACCTGAACATAATTTGTTAATTAAATAGCCTATAAACAATATTGTGTTAATTATTTAACTAGTGACTATAACCACGCCCCCCTTGAGATTAAAGTTTCCAGTACTCTACCATTTATCTTTTTAGCTATCCGTGTACTCTTTTGCCTGGCATAGGACCCTGGCGCCCGATAGACTTCTTTTCTTATTTTGTGCATCTTTGCATATTTATATTTTTGGGTTCTAGCCTTAGGTACTTTCATTACATTTTTATGTGACATCTGTCACAATTTTATATTTTACCTTTGCTGCTTGTACAACGTTGCAAGAGGAGCTTCTCTTTCCCCTTTTTTCCAGCAAAAAAATATGACAATTGTCGCTCGCGAACAGGGACATGATATAGTCATTGTTTTTGTATTTTATTTTTGGGCTTTTATATCTCAAGTTTGGGTATTTTGTGGTGTCATTTATGACATAAGTTGTGTTCAGTGTAAGTAGTGGTCATTCACCTGCTTCTTTTTCTGTTAACAGTGTTTATTTTTTATTATTTTTTATCTCAGCCATAAGACGTTTTTTGCTGGTCATATGCTGAGTGTTATTTTTTATAGTACCAGTGTAATATTGTTACTGTAACTTTTACTGTTAACTTACTTTGCGGTTAGTACATGCAGTTTAGTTTGTTTGTGGTTGTGTATGAAGATTCTTAATTAACTTAACCTACAGTTTTGATAATTTTTCAGTCTGTTTATTGTATTTTATACAACAATTTAGTTTCTGGATATTAATTTAAAAATATCATTTTTTATATTTGTTAAAATTAATAACAATTACTTTTCAATATCTTTTGTAACTTGATTTAAATTTCAATATGGATAGTCAAGAACATTTAGTGTCTGCTGGAGGGAATCTTAATCCTTCAGTTACCGCTCCATCTGAGCATACTATGGCTCCTATTACGGAACCAACTTTTGTTTCAACTGGTATTGGTACAGATTCAGATCCTCTCACTAACCATCCTCATGGTGATTTGATAACATTGTCAGTGTATCCGGAGAATTCTCATAATACTAGTTCTATTCGTTCTCAGTTACCTAATGCATTAAATTTAACTAATGCTCATAATAATACTATGCTTTTGGATAATCGTATAAGGTCAAATAATACTTTTGTAAAACAGCCAGATTTATCTAAAACTAAAATTAATTTCAATGGGCGCACTTGCGTTCGCGAATTTTTGATGCAGGTAGAAGATTATCAGTATGCTCGTAGCATTGATGAATCTTATCTGATTAGAGCCTTCTCTTCTTTGCTGTCTGATCAGGCGTTGAAATGGTTTCGTTCCGTTCGTACTACTATTGCCACTTGGTACGAATTGAAAATAGCTTTACTGAGACGTTTTGATAAAAATGATTTTGATTATACACTTGAGTATCAGCTTCGCATACGTAAGCAGAAGCCTAGAGAGTCTCTTTCTGATTATATTATTGATATGATGGACATGTCTAGTCAATTGACATTTCCTTTGTCTGAAGCAACCTTAATCGATATTATTAGACACAATATGTTACCGTCTCTCATGGTACACTTTATAGGCAGACCTATTACAAATTTGGATTCCATGGTTCGTCTTAGCAAGGAAATTGATGCATTTAATTCTGTTAATTTGTTATCTAATCCGCCTACAGCTAGTGTAAGGAAACTTAATCCAATAAATGTAAATAAGGATCTGATATGTTTAAAATGTAAAAAGACTGGTCATCATTACAGAGATTGCAAAACTGTAAAAGGTATAGTTTGTTTTAAATGTAACAAAAAAGATGTCACCTCTATGACATGTGACAATTGTAATTTGATGGGCGTGTCACCTGGTACTAGTAGTTCAAAAAACTTGTAGGCTCCGGTCGAACACCACTTTGCACTAAAGTTACTTGTGATTCGGCTGGCAAAGATAATATTACTTTTCCCTCTAACTTTAAACCCTCTGATACAGAAATTAAAACTGATTTTAATTCTTGGCTTGACCATTTAAAAATATTCTTTGGAGTTCATAAAGCTGCCCCAGTGTTGTTTGTTGATACTAGTGATTCTAGGCCTTATTTAAATTTCAGGTTTAGAGATCAAATTTTTTCAGGATTATTGGACAGTGGTGCGAACAGTTGTGTTCTTGGTTCAAATTCTCATTTGGTTTTTTTGAATTCTGGTTTGACACTTAAACAGAATCCTAAGCTTGTGGCTAGCACAGCTGATGGCTCTTCCAGTGGTGTTCTGGGTGTTCTGGATATCCCAGTTACCGTTGATAATGTAACTCACACTATTCCATTTTTGGTAATTCCTTCCTTCGAACCACCTATCATACTAGGATTTAATTTCTGGTTAAAGTTTGGCATAGCTAAAGAATTGTTTGATAATATTTCCTATAGTAAAGTTCCACCTTCGATTTGTTCGGTAACGTCAGCTGCTCGGATATCTCAATATACATTTGATATAATTCACAAAAAAGGTTCTTTACATGTTGTCCCAGATGCTCTTTCTCGCATTGAGATTGCTGCTTTTGTTGGTCCCTCTGACTTTGTTTCCCCAGATGATGAAATTTTGGATACTTGGTATAAAAAGATATTTACAAATTGTCAAAAATTTCCCACTAAATATAAAAATTACAAAGTGGAAAATAAAACTCTTTACAGATATTGTAAACCCAAATTTAATCAAAATTCACGTTTAGATTGAAAAATAGTAGTTCCCAAAGAAAATATTATGGATACCATCAGGAACAACCATGATGATGTCAATTCTGGTCACTTAGGTATACATAAAACCTTACATAAATTAAAATTACATTATTATTGGAATAAAATGTTTTTAGATGTTCAGAATTACATAAAACTCTGTGACACCTGTAAAGCTCATAAATGCTCAAATGCTCCTCCTTTCGGTATCTCTGTCAATCCTAAAATTGTTGATAAACCTATGACTATGTTATCTATGGATTTAATTGGAATTTTACCCCGTACCTATTCTGGTCACCGTTTCATTTTATCAGTTGTTGATGTCTTTACAAAATATGTTTGGCTTTTTCCCTTAGCTAACGCTACTACTAAAGTTATTTGCAAATTTCTAGAAAAAGATATATTTTTAAAATTTGGTTCACCTAAGGTAATAGTTTGTGATAATGGAACTCAATTTACTTCAAAACATTTTGTTGATTTTCTTAAAGGATTTAATATAAATAAAATATTTTATAATACTTTGTACACCCCACAAAACAACGTTATTGAGCGTTACAACCAGACCGTAGAAACTTGTATTTCTTGTTTTGTTAAGGACGATCATAGGTTATGGTCAAAGTTCTTGCCTCATATTCAGTTAGCTTTAAATAACTCTATTAATTTTGCTACTGAATTCACTCCTAATTTTCTCATGTTCGGAAGAGAACTTATTTTTGATGCTGCTCTGCATCGCTTTAGTAATTCTTTTGATAATTTGGACGACTTGACTATAGATAGTCGCCATTCTTTTGCTAATTCCTTTTCGGTATTAAAACCTATTTTTGAAAAAGTCACTTCTTCCCTATTGAAAGCTTTTAAGCGCAATGCGGCTTATTATAATAAAGGCCGCAGAGCTGTTTCTTATCTTGTGGGTGATGTAGTTTGGAGACGAAATTTCGTTCAGTCTAGCGCTGCACACTATTTTTCGGCTAAGTTAGCTCCAAGGTTCGTTAAATGTGAAATTGTTAATAAAATTTCAGATAATGTCTATGTTTTAAAAGACCTTGCTAAAGGCACTTCAGGCCGTTATCATGTAAAAGACATTATTAAAACTTAATTTTATTTTTTGGTCTATAACTTCACTGTTTGAGTTCTGAGTAGGTCAAGGCGTCTGATTGTGTGATGAATGTAAGGTTGTTTGTTAGAGCCATGTAAGGTAAATTTGAAAGGTAGATTTTTCTCATAAGCACTTTCAAATGTTGTTATTCTAAAAGGAACTTTGGACATTTTCGGTTTTCTAGTTTGCTCTATACCCATTCCTACAAATAAGAGTTTTGTATATTTTATATGTACATATTTTTGTGTGCGTACTCTAAGTTAGATAGTTGAGTGTCGTACCTATTCTAAAGTACTTTTTATAAGTACCTACTCTTAAGTACTCGTTAGTACATATTTTTTGTTAAGTTTATATTATAAGCATTTCCCTGGACTTGACACATTTTCTTTTGCGCACTTGTTTTGACTAGCCTGTCAGCTGATCCCTGACAGTGCATTTTGTTTCAGCTTCCGGTTTGTCGTAGCATCTGCTTCGCGGTCGCTGAACCTCTTTTCTCTACTCTCTGGTAGAAACCCTTTTTTTGTATCACCGTTTTGTTGTGGTACAAAGCTTCTTTTGTTTCAGCTTTCGGTTTGTCGTAGCATCTGCTACGCGGTCGCTGAACCTCCTGTCTGTACTCTTGAGTGGGACATTTTCTTTTTTGTATCACCGCTTTGTTGTGATACAAACTCCTCTCTATGTGCATGGAAAGTTGGTGGGGTTGTGCCAGACACATAGCAGAGTTTTCTTTTGTTTTGATTTTAGTCGAAATCTTTTTTCTCTCCTTGTGCTTGGAAGATTGGTAGAGTTGCGCCAGTCACTTGGTTGAGTTTCTTTTTACTTCTCTGTGCGGATGGAAGGTTGGCAGAGTTGAGCCAGTCGCATAGTTGAAGATTGTTTTCTCCTGTTTTTACCCTTTGTGAATGGAAAATTGGTGGGGTTGAGCCAGTCACAAAGCGGATTTGCTGTTATGCAACTAATGCTCTTAGTTATTGCGTTATAACTATTTATAGTTTGAACTTTTGTAAGTAATGAACTATAACTTCATCTTATAAATCTTATAATTTATTTCAGCTGTAGTGGTCGCTTACTGGTTGAAAGATTTCGAGCCGGAGGCGAGGGTGCCTATCTGTCTTTTTGGTCTTCAACTAGGAGCTGCTCTAGCTGATAAATTTTGTTGTGAAGCTTTTATTAGCCGGTGGCTAGGTGGCCTAACCGTTCTATATTGTTAGCTTTACTACTAACTTAATCTGTTTTTTACCTTTTTCATTAAAGCCGGTGGCTAGGTGGCCCAACCGTTCTAACATTTTTTTTTTCACCTAAGGTTATAGGACCTTTAGGACTTAACCGTTTATGAGTTAATTTTCTCTTAGACTTTTGATGTTTTGTGGTTTTTCAGGATTCCTGAAGTTTCTCTACTCCGGAGAGCTATGGCTCTGTTGCTTGCTGTCTCTACGAGTCCTACCTTACGATTTTTTTTGTTTTTTTTACTTTTTTATTTTTCTTGTTTTGCTTGTTTTAGGTGGTTTTACCTACCGTTTGGTATCCTTCGGTAGTTACCGTCGTATAACTTTTGGTTTTTGGACTTTAACCTTTTGCATAAAAAATAGTTCCTATTTTTTATTTTTTCAGGAAAGGGGGTAATGTCACGCGATTATTTAAACTCGCGCGACATGTATTGCGTTTTGTTTATTTATTGTTCCTAAACTCATCTATGGCGTCTTAGAGCGTTTTATCTTACTACGTATGCAATGACATTTGCATTGACGTTTGCGTTTATGACGTCGTGTTTTTGACATCCTCGAATAGTTTTTTCAACTTGGGCTGGCAATCCCTTGAGCTGATCTGTCAGACTGGTGTTGCGTTTATTTCTCTGGAACGCCACCGTGACGAACGGGCGTTCTGACCATGATGTTCTAATCAGAAGCTAAGATAATCCCGTCAATCTTATTGGACTTTTATTCGGGAGTTGCTGATTTATGGCGGTGATGTAGTACCGCGTCGTTATATAACGAAATCTTGGGAGAACCATCGGTAAATATACTTTTATTTCAATGGTTATTTCTTTCTATTTTCTCCAGCCTCGTGCCTCGTTATTTCACGTACTGTTTTATTTCAGTCGGGATGCTACTGTGAGCAATCTAAACGAAGTACCAGCGGATAACCGGCGATGGAAACCGGTCTCTTTTTTATAAATGGGTGGTACGTATTTTCACATTTTCTTGTGAGACGTCTTCTCGCCGCCATGCTGCGTAAGCAGGCAACCTGTTGCTACCAAGCACGTGTTTTGATTCGGTTCTTTTCTTTTTCTTTTTCAGCGCTATCGCACCCATTTTACCTACCATTTATTTTATATACCATTTAAACTCCATTTAAACCCCATTTTATGAACCATTTAATTTAATCTAGAACATTCATTTTGGATTCATTTGAATACCATTTATTTAAATAACTTTTCCCGTCATTGTTAACTTTCTATTTCAACTCACAATGTTAACTTGACATTTTCTTTTTAGACTATTAAGTCTACTCATTTAAACTTTGTGGACCATTCTATATGGAACCATGTCCCTTTAACCCATTATATATGGACCCCTATTATGTGCATTTTATGCCGTACTTAGCTTCTCTTTTGTTAACTCCCATGTAAGCACTTTTTATACTTACTAAGTATTTGGGCTTTGGCCTCCTACTATTAGGGAATTATGACTTTATGCCTTTGTGCAACCCCGCTTATTTATAAAACCTCCGTGTGAGCTTTTTCAAGCCTTTTCAGGCTAAAACCGCTTGTTCCTAGGGAAGTATGATTTCATGCCCATGTGCATTTTCTTTCCCTTAATTTTCTGTGACTTGTCTCACTATTTCCCCCTCTTCCGACATTATTCCATTTATTACTTGGTCAGGATCCTTCCGATCCAAGTCCCTTTAATTTTCCCCTCAACGCTGCTGCTTCTTCACCGGTACTGGATCTATGATGCAAGAGTTCTGCGACCGGACGTGGTTGGCTTGCAACGACCCCGTTCTACCTGGAGACTCTGGTGCAGGCGGTGCAGTTGACAGTGACAGTTGGTGGACAAAGTGTAGTTCTTTCTTCGTTAAATTGTAAGTTTTCTTTTCTTTTCTATATAAACATGACCAGGTGAACGACCAAGCTATATTCCAACTTAAAACCTAAGATCTAGATTCTATGTAACCTATAGACCTAAGCTCTAGCTAGGATACCACCTAAGTATGTAGGTTATCAACTTCCGTGTAACCACCTGAACATAATTTGTTAATTAAATAGCCTATAAACAATATTGTGTTAATTATTTAACTAGTGACTATAACCACGCCCCCCTTGAGATTAAAGTTTCCAGTACTCTACCATTTATCTTTTTAGCTATCCGTGTACTCTTTTGCCTGGCATAGGACCCTGGCGCCCGATAGACTTCTTTTCTTATTTTGTGCATCTTTGCATATTTATATTTTTGGGTTCTAGCCTTAGGTACTTTCATTACATTTTTATGTGACATCTGTCACAATTTTATATTTTACCTTTGCTGCTTGTACAACGTTGCAAGAGGAGCTTCTCTTTCCCCTTTTTTCCAGCAAAAAAATATGACAATTGTCGCTCGCGAACAGGGACATGATATAGTCATTGTTTTTGTATTTTATTTTTGGGCTTTTATATCTCAAGTTTGGGTATTTTGTGGTGTCATTTATGACATAAGTTGTGTTCAGTGTAAGTAGTGGTCATTCACCTGCTTCTTTTTCTGTTAACAGTGTTTATTTTTTATTATTTTTTATCTCAGCCATAAGACGTTTTTTGCTGGTCATATGCTGAGTGTTATTTTTTATAGTACCAGTGTAATATTGTTACTGTAACTTTTACTGTTAACTTACTTTGCGGTTAGTACATGCAGTTTAGTTTGTTTGTGGTTGTGTATGAAGATTCTTAATTAACTTAACCTACAGTTTTGATAATTTTTCAGTCTGTTTATTGTATTTTATACAACAATTTAGTTTCTGGATATTAATTTAAAAATATCATTTTTTATATTTGTTAAAATTAATAACAATTACTTTTCAATATCTTTTGTAACTTGATTTAAATTTCAATATGGATAGTCAAGAACATTTAGTGTCTGCTGGAGGGAATCTTAATCCTTCAGTTACCGCTCCATCTGAGCATACTATGGCTCCTATTACGGAACCAACTTTTGTTTCAACTGGTATTGGTACAGATTCAGATCCTCTCACTAACCATCCTCATGGTGATTTGATAACATTGTCAGTGTATCCGGAGAATTCTCATAATACTAGTTCTATTCGTTCTCAGTTACCTAATGCATTAAATTTAACTAATGCTCATAATAATACTATGCTTTTGGATAATCGTATAAGGTCAAATAATACTTTTGTAAAACAGCCAGATTTATCTAAAACTAAAATTAATTTCAATGGGCGCACTTGCGTTCGCGAATTTTTGATGCAGGTAGAAGATTATCAGTATGCTCGTAGCATTGATGAATCTTATCTGATTAGAGCCTTCTCTTCTTTGCTGTCTGATCAGGCGTTGAAATGGTTTCGTTCCGTTCGTACTACTATTGCCACTTGGTACGAATTGAAAATAGCTTTACTGAGACGTTTTGATAAAAATGATTTTGATTATACACTTGAGTATCAGCTTCGCATACGTAAGCAGAAGCCTAGAGAGTCTCTTTCTGATTATATTATTGATATGATGGACATGTCTAGTCAATTGACATTTCCTTTGTCTGAAGCAACCTTAATCGATATTATTAGACACAATATGTTACCGTCTCTCATGGTACACTTTATAGGCAGACCTATTACAAATTTGGATTCCATGGTTCGTCTTAGCAAGGAAATTGATGCATTTAATTCTGTTAATTTGTTATCTAATCCGCCTACAGCTAGTGTAAGGAAACTTAATCCAATAAATGTAAATAAGGATCTGATATGTTTAAAATGTAAAAAGACTGGTCATCATTACAGAGATTGCAAAACTGTAAAAGGTATAGTTTGTTTTAAATGTAACAAAAAAGATGTCACCTCTATGACATGTGACAATTGTAATTTGATGGGCGTGTCACCTGGTACTAGTAGTTCAAAAAACTTGTAGGCTCCGGTCGAACACCACTTTGCACTAAAGTTACTTGTGATTCGGCTGGCAAAGATAATATTACTTTTCCCTCTAACTTTAAACCCTCTGATACAGAAATTAAAACTGATTTTAATTCTTGGCTTGACCATTTAAAAATATTCTTTGGAGTTCATAAAGCTGCCCCAGTGTTGTTTGTTGATACTAGTGATTCTAGGCCTTATTTAAATTTCAGGTTTAGAGATCAAATTTTTTCAGGATTATTGGACAGTGGTGCGAACAGTTGTGTTCTTGGTTCAAATTCTCATTTGGTTTTTTTGAATTCTGGTTTGACACTTAAACAGAATCCTAAGCTTGTGGCTAGCACAGCTGATGGCTCTTCCAGTGGTGTTCTGGGTGTTCTGGATATCCCAGTTACCGTTGATAATGTAACTCACACTATTCCATTTTTGGTAATTCCTTCCTTCGAACCACCTATCATACTAGGATTTAATTTCTGGTTAAAGTTTGGCATAGCTAAAGAATTGTTTGATAATATTTCCTATAGTAAAGTTCCACCTTCGATTTGTTCGGTAACGTCAGCTGCTCGGATATCTCAATATACATTTGATATAATTCACAAAAAAGGTTCTTTACATGTTGTCCCAGATGCTCTTTCTCGCATTGAGATTGCTGCTTTTGTTGGTCCCTCTGACTTTGTTTCCCCAGATGATGAAATTTTGGATACTTGGTATAAAAAGATATTTACAAATTGTCAAAAATTTCCCACTAAATATAAAAATTACAAAGTGGAAAATAAAACTCTTTACAGATATTGTAAACCCAAATTTAATCAAAATTCACGTTTAGATTGAAAAATAGTAGTTCCCAAAGAAAATATTATGGATACCATCAGGAACAACCATGATGATGTCAATTCTGGTCACTTAGGTATACATAAAACCTTACATAAATTAAAATTACATTATTATTGGAATAAAATGTTTTTAGATGTTCAGAATTACATAAAACTCTGTGACACCTGTAAAGCTCATAAATGCTCAAATGCTCCTCCTTTCGGTATCTCTGTCAATCCTAAAATTGTTGATAAACCTATGACTATGTTATCTATGGATTTAATTGGAATTTTACCCCGTACCTATTCTGGTCACCGTTTCATTTTATCAGTTGTTGATGTCTTTACAAAATATGTTTGGCTTTTTCCCTTAGCTAACGCTACTACTAAAGTTATTTGCAAATTTCTAGAAAAAGATATATTTTTAAAATTTGGTTCACCTAAGGTAATAGTTTGTGATAATGGAACTCAATTTACTTCAAAACATTTTGTTGATTTTCTTAAAGGATTTAATATAAATAAAATATTTTATAATACTTTGTACACCCCACAAAACAACGTTATTGAGCGTTACAACCAGACCGTAGAAACTTGTATTTCTTGTTTTGTTAAGGACGATCATAGGTTATGGTCAAAGTTCTTGCCTCATATTCAGTTAGCTTTAAATAACTCTATTAATTTTGCTACTGAATTCACTCCTAATTTTCTCATGTTCGGAAGAGAACTTATTTTTGATGCTGCTCTGCATCGCTTTAGTAATTCTTTTGATAATTTGGACGACTTGACTATAGATAGTCGCCATTCTTTTGCTAATTCCTTTTCGGTATTAAAACCTATTTTTGAAAAAGTCACTTCTTCCCTATTGAAAGCTTTTAAGCGCAATGCGGCTTATTATAATAAAGGCCGCAGAGCTGTTTCTTATCTTGTGGGTGATGTAGTTTGGAGACGAAATTTCGTTCAGTCTAGCGCTGCACACTATTTTTCGGCTAAGTTAGCTCCAAGGTTCGTTAAATGTGAAATTGTTAATAAAATTTCAGATAATGTCTATGTTTTAAAAGACCTTGCTAAAGGCACTTCAGGCCGTTATCATGTAAAAGACATTATTAAAACTTAATTTTATTTTTTGGTCTATAACTTCACTGTTTGAGTTCTGAGTAGGTCAAGGCGTCTGATTGTGTGATGAATGTAAGGTTGTTTGTTAGAGCCATGTAAGGTAAATTTGAAAGGTAGATTTTTCTCATAAGCACTTTCAAATGTTGTTATTCTAAAAGGAACTTTGGACATTTTCGGTTTTCTAGTTTGCTCTATACCCATTCCTACAAATAAGAGTTTTGTATATTTTATATGTACATATTTTTGTGTGCGTACTCTAAGTTAGATAGTTGAGTGTCGTACCTATTCTAAAGTACTTTTTATAAGTACCTACTCTTAAGTACTCGTTAGTACATATTTTTTGTTAAGTTTATATTATAAGCATTTCCCTGGACTTGACACATTTTCTTTTGCGCACTTGTTTTGACTAGCCTGTCAGCTGATCCCTGACAGTGCATTTTGTTTCAGCTTCCGGTTTGTCGTAGCATCTGCTTCGCGGTCGCTGAACCTCTTTTCTCTACTCTCTGGTAGAAACCCTTTTTTTGTATCACCGTTTTGTTGTGGTACAAAGCTTCTTTTGTTTCAGCTTTCGGTTTGTCGTAGCATCTGCTACGCGGTCGCTGAACCTCCTGTCTGTACTCTTGAGTGGGACATTTTCTTTTTTGTATCACCGCTTTGTTGTGATACAAACTCCTCTCTATGTGCATGGAAAGTTGGTGGGGTTGTGCCAGACACATAGCAGAGTTTTCTTTTGTTTTGATTTTAGTCGAAATCTTTTTTCTCTCCTTGTGCTTGGAAGATTGGTAGAGTTGCGCCAGTCACTTGGTTGAGTTTCTTTTTACTTCTCTGTGCGGATGGAAGGTTGGCAGAGTTGAGCCAGTCGCATAGTTGAAGATTGTTTTCTCCTGTTTTTACCCTTTGTGAATGGAAAATTGGTGGGGTTGAGCCAGTCACAAAGCGGATTTGCTGTTATGCAACTAATGCTCTTAGTTATTGCGTTATAACTATTTATAGTTTGAACTTTTGTAAGTAATGAACTATAACTTCATCTTATAAATCTTATAATTTATTTCAGCTGTAGTGGTCGCTTACTGGTTGAAAGATTTCGAGCCGGAGGCGAGGGTGCCTATCTGTCTTTTTGGTCTTCAACTAGGAGCTGCTCTAGCTGATAAATTTTGTTGTGAAGCTTTTATTAGCCGGTGGCTAGGTGGCCTAACCGTTCTATATTGTTAGCTTTACTACTAACTTAATCTGTTTTTTACCTTTTTCATTAAAGCCGGTGGCTAGGTGGCCCAACCGTTCTAACATTTTTTTTTTCACCTAAGGTTATAGGACCTTTAGGACTTAACCGTTTATGAGTTAATTTTCTCTTAGACTTTTGATGTTTTGTGGTTTTTCAGGATTCCTGAAGTTTCTCTACTCCGGAGAGCTATGGCTCTGTTGCTTGCTGTCTCTACGAGTCCTACCTTACGATTTTTTTTGTTTTTTTTACTTTTTTATTTTTCTTGTTTTGCTTGTTTTAGGTGGTTTTACCTACCGTTTGGTATCCTTCGGTAGTTACCGTCGTATAACTTTTGGTTTTTGGACTTTAACCTTTTGCATAAAAAATAGTTCCTATTTTTTATTTTTTCAGGAAAGGGGGTAATGTCACGCGATTATTTAAACTCGCGCGACATGTATTGCGTTTTGTTTATTTATTGTTCCTAAACTCATCTATGGCGTCTTAGAGCGTTTTATCTTACTACGTATGCAATGACATTTGCATTGACGTTTGCGTTTATGACGTCGTGTTTTTGACATCCTCGAATAGTTTTTTCAACTTGGGCTGGCAATCCCTTGAGCTGATCTGTCAGACTGGTGTTGCGTTTATTTCTCTGGAACGCCACCGTGACGAACGGGCGTTCTGACCATGATGTTCTAATCAGAAGCTAAGATAATCCCGTCAATCTTATTGGACTTTTATTCGGGAGTTGCTGATTTATGGCGGTGATGTAGTACCGCGTCGTTATATAACGAAATCTTGGGAGAACCATCGGTAAATATACTTTTATTTCAATGGTTATTTCTTTCTATTTTCTCCAGCCTCGTGCCTCGTTATTTCACGTACTGTTTTATTTCAGTCGGGATGCTACTGTGAGCAATCTAAACGAAGTACCAGCGGATAACCGGCGATGGAAACCGGTCTCTTTTTTATAAATGGGTGGTACGTATTTTCACATTTTCTTGTGAGACGTCTTCTCGCCGCCATGCTGCGTAAGCAGGCAACCTGTTGCTACCAAGCACGTGTTTTGATTCGGTTCTTTTCTTTTTCTTTTTCAGCGCTATCGCACCCATTTTACCTACCATTTATTTTATATACCATTTAAACTCCATTTAAACCCCATTTTATGAACCATTTAATTTAATCTAGAACATTCATTTTGGATTCATTTGAATACCATTTATTTAAATAACTTTTCCCGTCATTGTTAACTTTCTATTTCAACTCACAATGTTAACTTGACATTTTCTTTTTAGACTATTAAGTCTACTCATTTAAACTTTGTGGACCATTCTATATGGAACCATGTCCCTTTAACCCATTATATATGGACCCCTATTATGTGCATTTTATGCCGTACTTAGCTTCTCTTTTGTTAACTCCCATGTAAGCACTTTTTATACTTACTAAGTATTTGGGCTTTGGCCTCCTACTATTAGGGAATTATGACTTTATGCCTTTGTGCAACCCCGCTTATTTATAAAACCTCCGTGTGAGCTTTTTCAAGCCTTTTCAGGCTAAAACCGCTTGTTCCTAGGGAAGTATGATTTCATGCCCATGTGCATTTTCTTTCCCTTAATTTTCTGTGACTTGTCTCACTATTTCCCCCTCTTCCGACATTATTCCATTTATTACTTGGTCAGGATCCTTCCGATCCAAGTCCCTTTAATTTTCCCCTCAACGCTGCTGCTTCTTCACCGGTACTGGATCTATGATGCAAGAGTTCTGCGACCGGACGTGGTTGGCTTGCAACGACCCCGTTCTACCTGGAGACTCTGGTGCAGGCGGTGCAGTTGACAGTGACAGTTGGTGGACAAAGTGTAGTTCTTTCTTCGTTAAATTGTAAGTTTTCTTTTCTTTTCTATATAAACATGACCAGGTGAACGACCAAGCTATATTCCAACTTAAAACCTAAGATCTAGATTCTATGTAACCTATAGACCTAAGCTCTAGCTAGGATACCACCTAAGTATGTAGGTTATCAACTTCCGTGTAACCACCTGAACATAATTTGTTAATTAAATAGCCTATAAACAATATTGTGTTAATTATTTAACTAGTGACTATAACCACGCCCCCCTTGAGATTAAAGTTTCCAGTACTCTACCATTTATCTTTTTAGCTATCCGTGTACTCTTTTGCCTGGCATAGGACCCTGGCGCCCGATAGACTTCTTTTCTTATTTTGTGCATCTTTGCATATTTATATTTTTGGGTTCTAGCCTTAGGTACTTTCATTACATTTTTATGTGACATCTGTCACAATTTTATATTTTACCTTTGCTGCTTGTACAACGTTGCAAGAGGAGCTTCTCTTTCCCCTTTTTTCCAGCAAAAAAATATGACACTATTAAGTACCTACCAATTTAAAAGAAGTTATTTTTAGCGTCTTTGAAGGCGGGATTTGGTTTTTTTAAATTTATTTATTTCTGTAGGTTTTTTTTATGTATGTTCACCGATTTATCCTATCACCGATTTACCGATTTATCATAATAGCGATTTTAGTGTTTTTAATAACAAGTCTAGCATTTGCATTCTAACCCCCTTACTTATAAACGTGGAATAAGCTTGGAATAGTTTATGCCATGCTTTGTCACTTTCTGTCAGATGCAAATGTCACAATCACAGATAAGGACAAAGCATGGCATAAACTATTCCAAGCTTATTCCACGTTTATAGGTAAGGGGGTAAAAGTATCGTTTGGTGAAGTGGAACTGATTATGAAGACCACAGATGACCACCGGAGCTCCTCAACGGTACCTATTTCAAGGGTGGCGATAAGATATCTCGATTAAGATAGTTGAGCGACTACAACGAAAAACATTTACTTGTTTATACATTACTATGACTTTCCCGCGGCGTTGCTTGCGGCGAGCTTGAAATGTCTTAAAGTTTCATATATAGAGCCCACGATGCTAAATCGGGAGTTACTCGAGCGTCATAGAGACCTATTGGGTTGCGAAGCTTAGACGGTAAAAAGAAATAAAAAGTCATATAATATATACCTTTTCATCGGTGGAGGGAGCGCCTATAGATTTTCAAAAATGTAAAAACAAATGTTGCATGGGCATACTCGAGCGTGTCAGATATTATTATCATCCATGTAATACGTATTTTTAAAAATTTACCTATGTTAATCTGATTGTTTCCAAGATGCGGGCGGTCGTACGTAAGGGTTAAAAATGTGATCCAGCGCGTCAGATTTTCAAAGGGGACGTTATGTGAACCTAAAAAAAGCCCTTATGTAATATCTGACGATTTGGAGGTGACGCAAACTCGCGGTCATAATTGGAACGTGTTAAAAAAAATCGTCATTTTGAAATACTCTAGCGCGTCAGATTAACATACTCGTATAATATTATGGTTCATCTTTATGGCCTAGACGTGCTTTCTCATAATTTGACGATTATCTGGAGGGATTCGCCTAATCTGATATTTTTTTATTGTTATATATTTTTTTGAAGTCATTGAACTTAATTAATTTAAAATGTCAAGAAATGGCATGCAAATAGAAAAGTGTATGTTTTAGGGTTCCGTAGTCAAACTACGAACCCTTATAGTTTCGCCATGTCCGTCCATCCGCACCCTAGCTCAGAGACCCTTAGTGCTAGAAAGCTGTAATTTGGCATAAATATACATATCAGTCACGCCAACAAAGTGGCAAAATAAAATGTTGAAAAAAAAATTTTTTTGTTTACCTCCCCTACACGTAACGTGGGATGTTCTTTTTTCGTCTACGTACTTTATAGTGTGGTGTCGTTGGATAGATCTTTCAAAAATATGGCTTGTTTACTGGAACAGCTTTTTGATTAAGGGATCTGTTTATGAAATTTTAAGCTTTAAAGCCCCCCACTTACTTACAGGCAAAACTACAAATACCAAAAATCTGAAAAACATCTTCAATGAAACCATAGCATATAGGCATCACGTAGCTGCACGCATTAAACTTTATCGATGAATTTTTGTTACTTCGGCTTGTGGAAATCGTCAGGTTATATATTTTTCGTAATACTTGAATTGTTTACTTCAAAATAAAAACAATTTTAGGAACAAATTTCTTTTTTTTTTTACTAATCTGATCCTTTATCCTTGACGGGCGGCCATATACAGGGTTATTGGTAAGTCGACCTATTCCCGTTAGGAGGCGATAGGGGTGACCATTTGCGATAATTTTGATCCCCATATGCATTATGCAAAAGTGAACCATTTTTGAGTTATCGCGTTTTTTAGTTTTTTTTTTAAATTAGTCAGAAATTCAACTTGAAAAATTTATGACAAAAAAAGTATCAAATTAAATCTATTTTTTATTTCTGATTTACAAAATCAATTAAGCACTGGTTATTTCTCAATATTAAAACAGTAATTATCGGTCCAAATTTAAAAAAGCGAGACGGAAAACGAAATTTTTTCAATATTTTTTTGCGATCGCTTTCCACTAAAATGCCTTACAAACAAAAAAAACGTTATAAAACTTGGCTTGCAGAATATTTTAAAAACTTAACTGTTTTCTTAGCTCTCCAAAAATGCATAACAACTAGGAACTTATTTATAAAAAAGACTGAAAAAAATCATCACAAAGGAAGCGGGCGGAAATTCATATTCGAACTAAACTAAAGAAGTTCTGACTCAGAAATGCAACTTCAAAAATTAAAATAAAAAAAAATACCGGTATTTTTTTTGATACTTTTTTTGTCATAATTTTTTCAAGTTGAATTTCTGACTAATTTAAAAAAAAAACTAAAAAACGCGATAACTCAAAAATGGTTCACTTTTGCATAATGCATATGGGGATCAAAATTATCGCAAATGGTCACCCCTATCGCCTCCTAACGGGAATAGGTCGACTTACCAATAACCCTGTATAAGGGGCTCATATTTGGGTTTAAGTACTTAAGCGGGTACAAGGTATTCCCCTGTATCTTCTTCTACCGCGGTGGAGTAAATCCCGAAATCCCCTCTTGGACTCCCCTACTGATATCAACTAAGAAGTGGGACTACAAAACAGCTTGTTATGATCACAAAAAAGTATAAAATACAAAAATATTTTAAAATAGCAGGTAAGGACTGATTCGCTGCAGATTCGCCAAATTAAAAACCATTTAGCAGTCGTTTATCGTACTGGCTATAACGTGCGTGTTCTCAACACGGGGGTCCAATTAAAATGGTATAGTATGACTGTCCATGAACGTGATAAAATATGATGGTGAAATTTTCATGTGTCGGTTTTCTTATTTAACTTTTTTTCCCACTCCTGTCGTAATTTTTGCCGTACACCTTCATTAAGCGTGCGACAGTGTCGTTTGTCAAATTGGAGGACGAGATATCTATTGATTTACTAAAACCCACAAACAAATTGCCTCCTCAACGTCCATTCTCGCTCAATGTTCACGCTAGACTGCCGCGCGCAAGCCGCCGTCATCTAAACAGCATCTAATCTTTTTAAGAACTTGGTTGGGCTACGTAAAACGGGATTTATTAGACGCTTAAAAATTGTATATCAGTGACATCAATAAGACATGTCTGAGACATATGCACGAGTTGGAACTGTGGGCCATGTAGAACCGTGGACCTCTTCGCTCTGGACCATACAGGAATGTGGACGCGTTAGCACTGTAGACCATATAGAAATGTAGCCGTGATAAGAAGTTATGGAAATAGCAATGGGAACATGTTAGGAAGATGACAATTTGGGAATTGTTATGGAATTGTGGACGACATTGGAGAGTGATAAAAAAGGAATATGGGTGAAGCCCCATTTCGGAGATCGTTAACAGATTTGTCGTGACCTGTAACATAATAAAAGCCGAACAAAGAGATTAGATACTATATAATTTTGAAAATTCCTCCATAGCAAGCTAAGGCTACTAAAATTGATGTCAAGCCGTAGAAGAAACCAAGAATATGATAGATCAGGTCAGTGAATTT